>CAWUFW010014858.1:0-392012 GCA_963921515.1 Calotriton arnoldi
TTGACAGGGCATTTGCATTCACTCTCAGGGACAGCATAGTGACAGGTGTGTTCTTGTGGGACTGGGGGGGCTAGTGTGTGCTGGTGGCAGTAGTCATTGCTTCCACTCCTCCTCCCACCCAGGTCAAATGGGCCAGCATGTTCCAGGGTTCCATGACAGTGTGTACAAAGTTACATTCAAGATGTGTTGCTGTGGTGTCTGTGGCTGTGTATTTGGGGTGAATTAAGACTATTTGTGCATGTACTCACCAGGCTCTGGGATTCCAGCTAGTCCAGTTATGGCCACCTGTGGGAGGAGGTCCCGCACCTTCACCTCCCAGGTGGTGAAATGCACCGGTTTATGACGTCCACCGCCAGTCTTGGTGCTCAGGGCATGTTCTCTGGCAATGAGCCTCTTTACCCTCCTGCAAACATCATAATACCGGCTCTGGATATCCTCCTTTGTGCGCAAGGTAGGTGAATGGGCATTCACCTTGTTGACAATCCTCTCCCACATCTTGGTTCTCTGGGACTGGGAGGTCTGTTGGGCCAAGCTGCAAATAACTGTGGCTCAACTCGGATGATTTAATCTATCATCACTTCCAACTCAGCAGCTAAGAACTGTGGATTCTTCTTTGGGGGCATGGTGATGGGTGTTGGTGGAGATGTGTGTGTGTGTGAAGTTGAGGGTGAGTGTGTGTGAGTGGAGGTGTGTTTCTTTGGTGCTAGTTGTGTGGAGGTTGTTTGGTGGATGAGATGTGTGTGTTTGTGGTAGCTAGATGAGTTGTCTGTCTAGTGGTGTGGTGTGCTTGCATGTCTGTCGAAGTAGCAAATGGTGTTGGAAGTTGTGGATCCATTTATATAGGTTGTGTTGTGGGTATAGCTTGTTAATTGAAAATGTGTTTTTTTGGAGATGACAATGCGTTTTTTGGTAGTCTTCTTTCTGTTTCCATTGTTTTATTTTCTTCTCATTTTGTAAGTCATTTTGACAGCACTTGATGCTTGTTCTTGTGTAAATTGTTTTGGACGAGTCTGTTCCATTCATACTGGGCTATGTGGTATTGTTCGCGTCCGAGTCTGTCGGGTCGTGTTGATGCTTGGCTATGTGGCATCGTTCGACTCTGAGTCTGTCGGCGTGTTGATGCTTGGCTATGTGGCATCGTTCGCGTCTGAGTCTGTCGTGTCGTGTTGATGCTTGGCTATGTGGCATCGTTCGCGTCCGAGTCTGTCGGGTCGTGTTGATGCTTGGCTATGTGGCATTGTTCGTGTCCGAGTCTGTCGGGTCGTCTTGATGCTTGGCTATGTGGCATCGTTCGCGTCCGAGTCTGTCGGGTCATGTTGATGCTTGGCTATGTGGCATCGTTCGCGTCCGAGTCTGTCGTGTCGTGTTGATGCTTGGCTATGTGGCATCGTTCGTGTCCGAGTCTGTTGTGTCGTGTTGATGCTTGGCTATGTGGCATCGTTCGCATCCGAGACTGTCGGGTCGTGTTGCTGCTTGGCTATGTGGCATCGTTCGCGTCCGAGTCTGTCGGGTCGTGTTAATGCTTGGCTATGTGGCATCGTTCGCGTCCGAGTCTGTCGGGTCGTGTTGATGCTTGGCTATGTGGCATCGTTCGCGTCCGAGTCTGTCGGATAGTGTTGATGTTTGGCTACATGGAGTCGTTCGCGTACGTGTCTGTAGGTTGACGCTTGGCTATCTCGAATCTTGCGCGTACGAGTCTATCGCGTCAGGCTCCTTTCCTGCTGACTCGGACGTATAATATATTTTCCGGCCGAGTCGGTCGTAAATTTCGAGCTTCGCATCGTACTCAGCTATTTGTAAGGCGTGTGTACGGTTCGGTCGGAACAAATGACGGGTCCGTGTCGGGTAGTACGTTTTCCGGCCGAAATCGGAATTGACACCTAAGTGTTGAGTATGCAACAGACAGTACCTTTGCATATCAAGTTAAAACATTAATTGCACTGGCCTATGTTCCAGTAACTGAGGTAGCAGAGCACTACAATATTCTAATTGAAAGTCCCTACTACAAAAGACATGAAGAAAAACTAAGCCCACTATTGGATTACTTTGAGGATACCTGGGTGGGAAGACTCCACAGATCAGGCCACAGAAGACTCCCTAATTCCACATTCCATGGTGGAATGTCTACTTAAGCACCTTAAATAAACAAGCTAAAACAAACAATGCTGTTGAAGGATGGCATAATGCCTTCCAGTCAATAACAGGAAGAGGGATACCTACCCTACATAAATTACTCCAAGCCCTACAAAAAGAACAAAGTTACCAGGAACTTAGGATGGAACAATCTATAACTCAAACAGGCCCTAAACTCACAAAACAAACCAAAAGAATGTACAACTTACTACAAAGGGGCCGATTCCGATCTCGGCCGATAGGGCTCCGAATCGGATTCGGCATAACCGGATCCGATTCGGAGCCCTATTTCCCGACCGATTCGTACGCGCGTCCGTACGAGCGAGTACGATGCGAATTCGCCGACCGACTCGTTCGGGCGTCCCAACCGCTCCGACCGACTCGTTCCCAGGTCTAACCGCACCGACCGACTCGCTCGGACACGACTCGCACCGCGCAATGGAGACGTTCCCCGGCCGGGTAAGTACGATGCGCGCCGCGGGCGAGTCCGACCGACACGCGCCATTTGGCTCGAAAGAGCAGTCGGAGCCGTACTTCGGGGGTCCATGTCGGACCCCCCTGTACGCGTAGCAGCGCGAGTCGCACACAGGGGGGACCCATGGGTCCCCCCTACCTGTGCGTGTACGGCGCGAGTCGCTTCGCCGCGTACCCGCTGTAGGGGGCGCCCTTGTTTGCCTTTCTTTCTAAAAATATTACATCAATGTACTTATTTTTTGAAAATAATATAATTTTTTTATGTCTTGTAAAATTATAGTAATAATTAATATAAAAATATATAAATAATTATTATAATTACTTATTAATTTGTATCATTTACAATATATATCCAAAAATGCTTAAAATGTGTAAAATGTTAAAGGATAATTTAACATTTTGAAAATCATATTTGTATAAAATGCTAAAATGTACTAATTAATTTTATTAATTTATCATAAATTAATAATATTAATTAAAAATATATATATGGTATAAAATTATTAAAATGTGTTTTTGTTATTTTATGTGAAAATATGTATAATATGATGTAGTAAACATACAAAAACATCCATCTATATTTTGTAAATATTACAAATACAAAAATAAAACTGTAAAAACATGTTATAAAAATTATTTTTCTTACACAAATGTTATCAACAAAAATGTATAAAAATGTTTCCTAATCCAAAAATATATAATTTACTATTCCCACTCCAGTCAGAATTTATTCAGGGAAGGTGCAGGACACTAGAGATATATAATTAACTATTCCCACTCCACCCAATATTAATTCAGGGAAGGTGTTGGATACTTAGGGGCCGATTCCGATCTCGGCCGGTAGGGCACCGAATCGGATTCGGCTTAACCGGATCTGATTCGGAGCCCTCTTTCCCGACCGATTCGTACGTGCGTCCGGCCGAACGAGTACGATGCGAGCGCACGTGAAATCGCCGACCGACTCGTACGCGGGTCCGAACCGCTCCGACCGACTCGCACGGGCACGACTCGCACCGCGCAATGGAGACGTTCCCCAGCTGGGCAAGTACGATGCGCACCGCGAGCAGTCCGACCGACTCGCGCTGTCCGGCTCGAAAGAGCAGTCAGAGCCGGACTTTGGGGGTCCGTGTCGGACCCCCCCTGTACGCGTAGCCGCGCGAGTCGCACACAGGGGGGACCTATGGGTCCCCCCTACCTGTGCATGTACGCCGCGAGTCGCATCAAGGCGTACCCGCTATAGGGGGCGCCCTTGTTCGCCACGCACCCATTGAGTCAATGGGAGCCTGCGTACACGTTGTACGTCCGGCTCCCATTGACTTCAATGGGAGTCCGACCGACTCGAGTCCGATTGCATGCGTGCGCATCGTACTCGTTCGGTCGGACTGCCAGAGTCCGATTCGGTCGGAAATCTCTCCCGGTCCGGCTCGGTCGGAGTGATTTCCGGCCTGAATCGGATTCAGCCCCTTAACATATATAAATTACTATTCCCACTCCAGTCAGAATTTATTCAGGGAAGGTGCTGGACACTAAGGGGCCGATTCCGATCTCGGCCGGTAGGGCACCGAATCGGATTCGGCTTAACCGGATCCGATTCGGAGCCCTCTTTCCCGACCGATTCGTACGTGCGTCTGGGCGAGCGAGTACAATGCGAGCGTACGCGAAATCGCCGAACGACTCGTTCGCGGGTCCGAAGCGCTCCGACTGACTCGCACGGACACGACTCGCACCGCGCAATGGAGACGTTCCCTGGCCGGGCAAGTACGATGCGCGCCTCGATCAGTCCGACCGACTCGCGTCGTCCGGCTCGAAAGAGCAGTCGGAGCCAGACTTTGGGGGTCCGTGTCGGACCCCCCTGTACGCGTAGCCGCGCGAGTCGCACACAGGGGGGACCCATGGGTCCCCCCTACCTGTGCATGTACGCCGCGAGTCGCATCGAGGCGTACCCGCTGTAGGGGGCGCCCTTGTTCGACTCGCACCCATTGAGTCAATGGGAGCCTGCGTATGCGTTGTACGTCTGGCTCCCATTGACTTCAATGGGAGTCCGACCGACTCGAGTCCGATTGCATGCGTGCGCATCGTACTCGTTCGGTCGGACTGCTAGAGTCCGATTCGGTCGGAAATCTCTCCGGGTCCGGCTCGGTCGGAGTGATTTCCGGCCTGAATCGGAATCGGCCCCTAAATATATATAATTAACTATTCCCACGCCACCCAATATTAAGTCAGGGAAGGTGCTGGACACTAAACATATATAAATTAATATTCCCACTCCAGTTAATATTAAATGAGGGAATGTGCTGGACACTAAACATATATAAATTACTATTCCCACTCCAGTTACTATTAAGTAAGAGAAGGTGCTGGACACTAAAGATATATAATTTACTATTCCCACTCCAGTCAGAATTTATTCAGGTAACGTGCAGGACACTAAAGATATATAATTAACTATTCCCACTCCACCCAATATTAATTCAGGGAAGGTGTTGGGCACTAAACATATATAAATTACTATTCCCACTCCAGTTAATATTAAGTCTGGGAATGTGCTGGACATTAACAGTATATAAATTACTATTCCCAATCCAGTCAGTATTAAGTGAAAGAATGTGCTGGACACTAAAGATATTTAATTTACTATTCCAACTCCAGTAAATATTTAGGGGTCTATTGTAATGGCGGGCGGATCGCCACTGCCCGAATGGTGGTGGCGATCCGCCCGCCATTATTCACCGCCCGCCTCTCATTTCCCCCCGCCATATTAGGATGGCGGGGGGACCCCGGCGGACGGAAAGACCGTCTGCCGGTTTTCCGCCGGTCAAACAGGAGACCGGGCGGAAAAGGGGATTGATATGGTGGCGGTGTCTGCAATACACCGCCATCCATATCAAGATGCAGGCGGTGATGTGCCTTTCCATGGCGGCGTTGCCGCCATGGAAAGGCATGTGGAGACTGCATGTGGGGACCCGTTGCGGGCCCCCAGGGTGTTGGGGGGTGGGGGTGCACATGGGGGGTACCTATGGTACCCCCCAGCATTTGCATGCACAATGTGGCAGGCACCGCGCGGTGCCTGCCACGTTGTGCATACAAATGCACAAATGCCTTTTTTCACATTGCGGCGGGTGCTGCTGAGAGCACCGCCCGCCGCAATGTTAAAAATGCGGGATGCGCCCGCCAGTGTGGCGGGTGCATCATAATTGGATTTGCGGGACCGCCGCATACATAGTGGGCGGTCCCATTTGCCAAAACGATGGCGGGCGGACTTTGTCCGCCCGCCATCATAATGATGCCCCAAGTCAGGGAAGGTGCTGAACACTAAACATATATAAATTACTATTCCAACTCCAGTAAATATTAATTCAGGGAAGGTGCTGGATATTAAAGCTATATAATTTACTATTTCCACTCCATTCACTAGTAACTCATAAAAAATACTGTATAATAGACTTATATAAATAACTATTGACCCTATCCTTTCTATTATATTACATAAAGCAAACAACACTAAAAATATTTTATTCAATATTCCCTCTACAATTATTACCATTTCATGAAACATGTTTGACTGTAAACTTTATATTATCTACAATTTACAATTTTTCGTACAATTTTCTTTAGATTTTTAAATTATTTACCACCCTTATGCCCTAATAACTCTACATCCAACTCCTAAAACTCTGGGGCCGATTCCGATTCAGGCGAACAAGGGCGCCCCCTACAGCGTGTACACGGCGAAGCGACTCGCGCCATACACGCACAGGTAGGGGGGACCCATGGGTCCCTCCTGTGTGCGACTCGCACGGCTACGCGTACAGGGGGGTCCGACACGGACCCCCAAAGTCCAGCTCCGACTGCTCTTTCGAGCCGGACGGCACGAGTCGGTCGGACTGCTCGAGGCGCGCATCGTACTTGCCCGGCCGGGGAACATCTCCATTGCGCGGTGCGAGTCGTGTCCGTGCGAGTCGGTCGGAGCGGTTCGGACCCGGAAACGAGTCGGTCGGCGATTTTGCATGCGCTTGCATCGTACTCGCTCGGCCGGACGCACGTACGAATCGGTTGGGAAAGAGGGCTCCGAATCGGATCCGGTTAAGCCGAATCCGATTCGGTGCCCTACCGGCCGAGATCGGAATCGGCCCCTAAATATCTAAATTCTTTTCTAAATATTAATACATTTATAATATTTTTATTTGATATTTTTTTTTAAAACATCACCATTTCCCCCTAAATACACAACATCCCACTACTAAAACAAAATTTCAAATTCCAATAATAAAATGTAACATTTAATTTAAATTTTTATAAAATATTTTTAAAAACACTCCCCACCCTTATCCCCTAACAACTCCACATCCCGCAACTAAAACAAGATTTTTATTTTGGATTTTAAATTTAAATTTCTAAATTTAAAATAATATTTTTAAAACGCTCCCCACCCTTATCCCCTAATAACCCAACATCCCGCTCCTAAAACAACACTTGTTCGCGGGTCCGAGGCGCTCCGACCGACTCGCACGGACACGACTCGCATCGCGCAATGGAGACGTTCCCCGGCCGGGCAAGTACGATGCGCGCCTCGAGCAGTCCGACCGACTTGTGCCATCTGGCTCGAAAGAGCAGTCGGAGCCGGACTTTGGGGATCCGTGTCGGCCCCCCTGTACGCGTAGCCGCGCGAGTCGCACACAGGGGGGACCCATGGGTCCCCCCTACCTGTGCATGTACGCCGCGAGTCGCATCGAGGCGTACCCGCTGTAGGGGGCGCCCTTATTTGCCTCGCACCCATTGAGTCAATGGGAGCCCGCGTACGCGTTGTACGTCCGGCTCCCATTGACTTCAATGGGAGTCTGACCGACTCGAGTCCGATTGCATGCGTGCGCATCGTACTTGTTCGGTCGGACTGCCAGAGTCCGATTCGGTCAGAATTCTCTTTGGGTCCGGCTCGGTCGGAGAGATTTCCGGCCTGAATCGGCCCCTAAGTATTAAATTGGGGTAGGTGCTGAACACTAAAAATAATTAATTTACTATTCCCACTACAGTAAGGATTAAATTGAGGTAGGTGCTGGACACTAAACTTAATTAATTTACTATTCCCACTCCAGTCAATATTAAATTGGGGTAGGTGCTGGACACTAAACTTAATTAATTTACTATTCCCACTCCAGTCACTATTAAATTGGCGTAGGTGCTGAACACTAAACTTAATTAATTTACTATTCCCACTCCAGTCAGTATTAAATTGGGGTAGGTGCTGGACATTAAACTTAATTAATTTACTATTCCCACTACAGTCAGTATTAAATTGGGATAGGTGCTGGACACTAAACTTAATTAATTTACTATTCCCCATCCAGTCAGTATTAAATTGTTATAGGTGGTGGACATTAAACTTAATTAATTAACTATTCCCACTCCAGTTAGTATTAAATTAGGTAGGTGTGAAAAACTAAATTTAATTAACTTACTATTCACACTACAATAAATATAAAATTAATATAAATATTAACTATAAACTTAATTATTTGAATAATAACACTACAAACTATTAAATTACAAAACTTGCTGGAAAATAAACATATCTTAGAATAAATTACTTAATTTCAAATTACTTCTCTCATTTAACAACTATAAAATATACATACCACTCCTAACTAATATTTTATCAAACTTTTTATATATATTACTAATATTTTTTCAAATTATAATTTATATTTTTTTTAATGTACATTTTTTAATCACTCCCACCCTTATTCCCTATAAAAACCAAACTGCGCTCAAAAATTATTTTATATAAAAAATTTAAATAAAATGTAATGAACATTTTTAATTAAATACAGAAATTTTTTTAATTGAGCAAAATATTAATATTATATATAAATTTTTTAAACACTGCCCACCCTTATCCACTATAAAACCAACATCCCACTCCTAAAAATAGATATTGAAATTCGAAAATATATTTTCAAAATAAATTTTAAAATAATTTTAAATATTTTATAAAATTTTATTCTAACATGACACACCCTTCTCCCCTATAAACACAACTTTACTCTCATTAAAATTATATTTAAAATTTTAAATTTATGTATAAATATTTAATTTGTTATTTATCAATTTTTATTATATTTTTAAACATTATTTAACAGCACTCCCCACCCTTATCCCCTATAAACACAACATCCTGCTCCTAAAAAATATTTTTAAATTAAAAATTTACATTTCAAAATTAAATCATTAATTTTTTATATTTATATAATTTTTTAAACATTATTTTAAAATACTCCCCTCCCTTATCCCTTATAAACCCAACATCCCGTTCCTAAAAATATATTTCTAAATTCTACATTTAAATTTCAAAATTTCAAAAATAAATTTTATATTTATCAATTTATAATATATTTTACCCATATTTTTAAAACTCCCCACCCTTATCCCCTATAAACCCTACATCCCGCTCCTAAAAATATTATACATATACATTTTTTTAACATTATTTAAATAATATAGTACTACAAACACATTAAAAAAAACACAAATATCATACTTTGACGATATTTTTACAGAACAATATTCTTTCATTCGATATTACATACTTCGATATTTTTGATTACACTTAAAAACGATATTTTTTACATCGATATACCGAACATCGAGATTTAATCCCATCGATATATAAAACTCGATATTTCTGTATATCGATATATAAAATTCGATATTTAGACTACTTACCGCCTGTGATGTGTCCAAACTGGTTCGTTCATGGATACAAATAAAGAATCTCACTGTAACTCTGTGATTTCTTTACTACACTTTTGTTTGTGCGTATTGTTGTTTTGTTTTTATTTGGCTTGTTTTGTGTGAAGGGGAGATGAGTGGCATCTTGCATTATGCCCTGGCTCTTTGTATAGCTATGTTAGTAGTCAAAGAAGTAATTTATGGAATGTCTTTGTATTGGTTGTGTTAATATTCTATAATGGAATGTATACTGTTGTCTCTTGAAATTATTATCAGTTCGGAGTTGACTCCTGGGCTTTTTGCAGCATGTGAACTTAACCAGTATTTATCAATAAATACTATCTTTATAACTCCCAATGCTCGTGTCGACTGTCGTGTATGTTTGCGACTGAGTCCCACCAGAGTATAACACTGACTGGGCTGGGGCTCAGATTACCTCCTTGGTGACTTTGAGAATGGTTTATGCTGTGTGACCTTGTGAAAGCTGATAAAAGGCCGGAATTATTAGGCTCGGGGTAGTTATATAATTCACAATGCGTTTGATCTATAAAGCAAGGAGCAGACAGGTACAAGTCCACTCAAGCCAGTAACTCTTCCACTGTCCCTCAAGATTCCATATGACATACTCAGGAATCTATATGACATAATACATTCTGCACAATGCCATGTATAACAGGAACCGTATTCTGCAGATGTAGCATTGAGTCCATGTGGTCTGTGCCTGCTCATCAAAACCTGCGCCCTTTGCCTCGGCGTTTTTCAGTCGATCTCTGTGCCCTTGTCTGAGTGTGTACGTCCGATTGTAAATGTCTTCACTTTTTGACCCAAAACGGCAATTTGAGAGCTTCATGTTGTGCTTGCTGGTGACTGCAGCCGCGTACCTGCTGCGCGTGCCCCCCCACTGGTGAATTAAACAGCTGTCACGGGAAGGCAAACGGGCATGGCAGTAAATCAATTGTGACTGCCATGATGACTTTGCAATACTGTTGAGTGGTATTGATTTGCTGTTAGGACTGACGGCGGAATTGCAGGAATTGTTGAAAGGGGCTAAAAGGTAGCAGAGTGCTAAAAGTGCCCAATTTTGTTAGACATATACCTTTTTTGTGCTTTTCAGAAAAACGTTCGTTTTAAAAAGAACACCTGCTTGCGTCCTCGAGAGATATAGGAAGTCGCTTAAAACGCGATGCAAGCAGCTTGTGTGTGAGAAGGGGATTATACAGTTCATTAAATGTATTCAGCAGCAAAGTGCAGAAAAAAATATTTCCAAAAGAACATTGAATTGAAACTCATATTCAAGCTGGCACCCGTTTAAAATCTCAGCAATATTCAACCCACGTTTCAGCAGCCTGCGAGTGCTCAGGCAGGTTCACATTTCCAACGACGCCGTGACACAGCATATGAAGACGTAGTCTAATTTTCTGCATTAGATGCCAGGTTGCCGCACTGCAGAGCTATAAAGCAAAAAAAAAGACAAGCAAAGACATAGCACATTCCGTCGGCCTCACGCGCACAAAGGCGTGTGACATAGTGATACATGGTCGCATGCATATGCTCTTTCATATACACATGCTCAACTCGCATACAGAGACGCTCAAGAGAGCGGGGTACATGCAAACAAACAGAGACAGGCTACAAACATGCAAGCATCCTTGTACAAAGAAAATACAACGAGGCACAGGCACATTAACAGACAACATGCAGATGCACAGGCACATGCTTTTATGACAAGAGACGCACAAGAGAGTGTATGAATACATGGATGAATGAGTGAATAAATGTGTCGAGGTGCGTAATGGATTATGGGTAAAATAATGTGACGAATGAGCTGATTAATTTAAACTAAGAAATACATTGTGGGCCTCATTTATGAAAAGTGGTGCATCACTGGGCAAAAACAGCGATGCAACACTTTGCATAGCGCCATCCTTGCAACACCATGGATGTGCCATATTTACACTACGGAGTTCCGTGGCACAAAGACTTAACAGATGCATCTGGAATCCTGACGTATCTAGTGGTGCAATAATGACGCATTGCTGGAGTGTGTCGGATAACTGATGCATTTCCAGCAATGTGTCATTACACATGGGCGAGTCCCATGTGAAAAGCCCTCCGTCACTCCTTACACCTGCTTGAAGCAGGTGTAAGGATTGTGACGGAGTCAAGTCGTAGGAGTGGTGCAGTGAAATCTCTTAAATTTCTTTGCGCCACTTCTACGAGGCTTTTCTATGGGGGAACTCACAACCTGCATACATTATACCTGATGCAGATATAATGTAGCACAGGCCTTTGCAAAGTGACGCATCTGCCTAGATGTGTCACTTTGTAAATAGGGCGCAGTGTGGCACATTGATTACCCAGAGCCAGAGTTTTCCCAGAGCGAGAAATTCCACACGTAAGAGAGCTCTACGTGTGGAGAGAGACTGTAGATGGTAGAGTCGGACCTTACACATTGCCTTTGGGGCCATCTGACCCACTCAAAAAACAGTTGCCATTGTGCACTGTTGGACAAGAGTAGAGGCCTGAGTATATTTTGATTTTATAATTTGTACACGTTTTATATAGCAGAGTGACTGAATATTTTGGTCCTGAAGAATGCCTGGAACATCCTAGTCGCACATGGCAGAAACATGTTGACCGTATACAGGGTGAATATGCATAACCCTGTCTCACTATGCTTTTAATCTCTATCCCTTAGGGCATAGGAATAAAGGTGTTTTGTCCCTACTGAGATAGTTTTAATTTTAATACACTATTTTCTTTTGCACTCTGCCCCTCACTTCACCCCGGAGGTATTAATACATCGACGTGCTACCACAAAAAACTCCTGCTCCTTTCCTGTGGGAAAGTTGTAGCCCACACTGGGTACCTTGTGGTCCCAGTGTGTGGAGGGACCCAATGATGAAGCATGTCACCATTGGGTGAGTGAGGGTTTTTGTCCAAACACCGGTAGTGCCCACCAATTGCTCTTATTCCTTCCCCTTCCTTTTGTGCTTTGCTACTCGATACACTGTGTGAGCTTAATAATTTTGGAAGTAGTATAGTATAGTTTTCAGTAGCATATACTTCCCCCTGACCCCTTGTGTGAGATGCATTGATTTAGTCGCCGCAGCGTCACTGAAAAGTGACGCAGTGGTGGCACGAGGCCTTCAATAATAAGGCCCTATGTATTTATGATGATAACAATTTGATTATCTAACTCCATCACAAATAGTCTGCTTCAGTTTGTGTAGCATCAAACGTAACAAAGAGCCAGATGTATTAAGCTTTTTTGCTTTTTCAAATGGGCCTTTTCGCAGAATCGTCCCTATGTGACTACAAAGAAGCATTGGGGCATGTATGAAACCCAAACTACGATTCAGTAACACTTTACCGAATCGTAATTTGGTTTTGCAATGGGCATACTTTCCAAATACCGAATTGGAATGCTATGTATCAATGTTTTGAGACTGAATTCCAGTTGCAAAACACTAATAATTGACCTACTACAAACATGTGCTGGTAAGTATTAAATCGCTGAAACAGTGTAGTTTTGAAGTTCATTTATTTGCATAAGAACCACCGACTCGTCAGCTTGCCAGCCAGCAACGGAGTGCATGATCTCTGACATTACCATGGAGATCATGACATTCCAGGCTCGAGCTGGCATTCTTTAAAGACATAGTTTACCAACACATTGGTAAGGTAGATTACAACACATCCCCCTTACAACAAAATGAAAAGGAAAAGAACATAACACAAAGAAATAGGAAGAGCTAACATAAAAAACTATGCTTACATAAACATGTAACTAGTGAAGAATTAGATCTTAAACTGGGCTGGAACTCTCCTGCAACTACTTACGGAAAACCATAAGGATGTGACTAGTAAGGAACATAATCCGTAAATTTAGTAGGTATTCTCCTGCACCTATTTGAGGAAGATCTACACATACCACCATCCCAGTAACCAGTGCCCCTAGGAACATTGGCATCCGAAAACCTGGTAGCAATAGCACCAGAAGACCCTCCAACAAACCTACAAGTCTAGACCTGCTCCAAGTACTACCAGTGTTGACCGTCACAACATTTTTCTTGATGGCTGTGATGGTGTAGGGACCCATAAAGCCAGAAGTCCCTTTACAGCTGTGTCTTGCCTTCTTCACAAGAACTTGATCCCCAACACATCACTTCTTCCCTCTGACAGACATTTTAGCATCATATCTCAATTTATACTTTTACTGATAATCCAAAAGCCTGATCCTCCTTGATTCATCAGAGATGCGACTTTGTTGCACACCGGTAACTACACTGGATTTAACTAAGAATTCGCCAGTCTTCCCCTCAAAGCCTCAAAGGGAGACCTCTGTGTGACCATATTGGAAACAGTCCGATGAGCCCACCACGTTTCCCTCAAAACACTTTCAAAGGCCAGCCTGGAGTCTAGCGCCCGCTGTGCCCAGCTTTTAACCACCCTGTTCATTCTTTCCATTAAGCCATTGGCTTGTGATGCATACAAGGCTGTCTTCTGATGAACAATCCCAAATTGTTTGAGAAAGGCATGCATCTCCTGGGACGCAAATTGCACTCCATTGTCAATGAGCAAATATTTTGGTACACCCTCACAAACAAAAACATCCTTCAAAAACTCAATCACAGCTCTAGTATTAACAACACTCACACATTTAGTCACAACCCACTTAGAGGTGTAGTCCACAAGTAGGAGTACAAACCTTTCACAAGAAGGCATAAGCTCAAATGGACCAATTATGTCCAAACCCAATTTGGACCATACCATATCCGGAACTTCGACTGGAGACAGAGGAGCCTGATTGGTAACATGGGATTTATCATTGGTGGCACACAGCTGACAATCCTTGACCACTTCTTCAATCATATGGTCCATACCAGGCCACCAATATCTCTCTTACTTGAGCTTTTGTGAGACTCCTGCCAAGATGCCCCTCATGAGCAAGATTCACAATTTTGTCTCTCGAATTAGATGGTAGAACCACTCTATCCCCCCTCATGAGATTACCTTGGCAAAAAGTCAAATCATTCCTTACTGACCAAAAGGGCTTTAGGTCTTGATCAAGAGTCTTGTAATCAGGCCATCCTTTAGTGATAATGAGCTTGAGAGAGTAAAACACTTGGTCTTCACCAACACTGTTTGACCACTCTTCCTTTGACATAGTTGGTTCAGCAACCCAATTCACACACTCAGCTTCATCATCACCTTGCTCATACTTCAAAGGTAGTCGTGACAAACAATCAGCAGACTTTTTGGCCGCACCTGGAATGTATTGAACACGAAAATTGTATTCTTGGAGACCCTCGTTCCAACGTTTGAGTCTGGGAATCATGTGATCACTATGATGACAAGGAAAAAAAATTGCACCAACGGTCGGTGATCAGACCTGACCAAAAATGGAATACCTCACAAGTAAAATTTAAAATGCCCACTGCCCAAAATACACTCAAAGCTTCCCTCTCAATGCAAGAGTAATTTACTTCAGCATCTCTACGTGCTCTGGATGCAAACGCTACTACTCTCTCTTCTCCTCCAACAACCTGAGAGAGTACAGCTCCCAGCCCCTTGAGACTGGAATCTGTGCTCAAAATCATTTTAAGCTTGACATCAAAATGTCCAATGTTGGCATTTTTTTGATTGTCATAAAAGCCTTCTCACAATCTTGAGAACAATCAAACCACACTCCCTTCTTCAACAATACCCTAATGGGCTCAGCCACACTTGCGAATCCCATGATAAATTTGGAGTAAAACTCTGCAAGTTCCAGAAAAGACCTAACTTGCTCCTTATCCACAGGTGTGGGAGCCTTCAGTATGCTCTCTGCAAGCTCCAATTTGGGTTGAATACCTTCTCCCGATATGACATGACCAAGACAGGTGACAGACGTTACAAATCCGACATCTCTGTTTCTTTACTGTGAGATCTTTCTCCTTCAATCTTTCCAGCACACGTCTCAGTACCGTACCATGCTCCACATCGTCCCTTCCATAGACCAGAATATCATCCTGAAAGAACAGGACATTTGCCAAATCACCCAGCACCACCTTCATAATCCTTTGGAAACAAGCTGCAGCCGAGGCTAGTCTAAAGGGCATCCTCAAAAAACAGTAGGCCCCCAAAGGAGTTAAAAAGAAATCAGGTGTCTGGTATCATTGTGTAGCACAACCTGGTGGTACGCAGATGAGAGATCTAACACACTAAAAACCTTGGCACCCTTCAACATACTGATGGACTCAGAAATATTAGGAAGAGGCTGACGGTCTACCCAAATCCATTCATTCAACTCTCGCAAGTCCACACACAATCTGACACAGGCGCCACCATCCTTGGGTACCAAAACCACAGGAGCCAACCACTCTGAAGCGTCTATCTCCTCAATGATACCCAAATCCAACAGTCTCTTGAGCTCCATCTTCAAAGTTTCCATCATCATGTTCGGCGCTCTGCGTACCTTGTGCACAAAGGGCTTGGCTCCTTTCTTCAAGATAACATGGTGTTCAAAACCCTTGAGACGTCCCAAACTATCACCAAACACCTTGGGAAAATCTTCAAAATATTTCTCTCCACCTCCCATGTGATCAACCAACATAACTTGGTCCTTAGGATTGCTGGCACCAGGGTTCAAAATGATACCCAAATCACGCTGATGCCTCCATCCCAACAGGTTGTCACCCCTTTCAGCTACATACACCTTTCCAACCGTATGTCTGCCTTTAAATTCAATCTTAGCCACAACATACCCAAGAACATTCATGCGTGAACCTCCATAACTGACTGGATTAATATCAGGAGGAAACAGTATCACATTACTCAATCCCACGCTTTCATCCCACTGTTGGTTGCCAATCATAGTAAAAGGTGAACCCAAATCAGCCAACACTAAAAATTCCCATCCATCTACTTCAAGGCTACACTCAGGCATTACCACTTTCCCTGAGTTAACCTCCCCATCCTTGTCATTCACATTCAAAATTATGGTACGCACTGCCTCAAGAGTGTTTTCAGTCACACGATTTCTTCCAGAGGATCTACACACACAAGCATAATGCCTCTTTATACCACATTTCTTGCACACTGACCCCCTGGCATAACAGTTTGGATTGTTAGATAAATGTGAAAAACTACCACATCTATAACATCTCGCCTTTTGAGACTCATTAGTGCCCATCTCATGAAATTCACGATCAGATTTTCGCGACTGCACATCACGTTCAGAACGCAATTGTGTATCACGGTCAGAACTATGCAAATGTACGCCCCTCTCAGCTCCTTTTCCCTTAACATTAAAAGAAACTTTGGCAATGTTATCAGTGTACGTTTGATGATTGTCGGCATCTAATAAAGCATGAATGTCACCTTGCACCTTCTTTTTGTCCTCAAGATTCTCCCTCATTTCCTTTACCCAAGTTGATGTATTCTCAACCCCCTCAACAATGGCTATAGCTTTTGCCAATGATGGATTCTTTGACAATAGTTTTTCTTGCACCCTGGTGCTGTTGGTTCATCTCACAAACTGATCTCTCTCCAACGAATCAGATGGCTCTCCAAATTCACACATACATGCGAGTGTCTTTAGCGATCCCACATAACTGCCCACTCTTTCAGCTGGCCCTTGTACTCTTGTAGAAAATCTGTGGCGCTTTAACACCACATTAATGCGAGGTCCAAAGTATCGTTCCAACATAGTCATTGACATTTCATATACATCTGATGGTTCCCCATTACCACCGCCAACATTGCTTCCTGAAAGCAGAACATTTCTCTCCACCAATTGCCACAATATACGAGTCAAAAAGGTTCTCCAACTTTTCCACGGAAGAATTGATTCCCCCTTCTCTGACAGAAAAGCAGGAGGTTGCGACATGCTGGTGGTGGTAGCCCTAGTTGCAAGAGAGTATGTACCAAATATAGTGCATAAACGACACAGTGGTGTGAGTAATGAGGAAATGTCAGGATGATAGTTCTTGTCTCAAAAGTATAAAGGATGTCACCATAAGTTTTTTTTGTTTTTTTTTAGCTCATTCAATAAGCCATGGTGAGAGTAGAATGATAATAAAGTACTTGGAATAAAAGTTCTAGTCTCACTGTTTCATCCTGATGTAAAGAAAAAACCTGCTGTTTTACTTGCTTAAATCTCCAGGTCGATGTTTTGGGCACACACGCTGGTCTCGTAGCTGTACTGGAAGCAAGTACCTTTATCTTTACTAAGATGGCAGCACGTGGTGTGACGTTGTGACACTTGTGCGATGCGTAGAACAAGGGCGTGATGACAGAACAGGGGAGTCACCGGGAGCAACGGAACACCGTATTCAGCCGAAGGGTAAGGCTCACGCAAGCTTTGAATTAACGGTTGTTTCTGCAACTTTTTCCCCTGTTTGAGAAAGTACTTATGAGTTATACAAAGGTTATACTCGTACTCTGGTATGCTTCCTTTGAAGATAATTGAATAATCCAACGTTCCTTGAAGTCGATGTCAAAGTCGATGTCGACCACTTGATGACGATCAACAAATCCATAACTCAATGAAGAAAGTGGGTCTGATTTTTTCGAGTAGGGGAATCGGTGGCTCTCAGTGCCTGTCCCCAATCAGGCGTCAGTCGCTCGTCGCCAGTATTAAATCGCTGAAACTGTGTAGTTTTGAAGTTTGTTTATTCGCATAAGAACCACCGACTCGTCAGCTTGCCAGCCAGCAATGGAATACATGATCTCTGAGATTACCATGGCGATCATGACATTCCAGGCTCGAGCTGGCATTCTTTAAAGACATAGTTGACCAATACATTGGTAAGGTAGATTACAACAGTAAGCCATTCACAAATGGCAAGGGATCCACTGGGGACCCCATCCCCTTTGTGAATGTAACAAAAAAAAAACTCTTTAAAATGAGACAGTGGTCCACGGGACAATTACATCTCCTTAAGAAAACATAAACAAAAAAATAGAAAGAATCATTTATTTTTTAATGTAGTCCCATTTCCTTTAAAGAAAACAGGCTGCATTAAAAAAGAGAAAAAGATTGCTTTATTAAAAAGCAGTCACAAATGTGGTGGGCTTCTGACGCAAGCTGGCCACCATCCTTGGGATGATGCTGATTCCTGGTGGGTCATAAATTGTGACCAACCCCATTAGTATTCATGAGGTAGGTCGATTTGCGACCCACTACAAATCGCTAATTTAAAATTAAGGGACTTCAATCTTAAAAGAACTTGTCTTAGGGAAAAAGCATAAAACTTTCTCCTTTAAGTCAATCATGATTTTTAATGCACTCGAATAATTAAAACAAATGTCTGACTACTGTATGTAGACTCCAGGGACAGAATATTTTTTATGTAACACACACTTGACATCAGAATAATAAAGATGCAACAGTTAAATCTCATCAACCATTAATTCCTAAGGGGCCCTTTTGGAACCACCTCCTGCTTTGGCCAGTCCTATGCATTTGCAATAGGATGCTACGTAGCATGGCTTTTACCCTCTGAAGAAGCTCCAGTGTCTATGGGTGAGTGTGTGTGTCATGGAGGAAACAGTGACAGCAGCTCCACCACACTACACCAGGAAAACACGCAGGGGCTTATTTATGGGCCCTTGCGTCACTTTTGCGCCGCCGCTGCGTCACTTTCTGTGACGCACCAGCGGTGTAAAAAATGTGCCACGTTGCGCCATATTTACAAAGTGACGCATCTAGGTAGATGCGTCACTTTGTAAACCCCTGGCCACATTATACCTGCGCCAGGTATAATGTATGCGGGGGGCGTTCCGACACAAGAAAGGGTCGTAGAAGTGACACAGTGAAATCTATGAGATTTCACTGCGCCACTTCTAGGATGCAAATGCATCAATATCTTACGCCTGCCTCATGGCAGGCATAAGACTGACGCAGGCACATTTAACATGGGACTTGCCCATGTGTAATGACCCATTGCTGGAGTTGCGTCACTTTTGTGACACACTCCAGCAATGCGTCATTTTTGCGCCTACAGATACGTCAGAAATACTGACGTATCTGTAACTCTTTGCGACATGATGCATCATACTGTAAATATGACGATTCATTGGTGTCGCAAGGAGGGCACAATGAAAAGTGACCCATAGCTGTTTTCTCGCAGCGATGCGTCACTTTTCATAAATGAGGGCCGCATTTCAGACCGCATTTCTTTTTGGAACATTCTAATACTGAAGATTGGATCAGTGTGTACAACAGCCTCATGTGGTGTCCTGAGAAGGTAATACCTCCACTTGCAGAAGCCTTCCCAAATTGGAAATAGTTCCTTATTCGCAACAGTATAAATGAATTAACTTAGGACAAACTTCCTTGAGTGGAATGCCTCTGAATTTATTTGTTTGTGTACCAGAGTCTCTTTGAGATAATGTGGCATCGACTGCAGACCCTAGGCATCCGATTTTAACTATAGATCGTCCAAGGATAGTGACAGATGGATTCGGTTGTGAAGGCTTTCTTCAAGGCCAAGAATCTTTGTTCCTCTACTGGAGTCTACAAGATGGGCACCCTCTTACAGAGTAGACATGTAATAAGGGCAACCTTAGTAAAAAAACAAACTGGATTAACCTCCCATAGAAATTGGAATATCCAAAGAAAGGCTATAAGTCCTTCATCAACCTATAACAGGGTTATTCCACAAATGCTCAATCAGTTTTGGGATCCATCATGATAGCTGGTAGTGTCAGGATAAATCCTAGAAATTCACTAGAGGTAGTGTGTAAGTCACATTTGCTAACCTCAACATTCAACCATTTTCCTTTCAGTTGTGCAACACCAGGGCTGCATTCCTGATGCGGCCTGCCTACGAGTCTGAGTAAGGAATGATATCATCAGTATGTATGACAACAATGACATCAAAGTATTCCCAGACACCTTTTGTTTTGTTTTACAAAGCACTGGAAAGCAAATGGAGCAACTGAAGGGCATGACAAGATATTCCTAGGGAGCATACCAGATCTGGAATGCTGTTTTCTACTCATATCCCTCTTTAATGCTGACAAGGTCAGAGGCTTACCCTAGGCATCTGTTACCATGCATGCCAAAACCAAGCGTGGCATCAACAACGCAGTCAATACCACGACTGTGTCATTACCACAAGTCCCATTACAACACAAGTCATTACAACTACTTGCTTTAGGGAAGCACTGGACTTTGGAATAGTTTAAATTACTATTCCAACTCCAGTCGGTGTATCAGTAGGGAAGGTGTTGGACTTAAAATCCAACACCAGTCCAACACCGAATTCTCTAGAGCAAGTTGTTGTAATGGAACTCGTGGTAACATCGCAGTTGTGGTACTGACTGCATTTTAAAGGCACTACATTGTAATGCCTGCATTGTAATAGATGTTTCCCTTCACCTAGGTTTAATTTGGAGTAAATCTTCACCATTTTCACCCCATCAAACAGGACTAGGATGAGTGAGATGAGATAACAGTCTTTGATCATGTCTTTGTTCAAAGCCAGTTGTCAATGCCCTTTTAAATCACCATTAATTGAAGTACAAAAAATAACGGTGACTCTGTTGGGGTTCTAAAAGGCTGAATACAGCCATTAGCCTGATTTCCATTTTAAATAATTCTTCAAGTGTTTCCTTCTGCAGCCAACGGTAGACCAGATTAACGGACATTTGGACATCCATCATCAGATAAGTCTGCCAATTAAATAGTCAGTGCTGGTGTGGAGAGTTTTTGTTTTTGAGATAGTACACTTGTAAAGCAGGTGCGGCACAGTAGGATATGCATGAGTGGTTTCTCTGTAGCTATCACGAAATGAACTGTAGCAACAGTCAATCGCCGCAATGGGGATTCCTATGCAGAGCTGTAAAAGGTAGTACTGATGGTGTAGCAATATTTCTTACAATTAGGGAGGAAACCACAATGTTCATAGCACCCCATGGCACCTCAGGATTATGTAGGTTCAAACACAGTATATTCTGCAGCACACATAGAAAAAGGAAAATGCCTCAGGCGATTGTTTTTGTGCAGGAATGTGCCCCGTCCTGCACAAAAACAATCCTGCCTACAACGCAAGCACCCGTGCACCATGGTGCATGAGTGCCTGCGTTGATGCTAGGCAGCACATTGTGCGTCAGCACTGGGAAGAGGCAGGAATGCTCAGCATTATGTTAATTATGTTGCCTTCCTGCCCTTTCCCTGCCACACAGTGCAGCAAGGTGACTGTGTGACATATTGGTAAATATTCCCCGGAGCCTTTTGGATCAGAGAGTATTCTTTGGTTTGTGCCAACCAGGCATAAATATAATTGTTATTTTTTTGTTGAATCAATAAAGATATCAACATGTGTGCTATTCCAAACTAAGAACAGGTTTGCACCAAGGGTTAAATAGGCCACTTTTTTTTCATAGTTTTAGCCAGGGAGGGAGAAGGTGTCAGAGGAACAACACCTGGACCAGCCCACCACTCACTATCTTCTCAGGGAATTTCACTTCATTAAAGCCTTAGTCTTGGTTGGGGACTCCTTTACGAAGTGTTGAGTGTTTCCACATTAGAGGCAAAATGTTGATTTTGAAGCGCCTCAATTTCTCGCTTTTAGAGATCGGGCACTTAGTGCTGCCTATCTGCGTGAGCTCCTCTTGTTACTCTGAATTCCACCTGGTGCAAGTGCTAAGAAAGCACAAACAGCATCGCCAGCATTTCGAATTAAAATGATTTGATTGTAATTCTGCATCAGTTAGTGCAGTGCACATCTGTTTGTGGCTCAATTTGTGGCAGGGCATGAATAGGAATTGTCTGTGAAATCGAACTGTAACGCAAAGGAGAAAACTAGTACAGTATCCAATATCACGTCAGACTGAATTCCCCCAGCCCTGGGAGTGGCATCTGCAGTTTTCTTGAACCGGGTCTTCATTGAGACCCAAGTGGGCTCTGTAATAAGCTGACATCGGAACCCTTCAAGGGAACAATATTGTGCCAATGCTGTTCTGTCCTGAGGACCTCAGAATTTCACCATGTTGAGATCAGGCACATTCCAATACTTTACAAGCGCAAGTTTACACAGTAGTCAAGGAATTAGTACTCAAAAAATGCAAGGTCAAACATCTGGCATGGGGTTTTCCCCACATTCAACATAGTCATTCCTCATAAACTTGCACAAAGTGCTCTGAGTGTTCAGTTACACCAAATATTCCATGTGCTCACCTTGACTTGCACCAAAGTTTCTTATCTTAATCACAAGTTCAATATGCTGTACCCCAGCAAGCCGTAAATACTCAAGATATCCATAAAAGTCTACAGCCTAATGCCAAAAAGTTTCGGACCTACATTTTGTCAAGAGCAGTATCAATCTTCTCTGCTTCCCCCTCAAACTCTTGCCTCTGTTAGCTTGTGGTAAACAAAGGGATGCATGGCTCTATGGAGGCCCCGATTCTCATGGGATCTCAAATCTCGTGGGATCCAGCTAGATCCAAAATGGCCAGCTGTAGTAGCAAAGGCACTCATATCTGATGTTTTTCCTCAAGAGCCCAGCTCAAAAACACAACACAGGATAGGTAGCTGCAGATAGGATTGGACCAGTGGATCGCCGAAATCCAGGGAGGGACCCATTCAGAGCCCAGACACCAGGACACAGACTGCAGCAGGCCACAATGGGGAGAGTTGTAAAGACACAGGTTTGCAATGAGTGACACTGTTGGTGGTAGACATGGCCCATGGCAATCAAGAGCACAAAAACAGTAAGGCAAGATGTGGAGACCAACCTTGATAAACGCAGGAAAATATTACTCTCCTCTCTACCAGCGCTAAATGGAGTCATCTTAAATGGAAGCACAGAAGGAGATATCCCCGCGGCTTACACAAGAAAAGGCAACTCTAGTTCATCGATCTTAGACTACATGATCTGTAGCCAAGATCTATTCGGTAGAGCTCTAAAATTAAGTAGCCAATTCACACAGGAAAGCGATCTTGCAATACTATATCTCAAAACAGGAATAATATTGCAACCAACTTCTCCATGGACCATAACGCATCTGCATAGTACCACTGTTGTAAACCTGGCAAAAGGGAGGTTAATATGGAAATCAACAACAATCAACAACTTAAATTCTGCAATCATCTCTATCCAAGTATTACAGAGTGACAATTCCTCAGACCCAATAATACATTTTGAAGTAGTCCTTAACAACGTTGTGGCATCCCTGCAGGATATTCCAAAATGTCAGAAAACCCATGTGGGAAACTGGAAAAGAAAGAGCCCAGATCAAGGATCAACTACACTGAATAAATTAATTCGGACGCAATTTCTACACTTTTCAGAGATCAGACACAAAGAAATCAAAAACATAAAGAAATTCCGTCGGAGGGTAAAAAAAAAAAAACGAAAAGCTCAACAGGATCAAAATTGGGTTGATACCCAAATAGCAGCCAAACAAAAAAACAGTCGGGTTTACTGGAGCTTAATTGCCAAGGAAACAGGAACAAAGAAATCCCTGCAAGCCTCACCCGTTGCTCCATCTGAATTGGAAAAATATATCCATGACTTATATAAGTTAAACATGAGGCAAGAAAACTTGAACCAAGCAATAAGCAAAATAAAAAAAAATACCCAAGATATCCTCGCCCCTGAAGTTCGGCAAAAATAATACCACATAAAGAACACCAGATCTTCTGCAGCAATGGGTCCGGATCAGATCCCGATAAAAGTACTGCAAAGCAACCCAGAAGACTGGAGCAAGTTTTTATCTCCCCTATATTCACATTGTTATGCTCCCGGGGAAATCCCTAAATCATGGCAAGGGAGCATCATGATCCCAAGTTTCAAAAAGGGCTCTAGGTCACTTCCCAGCAACTATCGACAAATCGCCCTGTTGGACGCTATAGGGGAGATCTTTGCGGCAAGCGTCCTGGAATATCTGAAGGACTGGGCTTTCTCATGCGGAGTGATCCCTATAACTCAAGCTGGGTTCCGACCAAAACACTCCGTAACTGACAATATAGCGGTGCTACAGACAGTTATAGATAAATATGTTGTGTCGAAATCGCAGGTCATCTATTGTGTTTTTGTCGACTTTACGACAGCGATTGACAGAGTAGACAGACCAACACTCTGGAAAAAACGTCGAAAATTAGGAATGCCTGATAAACTTCTCAATATAATTACATCACTACACACAGCAACATGGTGTCAAATACAAATGGGGAGAGAGAAGGGACTCACTCAACCAATAGCTACACCGAATGGCCTGAGGCAGGGTTGTTATTTAGCCCCCCTTATTCTCACTATACATAAGTGAACTCCTGCACAGTTTTACACAAATTATTAATTTCCCGAAAAAAATATCATCCTGTAAAATCCACATTATGATATACGCCAATGACGTGGTTATATTAGATCTTATACCATTCGGCTTACAAAGGAACCAACATGCTCTAACCAGATATACAGAAGAATTTGTTTTAGTCCAAAACATATCTAAAACGAAAATTGTTCCGTTTAGAGGAAGAAAGCAATACACGAAATTCAACTGGTCACTAGGGGGAAAATCTTTAGAGGTGGTCAATGAATACACATATCTGGGGCAAATTTTTACACAAACATTGCAAAATTCCTCTCACTTCCAGCACATAGGCTGCAAAGCAGATGTACATGTTGGGGCACTTCAACGCTTATATTCCTCTTCTGGATACAGACATTTTCACTCTCTTTTAGAAGTTTTTAGCTCTAAAATTCCACCTACTTTATCGTATGCATTGGAATACATTCCAATAAAACAGTGGCAACAAATACAAATCAAAGAAGGGAAAATCCTCCGTAAACTGATTAAAGTCCAACAAGCAGTTCCTGCACAAGCTCTACGCTTCGAGCTCTCTTTGGTTAGCTCGTACGCCAGATCTATCACTAGCATCATAAGATGAGCTTACAATCTTATACACACAGAACAAGGAACCTTAAGATTTATATTAAAAACACAGACTTTCAGGACCGAATCATTGCATCACACTTTTAGACAAAATCTAATTACAGCATTTACCTTTTTGAATTGTACAACAACACTTTTGAAATCCTGGACTCCTGCTCACTTGAGGCTTTTTTTTAAAACTTGACACCGAGAATAAGTTACGACCTCGACATCAAGCATTGCTCTCAATTAAAACATTATGAACAGTATGTAGAATCAATAGAATACAAATACCAGCAACAATACATTTGTTTTACCTTAGGGCATGGAGTCCGGCATTGTATCATTTTATTACGGCTCGGGATTCTCCCATTAAAAGCATTTACTTCCAGATGAAACCTCACTGAAAACGCCACCAGTATCTGTGATTTATGTCACGGAGGAGTGCAAGACTTACCGCATGTTCTGTTTAAATGCCCAAATCCGACACTAGTCGAGGCCGAATATGCGATGTTTCAACGCATGCAATACATCGCATGCCATTACAACGCGGTCGTTACAACGACCGCATTGTTACATCGCATAACATTACAACGCAAGTTATTACAACGATGTTGGAATAGTATAATTTACTATTCCAACTCCAGTCTAGTGCAACAGTAGGGAAGGTGTTGGATTTTAAATCCAACACATTCTGCCCTCTACAGCAAGTCGTTGTAACGACTTGCATTGTAATGGTTTGCGATGTAACAACTCAGTCATTGTAATGACCGCATTGTAATGGAATTTGTTGTATCGCATTCGTTGTAAACAATGTCTCCCGTTGAGGCCAGACGCCGGCATTTAAAACCTATTCAAACCAGATATAATATCACTTCAGTCCAAGGCCTTATTTTGCTTCTTAAATCGCTGCTTGATGAATTTTTAAGTCATAATTTGTTTAAATTTTTAAAGAGCTTTTTAAAATTGTTTTGAAATGATTATCCTATTAATGTTTTATAACAAAGGTATTTTTAAAATTTGTTGTTCTCAGTAGAGAACTAAATCAAATAAAATCTTGAGAACTTGAGTAATGTGGCATATAGTGGAATGCATAGATTAGAGTGGTGAAGAGTAGAGTACAGTGGTGTAGAGTGAAGTGGGGTAGAGTGAAGTGTAGTAGAGTACAGTGGCATAGAGTAGAGTAGCGTAGAGTAGAGTGAATTAGAGTACAGTGGTGCAGAGTAGAGTGTAGTGGCATACAGGGGAATAGAATACAGTAGAGTAATATAGAATGGAGTGGAGTGCAGTGGCTTGGAGTGGCATACAGTAGAGTAGCATAGAGTAGAGAGGCGTTGAGTAGAATGCCATAGAGTGAAGTGGGGTAGAGTGAAGCAGTGTAGAGTGAAGTCGGGTAGAGTGGAGTAGAGTAGGGTGGTGTAGAATACAGTGCTGTAGAGTGAAGTGGGGTAGCATGAAGTGCAGCAGAATAGAGTGGCGTAAAGTAGAGTGAAGTACAGCAGAGTGGCATAGAGTGAGATTGGGTGGAATAGAGTGGTGCAGAGTGGAATAGAGTGGACTAGAGTGGCATAGAGTGGAGTGGAGTAGAATGGCTTTGAGTGCAATAGAGTAGAGTAGAGTAGAGTACAGTTGGCATTGAGTGCAGTGGTATAGAGTGTCATACTGAGACTGGCATAGAGTGAAGTGGAGTAGACTGAATTGGGGTAGAGAACAGTGGTGTAGAGGACAGTGGCATAGCGTACAATGGATTAGAGTGCAGTTGTATAGAGTAGAGTGCAAGGGTGTTGAGTGGAGTACAGTAAAGTGGAGTAGAGTGGCGTAGAGTGGAGTACAGTCGCTTAGACTGGCATAGAGTAGAGTGACATACAGTAGAGTGCCATAGAGCAGAGTGTTGTAGAGTAGAGTGTTGTACAGTAGAGTGGCAGAGAGTGAAGTGGGTAAGAGTGAAATGAGTGAGTATAGTGGAGTGGCATAGAGTGCAGTGGTGCAGAGTAGAGTAGTGCAGAATAGAGTACAGTCGCCTAGAGTGCACTTATGTACAGTAGAGTGGTGCAGAGTAGAGAAGGGTGTAGAGTGAAAGGGTAAAGTGAAGTGAGATGGATTGGAGTAGTGTGCAGTTAAGTGTACAATAGAATGGCGTAGAGTAAAGAGGGGTAGAGTGAAGTGAGATAGAGTAGAGTGGTGTACAGTAGAGTGGCATAGAGTACAATAGCATAGCGTGTAGTTATGTAGAGTAGAGCAGTGCAGAGTAGATTACTGTGGCAGTAGTGTGTAGTGTGGTAGAGTACAGTGGCACAGAGGATAGTAGTGTACAGTAGAGTATAGTAGGGTGCAGTGGTGGATAGTAGAGTGCAGTGGCACACAGGGGAGTAGAGTACAGTGGAGTAGAGAAGCATAAAATGGAGTGGAGCACAGTGGCTTGGAGTGGCATACAGTAGAGTGGCGTAGAGTAGAGTGGCATGGGGTAGAGAGGCATAGAGTGAAGTGTGGTAGAGTGAACTGTGGTATAGAGGAGTGGGGTAGAGTGCAGTGGTACACAGGGGAGTAGAGCACAGTGGAGTAGAGAATCATAGAATGGAGTGGAGTACAGTGGGTTGAGTGGCATAGAGTAGAGTGGTATAGAGTAGAGTGGCATGGAGTAGAGTGGCATATACTGAAGTGGGTAGAGTGAAGTGTGGTACAACCCAACCCAACAGCGAATCCACAGACATCGCCCCCTCCCAGAACCTCTGCGACAGACTTAACACCTTCTTCCATCACAAAATCAAGACCATCTACGACAACTTTGATGACAATGACCCCCCACGAGGATCCCCCCCACGGCCACCAGCAACACGCAACCAACACTCAACAACTGGACTGCCCTCAGCATCGAAGACACTCTGAGGATAATGAAGACCACCCACTCCGGGGCCCCCACAGACACCTGCCCCCACCACATCTACCGCAAAGTCGCAGACATCATCGCCCCCGAACTCCAACGTATCATCAAATGCTCCTTCGAGAGCGCCTCCTTCCCCAACGACTGGAAACACGCCGAGATCAATCCTCTCCTGAAGAAACCCTCAGCGGACCCCACCAACCTCAAGAATTTCAGACCGATCTCCCTCCTCCCCTACCCGGCCAAAGTCATGGAAATAGCGGTCAACAGTCAACTCGCCGCCTTCATCGAAGAGAACAACATCCTCGACTCATCACAATCAGGATTCAGGAAGAACCACAGCACTGAAACCACACTCCTTGCAGCAACAAACAACATCCGCGCCCTGCTCAACAGAGGAGAGACGGTGGCCCTCATCCTCCTCGACCTCTCTGCAGCCTTCTACATGGTCGCTCACCGCACCCTAGCCCGCAGACTCCACGAAGTGGGAATCCAGAACAAGGCCCTCGACTGGATCCTCTCTTTCCTCTCCGGCAGAACGCATCGAGTCAGACTTCCCCCATTCTTCTCAGAACCGACCCCGACCACCTGCGGTGTACCACAAGGATCCTCCATCAGCCCACCCCTATTCAACATCTACATGGCCCCGCTCGCACCCATCGTCAGAGCACATGGTCTCAACATCACATTTTACGCAGATGACACCCAGCTCATCCTATCCCTATCCAACGAGCCCAACACCACCAAACGCAACTTTCAAGAAGGAATGGAAGCCGTCGCCAGATGGATGAAGAACAGAAGCCTCCAACTCAACACGGACAAAACAGAGATACTCATCATGGGCCCCCACCCCGACGCCTGGAACGACACCTGGTAGCCCCCCACCCTCAGGGGGCCCCCCAGCCCCATGGACCACGCACGCAACCTCAGAATCATTCTGGACTCCGAACTCAAAATGGACCGCCAGGTTAACGCCATCACCTCCTCCTGCTACCACACCCTACGACTCCTCCACAAGACCTTCAAGTGGATCCTCCTGAACACAGGAAAACTGTCACCCATGCCCTCATCAGTAGCAGATTTGACTACGGCAACGCACTCTAGGCCGGGATCAGCAAGAACCTCACCCACAAACTCCAGAATGTCCAGAACACCGCCGCCAGACTAGTCCTCAACCTACCTCGCCATTGCCACATCAGCCAGCACCTACGGACCCTACACTGGCTCCCCGTCAAGAAGAGAATAACTTTCAAACTTCTCACCCACGCACACAAGGCCCTCCACAACACCTGACCCGCCTGAACCACCGCCTCATGTTCCACGCTCCCCAGCGCTCTCTACGCTCGGCCCAGCTCTCCCCCTCACAACAGTACCTCAGTTCAAGAAAAGTAGAACAGGAGGGCGCTCCTTCTCCCTCCTCGCAGCCAAGGCTTAGAACTCCCTCCCTCTACACCTCCGACAGATGGCATTGCTTCCCAAGTTCCTAAAGGACCTCAAAACCTGGCTCTTCGACAGAACTCAGTGAACCTCCCGGATCGGTGGACCCCCCCTCTGCCCCCTCTCCCTCAGCGCCTTGAGATCCGCTGCTGGTGAGCAGCCAGCGCTCTACAAATCCCTGATTGATTGATTGATTGATTGATTGATTGATTGAAGTGGGGTAGAGTAGAGTGGAGTAGAGTAGAGTACAGTGGGGTAGAGTACAGTTCCATAAAGTGGAGTGTGGAAGAGAGAAGTGGGGTAGCGTGTGGTGGGGTAGAATAGAGTGGCGTGCAGTAAAGTGGCATAGAGTGATATAGGGTAGAGTAGAGTGGTGCAGAGTAGAGTACAGTGGAGTAGAGTAGTGTACAGTGGACTAAAGTAGCATAAAGGGGAGTGGAGAATAGTGGCTTTGCATGCCATAGAGTAGGGTGGCTTAGAGTACAATGGCATAGAATGCAGTGGTGTAGAACAGAGTGTTGTACACTAGAGTGTAGAGTAAAGGTGGGTAGAGTGAAGTGGAGTAGACAGAAGTGGGGTAGAGTAAAGGGGCCTAGAGGACAGTGGTGTAGAGCATAGTGGCATAGAGTGCAGTTGTACAGAATAGAATGCAGAGGTGTAGAGTGGAGTACAGTAGCATAGAGTGGCATAGAGTGGAGTGGAGTAGAGTGACTTAAAGTTCATAGTGTGCAGTGGTGTAGAGAAGTGTGGTGCAGAGTAGAGTGACATTCAATGCAGTGGCATAGAGTGCAGTGGCATGAAGTGGGGTACAGGGAAGCGGGGTATAGTGAAATGGAGTAGAGTAGATTAGAATAGAGTAGAGTGGGTAGAGTAGAGTGGCGTAGAGTAAAGTGGGGTAGAGTAGAATGGCTTAGAGTAGAGTGGTTTAGAGTGAAGTGGGCAAGAGAGAAGTGGGGTATAGTGAACTGTGGTAGAGAAGAGTAACGTAGAGTAGAGTGGCATGGAGTGCAGTAGTGAACAACAGAGTGCAGTAGGGTAGAGTGGAGTAGAGTAGAGTGGAGTTGAGTGGCATAGAGTGTAGTGGAGTACATGACTTGGAGTGGAATAGAGTAGAGTGGCATACAGCAGAGTAACGTAGAGTGGTGTAGAGTAGAGTGGTGCAAAGTAGAGTTGTGTAGAGTGAAGTGGAGTAGAGTGAAGTGGGGTAGAGTGAAGTGAGATAGAGTACAGTGGTGTACAGTAGAGTGGCAGAGAGTACAGTAGCATAGAGTGTAGTTATGTAGAGTGGCATACACTTACGTGTTGTAAAGTGAATTGGGGTACAGTAGAATAGAGAAGAGTGGTATAGAGTAGAGTGGTGTAGATTGCAGTGGTGCAGAGTAGAGTCCAGTGGCATAGGGTGCAGTGGTGTAAAGTGGAGTAGAGTACAGTGGCATAGAGTGGAGTGGAGTACAGTGGCTTGGAGTGGTGTAAAGTGTAGTAGGGTAGAGTAGAGTGATGCAGAGTAGATTAGAGTGGAGTAGAGTGTAGTGGTATATAGTACAGTGCTGCAGAGAAGAGTAGAGTGGCATTGACTGAAGTGGCATAGCGTGGTGCAAACTAGAGTAAAGTGGCATACAATGCAGGGGCTTAGATTATAGTGGCATACAGTTGTGTGGAGTGGAATACAGTAGAGTAGAGTGTAGTAGAGTGCTTTAGAGTGAAGTGGAGTAAAGTGGCTTGAAGTGGGGTAACCTAGAGTGGTGTAGAGTAGAGTAGCGTACAGTAGAGTGGAGTAGAGTGCAGTGAGGTAGACTGAACTGCGGTAAAGTGGAGTGGCGTACAGTAGAGTGGTGTAGAAAAGATTGGAGTAGAGTAGAGTGGTGAAAATTGAAGTGGCATAGAATAAAGTGGGGCACAGTGAAGTGGGATAGAGTAGAGTGGCATAGAGTAGAGTAGCATAGAGTAAAATAGAGTAGAGTGAAGTGTCATAGAATGTTGTGAAGAGGCGTGGAGTAGGGTAGAATGGAGTACAGTGTCGCAGAGTGGAGTGGAGAACTGTGTCTTGGAGTGGAAATAGAGTAGAGTGGTGTAGAGTAGAGTGGCGTACAGTAGAATCGCATTGTTTGGAGTGGAGTGGGGTATAGTAGCTTATGGTGGCACTGGGAATAGTGGAGGTGCATGGCGTACAGTAGAGTTACATAGAAAAAAGTGGCATAGAGGGCAATGGCCTTGAGTAGAGTGCTGCAAAGTAGAGTAGAGTGGCATAGAGTGCAGTGGCATAGAGAAAAGTGCAAAGGCGTAGAGTGCAGTAGCATACAGTGCCGTAGCATACAGTGTAGAGGTGTACACTACAGTGGTATACAGTGCAGTGACGTAGAGTACAGTTGCATACAGTGCAGTGGTGCACAGTACAGTGGCATAGAGTGAAGTAAGGCAGAGTGGAGTACTGTGGCATAAAGTGCACTGATGTACAATAGATTGATGCAGAGTATAGTAGAGTGGCATAGAGTGAAGTGGGGTAGAGTGAAGTGGGGTAGATTCAAGTGGGGTAGATTAGAGTAGTGTACAGTACAGTGATTGTAGAGTAAATTAGGGTAGAGGGAAGTGGGGTAGAGTAGAGGGGTGTACAGTAGAGTAGCATAGACTGAATGGCATAGAGTGAAGAGGGGTAGAATGACGTGAGGTAGATTAGAGTGATGTACAGTACAGTGGCATAGAGTGTAGTTGTGTAATGTAGAGTACTGTAGCACAGAGTGCAGTGGCATATATTAAAGTGGTGCAGAATAGAGTACAGTGGGATAGAGTGAAGTGGGATAGAGTGAAGTGTAAGGGAGTAAAGTGGTGTAGAGCAGAGTACCATACAGTAGAGTGGTGTAAAATGTAGTAATGCAGAGTAGAGTGCTGTGGCATAGGGTAGAGTAGTGTAGAATGGAGTGAAGTACAGTCGCTTGGAGGGGTATACAGTACAGTGGCATAGAATAGAGTAAAGTTTGGTAGACTGAAGTGGGTTTGAGTATAGTGGCATACAGTAGAGTGCCGTAGAGTGATATGGGGTACAGTGGTGCAGACTAGAGTACAGTGGTGTAGAGTGCAGTGGCATACAGTAATGTCATGCAGAGTGCAGTGGAGTAGAGTGTAGTAGCATACAGTGCATGTGGCATAGAGGTGTAGTGGCATAGAAAGTAGTGGCATAGAGTCCAGTGGCATATATTTCAGTAGCATACAGCGCAGTGGCGTACAGTGCAGTGGCATAGAGTGCAGTGGTATACAGTACAATGGCATAGAATGAAATAAAAAGGTAGCCATATTGTTTATATCTCACTTTGGCTGTGTTGTGGGTTTCCATGTGAGATATTGCTTATTAGTATGCTTTTAAACTTTAGTAAAACATAAGCAGGTTTAGCATAGTCTGTACATGTAGGTAAAATTATTTATAATGCTTCATATATTTAAAAAAATGTTTTCTCCCAAGGTGTGGGGCTGATTTGGATTTTGTTTTTGAAAATACAAAAACATGTTGAAAGTTTGATGGATGGTACCAACATGTCGATAGAGCTGTCTGTCAAACCTTTTATACTTTGAAATGAACCGCATGCCAGTTCCTGCCAATGTAAAGAGATGTTCACTGGTCCTGCGGACATCTCTAAATTTGGAGCACGATTACTCCATCAGGGCAATGGACTATTTACTCCATCGAACTGACAGAGTAATTACTGTACTCCGAGCTATAAATCAGGCTGTTAGTTCGAAGGTGAAAACTCCCTCTGGCATTACAATGTGTTGATTATTTAAATGCCTTGTAATATTATGCAAGGCTTTAACACACATGCCTTTATCATGCAATGCAGTGATTTTATATCTATATCTATATCTATATCTATGTCTATCTCTCTCTCTCTCTCTCTCTCTCTCAATATATATATATATATATATATATATATATATTCACTGAAAAAACCATAGGTTTCAGACACGTTATAGTTAGAAATTAGCATTTAAAAAACCTTTGAAATTCACTGAAAAAACCATAGGTTTTAGGGACAGTTATAGTTAGTTGGACATTTCACTCGTACAAAACCATAGAAATTCCCCCGTTATAGTTAGTTCAGCTAACTATAACTCGCGCCTCGCAATGCACTGCTGATGACGTCACATATTACATCACTCATGACATGGTCAGTGACATCACTGATGACATCACTGATGACATCTCAAATGAAATCACTGATGACATCATCCAGTGACTGTGTGTTTCTGTAAAGTTTAAATATGTTTAATATATATAGGGAAAGGCGTATTGAAGAATGAGTGGGTGTTTAAGTGTCTGAATGGATGATTTAGTACGTGCGTGACTGACTCTACAAGTGAGTGATTAAACGTATCTTACTGAATGCATGGGTTAGTGACTAAACTGTGTGAATGTCTGTATCCGTCTGTTTGTTGGTGTGTAAGTGGATGCATGGATTTGCGAATAGCTACATGAGTGTCTATATGGGTTATTGATTGGTTCTCTGAGTATCTGTATGGCTGCCTGAGTGTTTGTGTGGGTGGGGTGTGTGTGACTCTGTACATAGATGTGTGAGTGGGTGATTCACTGGGTGCATGATTTCAAGAGTGCATCTGTGATGGACTGCTTGGGTGGGTGAGTGTGTGTATGGGTGTGTTAGTGAGTGAATGTATATCTCAGTGGTACATGTGCGAGTAACTACATATGTAAAAGGCAGTATATATGTGTGTTAGAGTATTTAAATGGCTATAAGTGAGAGTGTGTGATTGTGAGAGTGGCTGTATGGATGCGTGTGTGCTTGTATCAGTTATTGTATAAGAGCGTAAGAATGTGCTAGTATTTGTATGAGTAAGTGAGCTGGTGTGTGTATAACTGTATAGGTGAGTAAATGGGTGTGTGATTAATTTTTTGCATGACTGACTAGGTGTGTGAGTACCTCAGTGGCGGTGTGTGAGTGTTTATATAGGTGTATGAGTGCATATGATAGTCCTGTACTGAGTGACTGTAAGTATGAGTGACTGTACGGGTGAGTGAGTAGATGTGTGTGTGTAGACCTAAGAATCAGTGAGTGGGTATGTAGTTATTGGTATTGGAGTGTGTATGGTTTTGAGAATGGCAGTCTGTAATTTAGAGTGGGTGTATCAAAAGCTATATTAGGGTGTGAGAAGATGCATGAAATTATCACATGGATGATGTGATCAGTGATGTCATTTGAGATGTCATCAGTGATGTCATCAGTGATGTCACTGACCATGTCATGAGTGATGTAATATGTGACTTCATCAGCAGTGCATTGCGGGGGCGCGAGTTATAGTTAGCTGAACTAACTATAACGGGGGAATTTCTATGGTTTTGTACGAGTGAAATGTCCAACTAACTATAACTGTCCCTAAAACCTATGGTTTTTTCAGTGAATTTCAAAGGTTTTTTAAATGCTAATTTCTAACTATAACGTGTCTGAAACCTATGGTTTTTTCAGTGAATTTCAAAGGTTTTTTAAATGCTAATTTCTAACTATAACGTGCCTAAAACCTATGATTTTTTAAGTGAATTTCAAAGGTTTTTTAAATGCTAGTTTCTAACTATGCCTACAGAGGTAGGACATGTGAAGAAAGAAGAAAAAACGCGCAGAAAGAAGCAAAAGAAATGCAGAAAGAAGCAACAGAAGTCCACAAAGACGAAGAAAAGTGCAGGAAGAAGCAAAAGATGTGCAGAAAGAACCAACAGAGGAGCAGAAAGAGGCCATGTTGCAAAATCATCCTGTGCCCACAACTTTTTCAGACAGGTACTGGTGGTAACTGACTCTGACTAACCAGAGTCAGTGCTATGCTAAAAGACACTTAGAATACAGTGAAAACACCTACATACACTAGGGAACACTATGCGTTGGGGTACCCCTGTGATTAGCATGACCTCCTCTGTAAGTCCCTAGTACATAATAGGGCAGGGGGATTAAAACTACCTCTTAAAACGCGTGTGCAAACGCACCCCGTGGCGCGTTTTAAGTTGCGGGATTAAGTCCCCTTGAATCCTGAGGGATCCTGGGGCCCAACTAGCCCCCCAGGTACCTACAGTTAGGACCACAGAGCTGAGTTGCAGAGAGGCGTTCCGAGGCCACGCACCTTTTTTCACCTCTCTGCAACGCAACTCTGTTGTGCTTACTGAAGGTACCTGGTGGGCTAGTTGGCCCCCAGGGTCCCTCAGGATTCAAGGGGCGTGTTTGCGCACATGTCACCTGAGGCCCCGCCCCCTCCCTTCACCACTGTGCAAACGTGCCCCGTGGCGCGTTTTAAGTTGGGGGATTAGGTCACCTTGAATCCTGAGGGTCCCTGGGGCCCAACTAGCCCACCAAGTACTTCCAGTAAGCACCACAGGCCTGCGTTGCAACGCCTGTAACAAATTGTGTAGTTGTGTTTAGGTAGTGAAGGGGGTCGTGCTGGGGGTAGTGTTTTAGGGTTTAGGGTAGTGCAGTGGTGTTTGTGTAGTGTAGGGGGTCATGCTGGGGGTAGATTTAGGGTTTAGGGTAGTGCAGTGGTGTTTGGATAGTGTAGGGAGTCGTGCTGGGGGAGTGTTTTAGGGTTTAGGGTATTACAGTGGTGTTTGGGTAGTGTAGGGGGTTGTGCTGGGGGTAGTGTTTTAGGGTTTAGGGTAGTGCAGTGGTGTTTGGGTAGTGTAGGGGGTCGTGCTGGGGTAGTGGTTTAGGGTTTAGGGTAGTGCAGTGGTGTTTGGGTAGTGTAGGGGGTACTGCTGGGGGTAGTGTTTTAGGGTTTAGGGTAGTTCAATGGTGTTTGGGTAGTGTAGGGGGTACTGCTGGGGGTAGTGTTTTAGGGTTTAGGGTAGTGCAGTGGTGTTTGGGTAGTGTAGGGGTTCGTGCTGGGGGTATTGTTTAGGGTTTAGGGTAGTGCAGTGGTGTTTGTGTAGTGTAGGGGGTAGTGTTTTAGGGTTTAGGGTAGTGCAGTGGTGTTTGTGTAGTGTAGGGGGTCGTGCTGGGGGTAGTGTTTTAGGGTTTAGGGTAGTGCAGTGGTCTTTGTGTAGTGTAGGAGGTCGTGTTTTAGGGTTTAGGGTAGTGCAGTGGTGTTTGGGCAGTGTAGGGGGTCGTGCTGGGGGTGGTGTTTCAGGGTTTAGGGCAGTGCAGTGGTGTTCGGGCAGTGTAGGGGGTCTTGCTGGGGGTGGTGTTTCAGGGTTTAGGGCAGTGCAGTGGTGTTTGGGTCGTGCAGGGGGTCATGCTGGGGGAGTGTTTTAGGGTTTAGGGCAGTGCAGTGGTGTTTAGGTAGTGTAGGGGGTCATGCTGGGGGGAGTGTTTTAGAGTTTAGGGCAGTGCAGTGGTGTTCGGGCAGTGTAGGGGGTCGTGCTGGGGGGAGTGTTTTAGGGTTTAGGGCAGTGCAGTGGTGTTTAGGTAGTGTAGGGGGTCATCCTGGGGGTAGTGTTTTAGAGTTTAGGGCAGTGCAGTGGTGTTCGGGCAGTGTAGGGGGTCGTGCTGGGGGAGTGTTTTAGGGTTTAGGGCAGTGCAGTGGTGTTCGGGTAGTGTAGGGGGTCGTGCTGGGGGAGTGTTCGAGGGTTTAGGGCAGTGCAGTTGTGTTCGGGTAGTGTAGGGGGTCGTGCTGGGGGGAGTATTTTAGGGTTTAGGGTAGTGCAGTGGTGTTCGGGTAGTGTAGGGGGTCGTGCTGGGGGTTGTGTTTCAGGGTTTAGGGCAGTGCAGTGGTGTTCGGGCAGTGTAGGGGGTCGTGCTGGGGCTGGTGTTTCAGGGTTTAGGGCAGTGCAGTGGTGTTCGGGCAGTGTAGGGGGTCCTGCACGGGGTGGTGTTTCAGGGTTTAGGGCAGTGCAGTGGTGTTCGGGCAGTGTAGGGGGTCGTGCTGGGGCTGGTGTTTCAGGGTTTAGGGCAGTGCAGTGGTGTTCGGGCAGTGTAGGGGGTCTTGCTGGGGGTGGTGTTTCAGGGTTTAGGGCAGTGGTGTTCAGGCAGTGTAGGGGGTCTTGCTGGGGGTGATGTTTCAGTGTTTAGGGCAGTGCAGTGGTGTTCGGGCAGTGTAGGGGGTCTTGCTGGGGGTAGTTTTTCAGGGTTTAGGGCAGTGCAGTGGTGTTCGTGCAGTGTAGGGGGTCGTGCTGGGGATGGTGTTTCATGGTTTAGGGCAGTGCAGTAGTGTTCAGGCAGTGTAGGGGGTCGTGCTGGGGCTGGTGTTTCAGGGTTTAGGGCAGTGCAGGCAGTGGTGCTCGGGCAGTGTAGGGGGTCGTGCTGGGGGTGGTGTTTCTGGGTTTAGGGTAGTGCAGTTGTGTTCGGGCAGTGTAGGGGTTCGTGCTGGGGCTGGTGTTTCAGGGTTTAGGGCAGTGCAGTGGTGTTCGGGCAGTGTAGGGGGTCATGCTGGGGCTGGTGTTTCAGTGTTTTGGGCAGAGCAGTGGTGTTCGGGCAGTGTAGGGGGTCGTGCTGGGGGTGGTGTTTCAGGGTTTAGGGCAGTGCAGTGGTGTTCGAGTAGTGTAGGGGGTCGTGCTGGGGGTGGTGTTTCAGGGTTTAGGGCAGTGGTGTTCGGGCAGTGTAGGGGGTCTTGCTGGGGGTGATGTTTCAGGGTTTAGGGCAGTGCAGTGGTGTTCGGGCAGTGTAGGGTGTCTTGCTGGGGGCAGTGTTTCAGGGTTTAGGGCAGAGCAATGGTGTTCAGGCAGTGTAGGGGGTTGTGTTGGAGGTGGTGTTTCAGGCTTTAGGGCAGTGCAGTGGTATTCGGGCAGTGTAGGGGGTCTTGCTGGGGGTGGTGTTTCAGGGTTTAGGGCAGTGGTGTTCAGGCAGTGTAGGGGGTCGTGCTGGGGGTGGTGTTTCAGGGTTTAGGGCAGTGCAATGGTGTTCGGGCAGTGTAGGGGGTCGTGCAGGGGCTGGTGTTTCAGGGTTTAGGGCAGTGCAGTGGTGTTCGGGCAGTGTAGGGGGTCGTGCTGGGGGTGGTGTTTCAGGGTTTAGGGCAGTGCAGTGGTGTTTGGGCAGTGTAGGGGGTCGTGCTGGGGGTGGTGTTTCTGGGTTTAGGGCAGTGTAGTGGTGTTCGGGCAGTGTAGGGGGTCGTGCAGGGGGTGGTGAGTCAGGGTTTAGGGCAGTGCAGTGGTGTTCGGGCAGTGTAGGGGGTCATGCTGGGGGTAGAGTTTTAGGGTTTAGGGCAGTGCAGTGGTGTTCGGGCCGTATAGGGGGTCGTGCAAGGGGGTGGTGTTTCAGGATTTAGGGCAGTGCAGTGGTGGTCGGGAAGTGTAGGGGTCGTGCTGGGGGTGGTGTTTCAGGGTTTAGGGCAGTGCAGTGGTGTTCAGGCAGTGTAGGGTGTCATGCTGGGGGTGGTGTTTCAGGGTTTTGGGCAGTGCAGTGGTGTTCGGGCAGTGTAGGTGGTCTTGCTGAGGCTGGTGTTTCCGGGTTTAGTGCAGTGGTGTTCGGGCAGTGTAGGGGGTCTTGCTGGGGGTGGTGTTTCAGTGTTTAGGGCAGTGCAATGGTGTTCGCGCAGTGTAGGGGGTTTTGCTGGGGCTGATGTTTCAGCGTTTAGGGCAGTGCAGTGGTGTTCGGGCAGTGTAGGGGGTCTTGCTGGGGGTGGTGTTTCAGGGTTTAGGGCAGTGCAGTGGTGTTCGGGCAGTGTAGGGTGTCATGCTGGGGGTGGTGTTTCAGGGTTTTGGGCAGTGCAGTGGTGTTCGGGCAGTGTAGGTGGTCTTGCTGGGGCTGGTGTTTCCGGGTTTAGTGCAGTGGTGTTCGGGCAGTGTAGGGGGTCTTGCTGGGGGTGGTGTTTCAGTGTTTAGGGCAGTGCAATGGTGTTCGCGCAGTGTAGGGGGTTTTGCTGGGGCTGATGTTTCAGCGTTTAGGGCAGTGCAGTGGTGTTCGGGCAGTGTAGGGGGTCTTGCTGGGGGTGGTGTTTCAGGGTTTAGGGCAGTGCAGGGGTGTTCGGGCAGTGTAGGGGGTCTTGCTGGGGCTGGTGTTTCAGGGTTTAGGGCAGTGCAGTGGTGTTCGGGCAGTGTAGGGGGTCTTGCTGGGGCTGGTGTTTCAGGGTTTAGGGTAGTGCAGTGGTGTTCGGGCAGTGTAGGGGGTCGTGCTGGGGCTGGTGTTTGAGGGTTTAGGGCAGTGCAGTGGTGTTCGGGCAGTGTAGGGGGTCGTGCTGGGGGTGGTGTTTCAGGGTTCAGGGCAGTGCAGTGGTTTTCAGGCAGTGTAGGCGGTCGTGCTAGGGGTGGTGTTTCAGGGTTTAGGGCAGTGCAGTGGTGTTCGGGCAGTGTAGGGGGTCGTGCTGGGGGTGGTGTTTCAGGGTTTAGGGCAGTGCAGTGGTGTTTGAGTAGTGTAGGGGGTCGTGCTGGGGGTGGTGTTTCAGGGTTTAGGGCAGTGGTGTTCGGGCAGTGTAGGGGGTCTTGCTGGGGGTGATGTTTCAGGGTTTAGGGCAGTGCAGTGGTGTTCGGGCAGTGTAGGGGGTCTTGCTGGGGGCAGTGTTTCAGGGTTTAGGGCAGAGCAATGGTGTTCAGGCAGTGTAGGGGGTCGTGTTGGAGGTGGTGTTTCAGGCTTTAGGGCAGTGCAGTGGTATTCGGGCAGTGTAGGGGGTCTTGCTGGGGGTGGTGTTTCAGGGTTTAGGGCAGTGCAATGGTGTTCGGGCAGTGTAGGGGGTCGTGCTGGGGCTGGTGTTTCAGGGTTTAGGGCAGTGCAGTGGTGTTCGGGCAGTGTAGGGGGTCGTGCTGGGGGTGGTGTTTCAGGGTTTAGGGCAGTGCAGTGGTGTTTGGGCAGTGTAGGGGGTCGTGCTGGGGGTGGTGTTTCAGGGTTTAGGGCAGTGCAGTGGTGTTCGGGCAGTGTAGGGGGTCGTGCTGGGGGTGGTGTTTCTGGGTTTAGGGCAGTGTAGTGGTGTTCGGGCAGTGTAGGGGGTCGTGCAGGGGGTGGTGAGTCAGGGTTTAGGGCAGTGCAGTGGTGTTCGGGCAGTGTAGGGGGTCATGCTGGGGGTAGAGTTTTAGGGTTTAGGGCAGTGCAGTGGTGTTCGGGCAGTGTAGGGGGTCGTGCAGGGGGTGGTGTTTCAGGGTTTAGGGCAGTGCAGTGGTGCTCGGGCAGTGTAGGGGTCGTGCTGGGGGTGGTGTTTCAGGGTTTAGGGCAGTGCAGTGGTGTTCGGGCAGTGTAGGGTGTCGTGCTGGGGGTGGTGTTTCAGGGTTTTGGGCAGTGCAGTGGTGTTCGGGCAGTGTAGGTGGTCTTGCTGGGGCTGGTGTTTCCGGGTTTAGTGCAGTGGTGTTCGGGCAGTGTAGGGGGTCTTGCTGGGGGTGGTGTTTCAGTGTTTAGGGCAGTGCAATGGTGTTCGCGCAGTGTAGGGGGTCTTGCTGGGGCTGATGTTTCAGCGTTTAGGGCAGCGCAGTGGTGTTCGGGCAGTGTAGGGGGTCTTGCTGGGGGTGGTGTTTCAGGGTTTAGGGCAGTGCAGTGGTGTTCGGGCAGTGTAGGGGGTCTTGCTGGGGCTGGTGTTTCAGGGTTTAGGGCAGTGCAGTGGTGTTCGGGCAGTGTAGGGGGTCTTGCTGGGGCTGGTGTTTCAGGGTTTAGGGTAGTGCAGTGGTGTTCGGGCAGTGTAGGGGGTCGTGCTGGGGCTGGTGTTTGAGGGTTTAGGGCAGTGCAGTGGTGTTCGGGCAGTGTAGGGGGTCGTGCTGGGGCTGGTGTTTCAGGGTTTAGGGCAGTGCAGTGGTTTTCAGGCAGTGTAGGCGGTCGTGCTAGGGGTGGTGTTTCAGGGTTTAGGGCAGTGCAGTGGTGTTCGGGCAGTGTAGGGGGTCGTGCTGGGGGTGGTGTTTCAGGGTTTAGGGCAGTGCAGTGGTGTTCGGGCAGTGTAGGGGGTCGTGCTGGGGCTGGTGTTTCAGGGTTTTGGGCAGAGCAGTGGTGTTCGGGCAGTGTAGGGGGTCGTGCTGGGGGTGGTGTTTTAGGGTTTAGGGCACTGCAGTGTTGTTCGGGCAGTGTAGGGGGTCTTGCTGGGGGTGGTGTTTCAGGGTTTAGGGCAGTGGTGTTCGGGCAGTGTAGGGGGTCTTGCTGGGGGTGATGTTTCAGGGTTTAGGGCAGTGCAGTGGTGTTCGGGCAGTGTAGGGGTCTTGCTGGGGGTAGTGTTTCAGGGTTTAGGGCAGTGCAGTAGTGTTCGTGCAGTGTAGGGGGTCATGCTGGGGGCGGTGTTTCAGGGTTTAGGGCAGTGCAGTAGTGTTCGGGCAGTGTAGGGGGTCGTGCAGGGGGTGGTGTTTCAGGGTTTAGGGCAGTGCAATGGTGTTCGGGCAGTGTAGGGGGTCGTGCTGGGGGTGGTGTTTCAGGGTTTAGGGCAGTGCAGTGGTGTTCGGGCAGTGTAGTGGGTCATGCAGGGGGTGGTGTTTCAGGGTTTAGGGCAGTGCAGTGGTGTTCGGGCAATGTAGGGGGTCGTGCTGGGGCTGGTGTTTCAGGGTTTAGGGCAGTGCAGTGGTGTTTGGGCAATGTAGGGGGTCTTGCTGGGGGTGGTGTTTCAGGGTTTAGGGCACAGGTGTTCGGGCAGTGTAGGGGGTCTTGCTGGGGGTGATGTTTCAGGGTTTAGGGCAGTGCAGTGGTGTTCGGGCAGTGTAGGAGGTCTTGCTGGGGGTAGTGTTTCAGGGTTTAGGGCAGTGCAGGGGTGTTCGTGGCAGTGTAGGGGGTCGTGCTGGGGATGGTGTTTCAGGGTTTAGGCCAGTGCAGTAGTGTTCGGGCAGAGTAGGGGGTCGTGCAGGGGGAATGGTGTTTCAGGGTTTAGGGCAGTGCAGTGGTGTTCGGGCAGTGTAGTGGGTCATGCAGGGGTTGGTGTTTCAGGGTTTAGGGCAGTGCAGTGGTGTTCGGGCAATGTAGGGGGTCGTGCTGGGGCTGGTGTTTCAGGGTTTAGGGCAGTGCAGTGGTGTTCGGGCAGTGTAGGGGGTCTTGCTGGGGGTGGTGTTTCAGGGTTTAGGGCAGTGGTGTTCGGGCAGTGTAGGGGGTCTTGCTGGGGGTGATGTTTCAGGGTTTAAGGCAGTGCAGTGGTGTTCGGGCAGTGTAGGGTGTCGTGCTGGCGGTGGTGTTTCAGGGTTTAGGGCAGTGCAGTGGTGTTCGGGCAGTGTAGGGGGTCGTGCACGGGGTGGTGTTTCAGGGTTTAGGGCAGTGCAGTGGTGTTCGGGCAGTGTAGGGGGTTGTGCTGGGGCTGGTGTTTCAGGGTTTAGGGCAGTGCAATGGTGTTCTGGTAGTGTAGGGGGTCGTGCTGGGGCTAGTGTTTCACGGTTTAGGGCAGTGCAGTGGTGTTCGGGCAGTGTAGGGGGTCATGCTGGGGCTGGTGTTTCAGGGTTTAGGGCAGTGCAGTGGTGTTCGTGCAGTGTAGGTGGTCGTGCTGGGGCTGGTGTTTCAGGGTTTAGGGCAGTGCAGTGGTGTTCGGGCAGTGTAGGGGGTCATGCTGGGGCTGGTGTTTCAGGGTTTAGGGCAGTGCAGTGGTGCTCAGGCAGTGTAGGGGGTCGTGCTGGGGGTGGTGTTTCAGGGTTTAGGGCAGTGCAGTGGTGTTCGGGCAGTGTAGGGGGTCTTGCTGGGGGTGGTGTTTCAGGGTTTAGGGCAGTGCAGTGGTGTTCGGGCAGTGTAGGGGGTCTTGCTGGGGGCAGTGTTTCAGGGTTTAGGGCAGAGCAGTGGTGTTCGGGCAGTGTAGGGGGTCTGTGCTGGAGGTGGTGTTTCAGGCTTTAGGGTAGTGCAGTGGTATTCGGGCAGTGTAGGGGGTCTTGCTGGGGGTGGTGTTTCAGGGTTTAGAGCAGTGCAGTGGTGTTTGGGTCGTGCAGGGGTTCATGCTGGGGGTAGTGTTTTAGGGTTTAGGGCAGAGCAATGGTGTTCAGGCAGTGTAGGGGGTTGTGTTGGAGGTGGTGTTTCAGGCTTTAGGGCAGTGCAGTGGTGTTCAGGCAGTGTAGGGGTCATGCTGGGGGTGGTGTTTCAGGGTTTAGGGCAGTGCAGTGGTGTTCGGGCAGTGTAGGGGTCGTGCAGGGGCTGGTGTTTCAGGGTTTAGGGCAGTGCAGTGGTGTTCGGGCAGTGTAGGGGGTTGTGCTGGGGGTGGTGTTTCAGGGTTTAGGGCAGTGCAGTGGTGTTTGGGCAGTGTAGGGGGTCGTGCTGGGGGTGGTGTTTCTGGGTTTAGGGCAGTGTAGTGGTGTTCGGGCAGTGTAGGGGGTCGTGCAGGGGGTGGTGAGTCAGGGTTTAGGGCAGTGCAGTGGTGTTTGGGCAGTGTAGGGGGTCATGCTGGGGGTAGAGTTTTAGGGTTTAGGGCAGTGCAGTGGTGTTCGGGCAGTGTAGGGGGTCGCGCAGGGGGGTGGTGTTTCAGGGTTTAGGGCAGTGCAGTGGTGTTCGGGCAGTGTAGGGTGTCGTGCTGGGGGTGGTGTTTCAGGGTTTTGGGCAGTGCAGTGGTGTTCGGGCAGTGTAGGTGGTTGTGCTGGGGGTGGTGTTTCAGGGTTTAGGGCAGTGCAGTGGTGTTTGGGCAGTGTAGGGGGTCGTGCTGGGGGTGGTGTTTCTGGGTTTAGGGCAGTGTAGTGGTGTTCGGGCAGTGTAGGGGGTCGTGCAGGGGGGTGGTGAGTCAGGGTTTAGGGCAGTGCAGTGGTGTTCGGGCAGTGTAGGGGGTCTTGCTGGGGCTGGTGTTTCAGGGTTTAGGGCAGTGCAGTGGTGTTCGGGCAGTGTAGGGGGTCTTGCTGGGGCTGGTGTTTCAGGGTTTAGGGCAGTGCAGTGGTGTTCGGGCAGTGTAGGGGGTCGTGCTGGGGCTGGTGTTTCAGGGTTTAGGGCAGTGCAGTGGTTTCGGGCAGTGTAGGGGGTCGTGCTGGGGGTGGTGTTTCAGGGTTTAGGGCAGTGCAGTGGTGTTCAGGCAGTGTAGGCGGTCGTGCTGGGGCTGGTGTTTCAGGGTTTAGGGCAGTGCAGTGGTGTTCGGGCAGTGTAGGGGGTCGTGCTGGGGGTGGTGTTTCAGGGTTTAGGGCAGTGCAGTGGTGTTTGAGCAGTGTAGGGGGTCGTGCTGGGGGTGGTGTTTCAGGGTTTAGGGCAGTGGTGTTCGGGCAGTGTAGGGGGTCTTGCTGGGAGTGATGTTTCAGGGTTTAGGGCAGTGCAGTGGTGTTCGGGCAGTGTAGGGGTCTTGCTGGGGGCAGTGTTTCAGGGTTTAGGGCAGAGCAATGGTGTTCAGGCAGTGTAGGGGGTCGTGTTGGAGGTGGTGTTTCAGGCTTTAGGGCAGTGCAGTGGTATTCGGGCAGTGTAGGGGGTCTTGCTGGGGGTGGTGTTTCAGGGTTTAGGGCAGTGCAATGGTGTTCGGGCAGTGTAGGGGGTCGTGCAGGGGCTGGTGTTTCAGGGTTTAGGGCAGTGCAGTGGTGTTCGGGCAGTGTAGGGGGTCGTGCTGGGGGTGGTGTTTCAGGGTTTAGGGCAGTGCAGTCATGTTTGGGCAGTGTAGGGGGTCGTGCTGGGGGTGGTGTTTCAGGGTTTAGGGCAGTGCAGTGGTGTTCGGGCAGAGTAGGGGGTCGTGCTGGGGGTGGTGTTTCTGGGTTTAGGGCAGTGTAGTGGTGTTCGGGCAGTGTAGGGGGTCGTGCAGGGGGTGGTGAGTCAGGGTTTAGGGCAGTGCAGTGGTGTTCGGGCAGTGTAGGGGGTCATGCTGGGGGTAGAGTTTTAGGGTTTAGGGCAGTGCAGTGGTGTTCGGGCAGTGTAGGGGGTCGTGCAGGGGGTGGTGTTTCAGGGTTTAGGGCAGTGCAGTGGTGCTCGGGCAGTGTAGTGGTCGTGCTGGGGGTGGTGTTTCAGGGTTTAGGGCAGTGCAGTGGTGTTCGGGCAGTGTAGGGTGTCGTGCTGGGGGTGGTGTTTCAGGGTTTTGGGCAGTGCAGTGGTGTTCGGGCAGTGTAGGTGGTCTTGCTGGGGCTGGTGTTTCCGGGTTTAGTGCAGTGGTGTTCGGGCAGTGTAGGGGGTCTTGCTGGGGGTGGTGTTTCAGTGTTTAGGGCAGTGCAATGGTGTTCGCGCAGTGTAGGGGGTCTTGCTGGGGCTGATGTTTCAGCGTTTAGGGCAGCGCAGTGGTGTTCGGGCAGTGTAGGGGGTCTTGCTGGGGGTGGTGTTTCAGGGTTTAGGGCAGTGCAGTGGTGTTCGGGCAGTGTAGGGGGTCTTGCTGGGGCTGGTGTTTCAGGGTTTAGGGCAGTGCAGTGGTGTTCGGGCAGTGTAGGGGGTCTTGCTGGGGCTGGTGTTTCAGGGTTTAGGGTAGTGCAGTGGTGTTCGGGCAGTGTAGGGGGTCGTGCTGGGGCTGGTGTTTGAGGGTTTAGGGCAGTGCAGTGGTGTTCGGGCAGTGTAGGGGGTCGTGCTGGGGCTGGTGTTTCAGGGTTTAGGGCAGTGCAGTGGTTTTCAGGCAGTGTAGGCGGTCGTGCTAGGGGTGGTGTTTCAGGGTTTAGGGCAGTGCAGTGGTGTTCGGGCAGTGCAGGGGGTCGTGCTGGGGGTGGTGTTTCAGGGTTTAGGGCAGTGCAGTGGTGTTCGAGCAGTGTAGGGGGTCGTGCTGGGGCTGGTGTTTCAGGGTTTTGGGCAGAGCAGTGGTGTTCGGGCAGTGTAGGGGGTCGTGCTGGGGGTGGTGTTTTAGGGTTTAGGGCACTGCAGTGTTGTTCGGGCAGTGTAGGGGGTCTTGCTGGGGGTGGTGTTTCAGGGTTTAGGGCAGTGGTGTTCGGGCAGTGTAGGGGTCTTGCTGGGGGTGATGTTTCAGGGTTTAGGGCAGTGCAGTGGTGTTCGGGCAGTGTAGGGGTCTTGCTGGGGGTAGTGTTTCAGGGTTTAGGGCAGTGCAGTAGTGTTCGTGCAGTGTAGGGGGTCATGCTGGGGGCGGTGTTTCAGGGTTTAGGGCAGTGCAGTAGTGTTCGGGCAGTGTAGGGGGTCGTGCAGGGGGTGGTGTTTCAGGGTTTAGGGCAGTGCAATGGTGTTCGGGCAGTGTAGGGGGTCGTGCTGGGGGTGGTGTTTCAGGGTTTAGGGCAGTGCAGTGGTGTTCGGGCAGTGTAGTGGGTCATGCAGGGGGTGGTGTTTCAGGGTTTAGGGCAGTGCAGTAGTGTTCGGGCAATGTAGGGGGTCGTGCTGGGGCTGGTGTTTCAGGGTTTAGGGAAGTGCAGTGGTGTTCGGGCAGTGTAGGGGGTCTTGCTGGGGGTGGTGTTTCAGGGTTTAGGGCAGTGGTGTTCGGGCAGTGTAGGGGGTCTTGCTGGGGGTGATGTTTCAGGGTTTAGGGCAGTGCAGTGGTGTTCGGGCAGTGTAGGAGGTCTTGCTGGGGGTAGTGTTTCAGGGTTTAGGGCAGTGCAGGGGTGTTCGTGGCAGTGTAGGGGGTCGTGCTGGGGATGGTGTTTCAGGGTTTAGGCCAGTGCAGTAGTGTTCGGGCAGAGTAGGGGGTCGTGCAGGGGGAATGGTGTTTCAGGGTTTAGGGCAGTGCAGTGGTGTTCGGGCAGTGTAGTGGGTCATGCAGGGGTTGGTGTTTCAGGGTTTAGGGCAGTGCAGTGGTGTTCGGGCAATGTAGGGGGTCGTGCTGGGGCTGGTGTTTCAGGGTTTAGGGCAGTGCAGTGGTGTTCGGGCAGTGTAGGGGGTCTTGCTGGGGGTGGTGTTTCAGGGTTTAGGGCAGTGGTGTTCGGGCAGTGTAGGGGGTCTTGCTGGGGGTGATGTTTCAGGGTTTAAGGCAGTGCAGTGGTGTTCGGGCAGTGTAGGGTGTCGTGCTGGCGGTGGTGTTTCAGGGTTTAGGGCAGTGCAGTGGTGTTCGGGCAGTGTAGGGGGTCGTGCACGGGGTGGTGTTTCAGGGTTTAGGGCAGTGCAGTGGTGTTCGGGCAGTGTAGGGGGTTGTGCTGGGGCTGGTGTTTCAGGGTTTAGGGCAGTGCAATGGTGTTCTGGCAGTGTAGGGGGTCGTGCTGGGGCTAGTGTTTCACGGTTTAGGGCAGTGCAGTGGTGTTCGGGCAGTGTAGGGGGTCATGCTGGGGCTGGTGTTTCAGGGTTTAGGGCAGTGCAGTGGTGTTCGTGCAGTGTAGGTGGTCGTGCTGGGGCTGGTGTTTCAGGGTTTAGGGCAGTGCAGTGGTGTTCGGGCAGTGTAGGGGGTCATGCTGGGGCTGGTGTTTCAGGGTTTAGGGCAGTGCAGTGGTGCTCAGGCAGTGTAGGGGGTCGTGCTGGGGGTGGTGTTTCAGGGTTTAGGGCAGTGCAGTGGTGTTCGGGCAGTGTAGGGGGTCTTGCTGGGGGTGATGTTTCAGGGTTTAGGGCAGTGCAGTGGTGTTCGGGCAGTGTAGGGGGTCTTGCTGGGGGCAGTGTTTCAGGGTTTAGGGCAGAGCAATGGTGTTCAGGCAGTGTAGGGGGTTGTGTTGGAGGTGGTGTTTCAGGCTTTAGGGTAGTGCAGTGGTATTCGGGCAGTGTAGGGGGTCTTGCTGGGGGTGGTGTTTCAGGGTTTAGAGCAGTGCAGTGGTGTTTGGGTCAGTGTAGGGGTTCATGCTGGGGGTAGTGTTTTAGGGTTTAGGGCAGAGCAGTGGTGTTCGGGCAGTGTAGGGGGTTGTGCTGGAGGTGGTGTTTCAGGCTTTAGGGCAGTGCAGTGGTGTTCAGGCAGTGTAGGGGTCGTGCTGGGGGTGGTGTTTCAGGGTTTAGGGCAGTGCAGTGGTGTTCGGGCAGTGTAGGGGTCGTGCTGGGGCTGGTGTTTCAGGGTTTAGGGCAGTGCAGTGGTGTTCGGGCAGTGTAGGGGGTCGTGCTGGGGGTGGTGTTTCAGGGTTTAGGGCAGTGCAGTGGTGTTTGGGCAGTGTAGGGGGTCGTGCTGGGGGTGGTGTTTCTGGGTTTAGGGCAGTGTAGTGGTGTTCGGGCAGTGTAGGGGGTCGTGCAGGGGGTGGTGTGTCAGGGTTTAGGGCAGTGCAGTGGTGTTTGGGCAGTGTAGGGGGTCATGCTGGGGGTAGTGTTTCAGGGTTTAGGGCAGTGCAGTGGTGTTCGGGCAGTGTAGGGGGTCGTGCAGGGGGTGGTGTTTCAGGGTTTAGGGCAGTGCAGTGGTGTTCGGGCAGTGTAGGGTGTCGTGCTGGGGGTGGTGTTTCAGGGTTTTGGGCAGTGCAGTGGTGTTCGGGCAGTGTAGGGGGTCGTGCTGGGGGTGGTGTTTCAGGGTTTAGGGCAGTGCAGTGGTGTTTGGGCAGTGTAGGGGGTCGTGCTGGGGGTGGTGTTTCTGGGTTTAGGGCAGTGTAGTGGTGTTCGGGCAGTGTAGGGGGTCGTGCAGGGGGTGGTGTGTCAGGGTTTAGGGCAGTGCAGTGGTGTTCGGGCAGTGTAGGGGGTCATGCTGGGGGTAGTGTTTCAGGGTTTAGGGCAGTGCAGTGGTGTTCGGGCAGTGTAGGGGTCGTGCTGGGGGTGGTGTTTCAGGGTTTAGGGCAGTGCAGTGGTGTTCGGGCAGTGTAGGGGTCGTGCAGGGGCTGGTGTTTCAGGGTTTAGGGCAGTGCAGTGGTGTTCGGGCAGTGTAGGGGGTCGTGCTGGGGGTGGTGTTTCAGGGTTTAGGGCAGTGCAGTGGTGTTCGGGCAGTGTAGGGGGTCGTGCTGGGGGTGGTGTTTCAGGGTTTAGGGCAGTGTAGTGGTGTTCGGGCAGTGTAGGGGGTCGTGCAGGGGGTGGTGTGTCAGGGTTTAGGGCAGTGCAGTGGTGTTCGGGCAGTGTAGGGGGTCATGCTGGGGGTAGAGTTTTAGGGTTTAGGGCAGTGCAGTGGTGTTCGGGCAGTGTAGGGGTCGTGCTGGGGGTGGTGTTTCAGGGTTTTGGGCAGTGCAGTGGTGTTCGGGCAGTGTAGGGGTTGTGTTGGAGGTGGTGTTTCAGGCTTTAGGGCAGTGCAGTGGTGTTCAGGCAGTGTAGGGGTCGTGCTGGGGGTGGTGTTTCAGGGTTTAGGGCAGTGCAGTGGTGTTCGGGCAGTGTAGGGGGTCGTGCAGGGGCTGGTGTTTCAGGGTTTAGGGCAGTGCAGTGGTGTTCGGGCAGTGTAGGGGGTCGTGCTGGGGGTGGTGTTTCAGGGTTTAGGGCAGTGCAGTGGTGTTTGGGCAGTGTAGGGGGTCGTGCTGGGGGTGGTGTTTCTGGGTTTAGGGCAGTGTAGTGGTGTTCGGGCAGTGTAGGGGGTCGTGCAGGGGGTGGTGAGTCAGGGTTTAGGGCAGTGCAGTGGTGTTTGGGCAGTGTAGGGGGTCATGCTGGGGGTAGAGTTTTAGGGTTTAGGGCAGTGCAGTGGTGTTCGGGCAGTGTAGGGGTCGTGCTGGGGGTGGTGTTTCAGGGTTTAGGGCAGTGCAGTGGTGTTCGGGCAGTGTAGGGTGTCGTGCTGGGGGTGGTGTTTCAGGGTTTTGGGCAGTGCAGTGGTGTTCGGGCAGTGTAGGTGGTCTTGCTGGGGCTGGTGTTTCCGGGTTTAGTGCAGTGGTGTTCGGGCAGTGTAGGGGGTCTTGCTGGGGGTGGTGTTTCAGGGTTTAGGGCAGTGCAATGGTGTTCGCGCAGTGTAGGGGGTCTTGCTGGGGCTGATGTTTCAGCGTTTAGGGCAGCACAGTGGTGTTCGGGCAGTGTAGGGGGTCTTGCTGGGGGTGGTGTTTCAGGGTTTAGGTCAGTGCAGTGGTGTTCGGGCAGTGTAGGGGGTGTTGCTGGGGCTGGTGTTTCAGGGTTTAGGGCAGTGCAGTGGTGTTCGGGCAGTGTAGGGGGTCTTGCTGGGGCTGGTGTTTCAGGGTTTAGGGTAGTGCAGTGGTGTTCGGGCAGTGTAGGGGGTCGTGCTGGGGCTGGTGTTTGAGGGTTTAGGGCAGTGCAGTGGTGTTCGGGCAGTGTAGGGGGTCGTGCTGGGGCTGGTGTTTCAGGGTTTAGGGCAGTGCAGTGGTTTTCAGGCAGTGTAGGCGGTCGTGCTGTGGGTGGTGTTTCAGGGTTTAGGGCAGTGCAGTGGTGTTTGGGCAGTGTAGGGGGTCGTGCTGGGGGTGGTGTTTCAGGGTTTAGGGCAGTGCAGTGGTGTTCGGGCAGTGTAGGGGGTCGTGCTGGGGCTGGTGTTTCAGGGTTTTGGGCAGAGCAGTGGTGTTCGGGCAGTGTAGGGGGTCGTGCTGGGGGTGGTGTTTTAGGGTTTAGGGCACTGCAGTGTTGTTCGGGCAGTGTAGGGGGTCTTGCTGGGGGTGGTGGTTCAGGGTTTAGGGCAGTGGTGTTCGGGCAGTGTAGGGGGTCTTGCTGGGGGTGATGTTTCAGGGTTTAGGGCAGTGCAGTGGTGTTCGGGCAGTGTAGGGGGTCTTGCTGGGGCTGGTGTTTCAAGGTTTAGGGCAGTGCAGTAGTGTTCGTGCAGTGTAGGGGGTCATGCTGGGGGCGGTGTTTCAGGGTTTAGGGCAGTGCAGTAGTGTTCGGGCAGTGTAGGGGGTCGTGCAGGGGTGGTGTTTCAGGGTTTAGGGCAGTGCAATGGTGTTCGGGCAGTGTAGGGGGTCGTGCTGGGGGTGGTGTTTCAGGGTTTAGGGCAGTGCAGTGGTGTTCGGGCAGTGTAGGGGGTCTTGCTGGGGGTGATGTTTCAGGGTTTAGGGCAGTGCAGTGGTGTTCGGGCAGTGTAGGGGGTCTTGCTGGGGGTGGTGTTTCAGGGTTTAGGGCAGTGCAGTGGTGTTCGGGCAGTGTAGGGGGTCGTGCTGGGGCTGGTGTTTCAGGGTTTAGGGCAGTGCAGTGGTGTTCGGGCAGTGTAGGGGGTCTTGCTGGGGGTGGTGTTTCAGGGTTTAGGAGGCAGTGGTGTTCGGGCAGTGTAGGGGGTCTTGCTGGGGGTGATGTTTCAGGGTTTAGGGCAGTGCAGTGGTGTTCGGGCAGTGTAGGGGGTCTTGCTGGGGGTAGTGTTTCAGGGTTTAGGGCAGTGCAGTGGTGTTCGGGCAGTGTAGGGGGTCGTGCTGGGGATGGTGTTTCAGGGTTTAGGCCAGTGCAGTAGTGTTCGGGCAGAGTAGGGGGTCGTGCAGGGGAATGGTGTTTCAGGGTTTAGGGCAGTGCAGTGGTGTTCGGGCAATGTAGGGGGTCGTGCTGGGGCTGGTGTTTCAGGGTTTAGGGCAGTGCAGTGGTGTTCGGGCAGTGTAGGGGGTCTTGCTGGGGGTGGTGTTTCAGGGTTTAGGGCAGTGGTGTTCGGGCAGTGTAGGGGGTCTTGCTGGGGGTGATGTTTCAGGGTTTAGGGCAGTGCAGTGGTATTCAGGCAGTGTAGGGTGTCGTGCTGGGGGTGGTGTTTCAGGGTTTAGGGCAGTGCAGTGGTGTTCGGGCAGTGTAGGGGGTCGTGCACGGGGTGGTGTTTCAGGGTTTAGGGCAGTGCAGTGGTGTTCGGGCAGTGTAGGGGGTTGTGCTGGGGCTGGTGTTTCAGGGTTTAGGGCAGTGCAATGGTGTTCTGGCAGTGTAGGGGGTCATGCTGGGGCTAGTGTTTCACGGTTTAGGGCAGTGCAGTGGTGTTCGGGCAGTGTAGGGGGTCATGCTGGGGCTGGTGTTTCAGGGTTTAGGGCAGTGCAGTGGTGTTCGTGCAGTGTAGGTGGTCGTGCTGGGGCTGGTGTTTCAGGGTTTAGGGCAGTGCAGTGGTGTTCGGGCAGTTTAGGGGGTCATGCTGGGGCTGGTGTTTCAGGGTTTAGGGCAGTGCAGTGGTGCTCAGGCAGTGTAGGGGGTCGTGCTGGGGGTGGTGTTTATGGGTTTAGGGTAGTGCAGTGGTGTTCGGGCAGTGTAGGGGGTCGTGCTGGGGATGGTGTTTCAGGGTTTAGGGCAGTGCAGTGGTATTCGGGCAGTGTAGGGGGTCGTGCTGGGGCTTGTGTTTCAGGGTTTTGGGCAGAGCAGTGGTGTTCGGGCAGAGTAGGTGGTCGTGCTGGGGGTGGTGTTTCAGGGTTTAGGGCAGTGCAGTGGTGTTCGGGCAGTGTAGGGGGTCGTGCTGGGGGTGGTGTTTCAGGGTTTAGGGCAGTGGTGTTCGGGCAGTGTAGGGGATCTTGCTGGGGGTGATGTTTCAGGGTTTAGGGCAGTGGAGTGGTGTTTGGGCAGTGTAGGGGGTCTTGCTGGGGATAGTGTTTCAGGGTTTAGGGCAGTGCAGTGGTGTTTGGGCAGTGTAGGGGGCCGTGCTGGGGGTGGTGTTTCAGGGTTTAGGGCAGTGCAGTGGTGTTCGGGCAGAGTAGGGGGTCGTGAAGGGGGTGGTGTTTCAGGGTTTAGGGCTGTGCAGTGGTGTTCGGGCAGTGTAGGGGGTCGTGCTGGGGTGGTGTTTCAGGGTTTAGGGCAGTGCAGTGGTGTTCGAACAGTGTAGGGGGTCGTGCAGGGGCTGGTGTTTCAGGGTTTAGGGTAGTGCAGTGGTGCTTGTGTAGTGTAGGGGGTCGTGCTGGGGGTAGTGTTGTCAGGGTTTAGGGTAGTGCAGTGGTGTTCGGGCAGTGTAGGGGGTCTTGCTGGGGGTGGTGTTTCAGGGTTTAGGCAGTGCAGTGGTGTTCGGGCAGTGTAGGGGTCTTGCTGGGGGTAGTGTTTCAGGGTTTAGGGCAGTGCAGTGGTGTTCGTGCAGTGTAGGGGGTCGTGCTGGGGATGGTGTTTCAGGGTTTAGGGCAGTGCAGTAGTGGTCGGGCAGTGTAGGGGGTCATGCAGGGGAATGGTGTTTCAGGGTTTAGGGCAGTGCAGTGGTGTTCGGGCAGTGTAGGGTGTCGTGCTGGGGGTGGTGTTTCAGGGTTTAGGGCAGTGCAGTGGTGTTCGGGCAGTGTAGGGGGTCGTGCAGGGGATGGTGTTTCAGGGTTTAGGGCAGTGCAGTAGTGTTCGGGCAGTGTAGGGGGCTGTGCTGGGGCTGGTGTTTCAGGGTTTAGGGCAGTGCAATGGTGTTCTGGCAGTGTAGGGGGTCGTGCTGGGGCTAGTGTTTCAGGGTTTAGGGCAGTGCAGTGGTGTTCGTGCAGTGTAGGGGGTCATGCTGGGGGCGGTGTTTCAGGGTTTAGGGCAGTGCAGTAGTGTTCGGGCAGTGTAGGGGGTCGTGCAGGGGGTGGTGTTTCAGGGTTTAGGGCAGTGCAGTGGTGTTCGGGCAGTGTAGGGGGTCGTGCTGGGGGTGGTGTTTCAGGGTTTAGGGCAGTGTGTGTTCGGGCAGTGTAGGGGGTCTTGCTGGGGGTGATGTTTCAGGGTTTAGGGCAGTGCAGTGGTGTTCGGGCAGTGTAGGGGTCTTGCTGGGGGTGGTGTTTCAGGGTTTAGGGAGGCAGTGGTGTTCGGGCAGTGTAGGGGGTCGTGCTGGGGCTGGTGTTTCAGGGTTTAGGGCAGTGCAGTGGTGTTCGGGCAGTGTAGGGGTCTTGCTGGGGGTGGTGTTTCAGGGTTTAGGGGCAGTGGTGTTCGGGCAGTGTAGGGGGTCTTGCTGGGGGTGATGTTTCAGGGTTTAGGGCAGTGCAGTGGTGTTTGGGCAGTGTAGGGGGTCTTGCTGGGGGTAGTGTTTCAGGGTTTAGGGCAGTGCAGTGGTGTTCGGGCAGTGTAGGGGGTCGTGCTGGGGATGGTGTTTCAGGGTTTAGGCCAGTGCAGTTGTGTTCGGGCAGTGTAGGGGGTCGTGCAGGGGGAATGGTGTTTCAGGGTTTAGGGCAGTGCAGTGGTGTTCGGGCAATGTAGGGGGTCGTGCTGGGGCTGGTGTTTCAGGGTTTAGGGCAGTGCAGTGGTGTTCGGGCAGTGTAGGGGGTCTTGCTGGGGGTGGTGTTTCAGGGTTTAGGGCAGTGGTGTTCGGGCAGTGTAGGGGGTCTTGCTGGGGGTGATGTTTCAGGGTTTAGGGCAGTGCAGTGGTATTCAGGCAGTGTAGGGTGTCGTGCTGGGGGTGGTGTTTCAGGGTTTAGGGCAGTGCAGTGGTGTTCGTGCAGTGTAGGGGGTCGTGCACGGGGTGGTGTTTCAGGGTTTAGGGCAGTGCAGTGGTGTTCGGGCAGTGTAGGGGGTTGTGCTGGGGCTGGTGTTTCAGGGTTTAGGGCAGTGCAATGGTGTTCTGGCAGTGTAGGGGGTCATGCTGGGGCTAGTGTTTCACGGTTTAGGGCAGTGCAGTGGTGTTCGGGCAGTGTAGGGGGTCATGCTGGGGCTGGTGTTTCAGGGTTTAGGGCAGTGCAGTGGTGTTCGGGCAGTGTAGGTGGTCGTGCTGGGGCTGGTGTTTCAGGGTTTAGGGCAGTGCAGTGGTGCTCAGGCAGTGTAGGGGGTCATGCTGGGGCTGGTGTTTATGGGTTTAGGGTAGTGCAGTGGTGTTCGGGCAGTGTAGGGGGTCGTGCTGGGGCTGGTGTTTCAGGGTTTAGGGCAGTGCAGTGGTGTTCGGGCAGTGTAGGGGGTCGTGCTGGGGCTTGTGTTTCAGGGTTTTGGGCAGAGCAGTGGTGTTCGGGCAGAGTAGGTGGTCGTGCTGGGGGTGGTGTTTCAGGGTTTAGGGCAGTGCAGTGGTGTTCGGGCAGTGTAGGGGGTCGTGCTGGGGGTGGTGTTTCAGGGTTTAGGGCAGTGGTGTTCGGGCAGTGTAGGGGATCTTGCTGTGGGTGATGTTTCAGGGTTTAGGGCAGTGGAGTGGTGTTTGGGCAGTGTAGGGGGTCTTGCTGGGGATAGTGTTTCAGGGTTTAGGGCAGTGCAGTGGTGTTTGGGCAGTGTAGGGGGCCGTGCTGGGGGTGGTGTTTCAGGGTTTAGGGCAGTGCAGTGGTGTTCGGGCAGTGTAGGGGGTCGTGAAGGGGGTGGTGTTTCAGGGTTTAGGGCTGTGCAGTGGTGTTCGGCAGTGTAGGGGGTCGTGCTGGGGTGGTGTTTCAGGGTTTAGGGCAGTGCAGTGGTGTTCGAACAGTGTAGGGGGTCGTGCAGGGGCTGGTGTTTCAAGGTTTAGGGCAGTGCAGTGGTGTTCGGGCAGTGTAGGGGGTCGTTCTGGGGGTAGTGTTTTAGGGTTTAGGGTAGTGCAGTGGTGCTTGTGTAGTGTAGGGGGTCGTGCTGGGGGTAGTGTTGTAGGGTTTAGGGTAGTGCAGTGGTGTTCGGGCAGTGTAGGGGGTCTTGCTGGGGGTGGTGTTTCAGGGTTTAGGGCAGTGGTGTTCGGGCAGTGTAGGGGTCTTGCTGGGGGTAGTGTTTCAGGGTTTAGGGCAGTGCAGGGGTGTTCGTGCAGTGTAGGGGGTCGTGCTGGGGATGGTGTTTCAGGGTTTAGGGCAGTGCAGTAGTGTTCGGGCAGTGTAGGGGGTCATGCAGGGGGAATGGTGTTTCAGGGTTTAGGGCAGTGCAGTGGTGTTCGGGCAGTGTAGGGTGTCGTGCTGGGGGTGGTGTTTCAGGGTTTAGGGCAGTGCAGTGGTGTTCGGGCAGTGTAGGGGGTCGTGCACGGGATGGTGTTTCAGGGTTTAGGGCAGTGCAGTAGTGTTCGGGCAGTGTAGGGGGCTGTGCTGGGGCTGGTGTTTCAGGGTTTAGGGCAGTGCAATGGTGTTCTGGCAGTGTAGGGGGTCGTGCTGGGGCTAGTGTTTCACGGTTTAGGGCAGTGCAGTGGTGTTCGGGCAGTGTAGGGGGTCATGCTGGGGCTGGTGTTTCAGGGTTTAGGTCAGTGCAGTGGTGTTCGTGCAGTGTAGGTGGTCGTGCTGGGGCTGGTGTTTCAGGGTTTAGGGCAGTGCAGTGGTGTTCGGGCAGTGTAGGGGGTCATGCTGGGGCTGGTGTTTCAGGGTTTAGGGCAGTGCAGTGGTGCTCAGGCAGTGTAGGGGGTCGTGCTGGGGATGGTGTTTCTGGGTTTTGGGTTGTGCTGTGGTGTTCGGGCTGTGTTGGGGGTCGTGCTGGGGCTGGTGTTTCAGGGTTTAGGGCAGTGCAGTGGTGTTCGGGCAGTGTAGGGGGTCGTGCTGGGGGTGGTGTTTCAGGGTTTAGGGCAGTGGTGTTCGGGCAGTGTAGGGGGTCTTGCTGGGGGTGATGTTTCAGGGTTTAGGGCAGTGGAGTGGTGTTTGGGCAGTGTAGGGGGTCTTGCTGGGGATAGTGTTTCAGGATTTAGGGCAGTGCAGTGGTGTTTGGGCAGTGTAGGGGGCTGTGCTGGGGGTGGTGTTTCAGGGTTTAGGGCAGTGCAGTGGTGTTCGGGCAGTGTAGGGGGTCGTGAAGGGGGTGGTGTTTCAGGGTTTAGGGCAGTGCAGTGGTGTTCGGGCAGTGTAGGGGGTCGTGCTGGGGGTGGTGTTTCAGGGTTTAGGGCAGTGCAGTGGTGTTCGAACAGTGTAGGGGGTCGTGAAGGGGCTGGTGTTTCAAGGTTTAGGGCAGTGGTGTTCGGGCAGTGTAGGGGGTCGTTCTGGGGGTAGTGTTTTAGGGTTTAGGGTAGTGCAGTGGTGCTTGTGTAGTGTAGGGGTCGTGCTGGGGTAGTGTTTTAGGGTTTAGGGTAGTGCAGTGGTGTTTGTGTAGTGTAGGGGGTCATGTTTTAGGGTAGTGCAGTGGTGTTTGGGTAGTGTAGGGGTCGTGCTGGGGGTATTGTTTTAGGATTTAGGTTAGTGCAGTGGTGTTTGGGTAGTGTAGGGGATCATGCTGGGGGTAGTGTTTTAGGGTTTAGGGTAGTGCAGTGGTGTTTGTGTAGTGTAGGGGGTCATGCTGGGGGTAGTGTTTTAGGGTTTAGGATAGTGCAGTGGTGCTTGTGTAGTGTAGGGAGTCGTGCTGGGGTAGTGTTTTAGGGTTTAGAGTAGTGCAGTAGTGTTTTTGTAGTGTAGGGGGTCATGTTTTAAGATGCAACGCTCCAATACCTGACCAGTCTGCACTACATAAAACTGCAAAAAAACTAAAAATAAAAAGTGTTTTGCACACTTTTGTCATTGGGCTATATGTGGGCTACATCTGGGTAATATTTGTGCTACATTTGGGCTCTTTTTTCTCTGGTGGCCATCTTGGAAGACTTCTTTGTTATGAAGTTTCCTAATTTCCTCATTTACTGCAGTCTCCTCAGTAGGAAATGCTTTCAGTTTTTTACTTTGATTCCATCAAGAAGGCATTCAGATGTGTCTCACATTTGCCATAAATTCAGAATGTTAGCACTCTAGTTGCTCATTAGATCACTGTACTAAAGCTACTGCTCACCAGGGAGTTAACTGGAAGTCTGCTGCTGGTATTGAAAGTGATTGTTTCAGTCTGCATGTCAGAATTTTCTAATGAAATAGAAGAGGATTTGAGATCTCACTTAAAACATGCCCTCATTTTTCTTTCTGCAGCACTAACCATAATTTCTATTTAAAAAAGAACCCCCTCATTTTGTTCCTTTTTAAATTAAATGTTTTAAGTATTAACGGTTTATTCCAATCAAGATGGCTTCCGGTGTGCCATACTTTTGTCATAAGTAAGGCTGTTAGCGCTCTAGTTGTTCTTTAGAACACTCTGGGAAGCTGCAGTAGAACACAAAGGAATCAACTGACAGTCTCTGCCCTTGTTGGATGTACATGTTTTACTGAGAATGTCAGACTTCATTCTCACATGACTGAGAAAGATAATGTGAATTTACAGAAAATATGCTCTCATTTTAGCTTCTGGAGCACCTTCCAAAACTGTATGGGACAAGCATGTGAAAATAGTTTTCTCTCAAACATGATTCATGATATCCCAGCAGAAGGTTTTTCACAGGGTAAAATCACCTTAGAACACACCACAATTCCTGAAATTAATATGGTACCATCAACAAATGAATTCTAATGTAACTAAAGTCTGTTATCACCCTTAATAGTTCTCCTTTTGGTAACCCTCAAAATCTTTGATTCACTACAAGGCATTTCAATGGGGTACTATCATGTATATTGGTCTCAAGATGGCTGCCAGCAATTCCAGGATGAAGTGCTGACAGCCAATCAGATCTCACGATGACATGTGTGGTTAGGCTCCGCCCAGATATATATGTGTTTTTACTTTTGATTTTCTCAACAACTACTGAACGTATTTACACCATTTAACAAAAAGGGTTCTTTCTGAACCAAGAACTACCTCTTTGCCAAATTTGGTGTAATTCCGTTCAGCAGTTCGGGCTGTAGACTTGCATAAAGTTTCCTATGGGAAATTGATTTTTTGACTCTTATTTTTTTAATTTCTCCGCAACTACTGAACGGATTTACACCATTTAACAAAAGGGTTCTTTCTGAACCAAGAACTACCTCTTTGCCAAATTTGGTGTAATTCCGTTCAGCAGTTCGGGCTGTAGCCGTGTCTAAAGTTTCCTATGGGAAAATGAATGGGGAAAACACGTTTTGGGACCCCCCTTTTTTCTCGGCCCCCGCTTGATGAATCACCCCGAGACTTTCAGGGTAGGAGCGGACCGGAGCGGGCCATAAAGTTTGAAACTTTCGCGAAGATTCGTCAACCGGCAAGAGAGTTATTTCAAATAGAATGTCGCGGATTTCCTATGGAAAATAGGTCCTAACTATAACTATCTACTGGCGACCGCCAGTAGATAATATATATATATATATATATATATATATATATATATATATATATATATATATATATATATATATATATCATATATATATATTCACTGAAAAAACCATAGGTTTCAGACACGTTATAGTTAGAAATTAGCATTTAAAAAATCTTTGAAATTCACTGAAAAAACCATAGGTTTTAGGGAAAGTTATAGTTAGTTGGACATTGCACTCGTACAAAACCCGTGAAATTCCCCGTTATAGTTAGTTCAGCTAACTATAACTCGCGCCTCACAATGCACTGCTGATGACGTCACATATTACATCACTCATGACATGGTCAGTGACATCACTGATGACATCACTGATGACATCTCAAATGACATCACTGATGACATCATCCATGTGATAATTTCATGCATCTTCTCACACCCTAATATAACCTTTGATACACCCATTCTAAATTACAGACTGCCATTGTCAAAACCATAGACACTCCAACACCAATAACTACATACACACTCACTGATTCTTAGGTCTACACACACATCCACTCACTCACCCGTACAGTAACTCATACTTATAGTCACTCAGTACAGGACTATCATATGCACTCATACACCTACATAGACACTCACACACCGCCACTCATCCATAGAGGTACTCACACACCTAGTCAGTCATGCAAATAACTAATCACACTGCCATTTACTCACCTATACAGTCATACACACACCAGCTCACTTACTTATGCAAATACTAGCACATTCTTACGCTCTTATACAATCACTGATACAAGCACACACTCATCCATACAGCCACTCTCACAATCACACACTCTCACTTATAGCCATTTATATACTCCAACACACATATATACTGCCTTTCACATATGTAGTTACTCACACATGTACCACTGAGATATACATTCACTCACACACCCATACACACACTCACCCATACACACACTCACCCACCCATACAGTCCATCACAGATGCACTCTTGAAACCATGCACCCAGTGAATCACCCACTCACACATCTATGCACAGAGTCACACACCCCACCCACACAAACTCTCAGGCACCCATACAGATACTCAGACAACCAATCAATAACCCATGCAGACACTCATGTAGCTATTCAGAAACCCATGCAGCCGCTAACACACCAACAGACAGACGGATACAGACATTCACACAGTTTAGTCACTAACCCATGCATTCAGTAAGATACGTTTAATCACTCACTTATAGAGTCAGTCACGCACCTACTAAATCATCCATTCAGACAATTATACACCCACTCATTCTTCAATACGCCTTTCCCAAAATATATTAAACATATTTAAACTTTACAGAAACACACACTCACTGGATGGTTTCATCAGTGATGTCATTTGAGATGTCATCAGTGATGTCATCAGTGATGTCACTGACCATCTCATGAGTGATGTAATATGTGACGTCATCAGCAGTGCATTGCGGGGGCGCGAGTTATAGTTAGCTGAACTAACTATAACGGGGGAATTTCACGGGTTTTGTACGAGTGCAATGTCCAACTAACTATAACTTTCCCTAAAACCTATGGTTTTTTCAGTGAATTTCAAATGTTTTTCAAATGCTAATTTCTAACTATAACGTGTCTGAAACCTATGGTATTTCAGTGAATTTCAAAGGTTTTTTAAATGCTAATTTCTAACTATAACGTGACTGAAACCTATGGTTTTTTAAGTGAATTTCAAAGGTTTTTTAAATGCTAGTTTGTAACTATGCCTACAGAGGTAGGACATGTGAAGAAAGAAGAAAAAACGCACAGAAAGAAGCAAAAGAAATGCAAAAAGAAGCAACAGAATTCCACAAAGACAAAGAAAAGTGCAGGAAGAAGCAAAAGATGTGCAGAAAGAACCAACAGAGGTGCAGAAAGAGGCCTTGTTCCAAAATCATCCTGTGCCCACAACTTTTTCCAACGTGTACTGGTGGTAACTGACTCTGACTAACCAGAGCCAGTGCTATGCTAAAACACACTTAGAATACAGTTAAAACACCTACATACACTAGGGAACACTATGCGTTGGGGTACCCCTGTGATTAGCATGACCTCCTCTGTAAGTCCCTAGTACACAATAGGGCAGGGGGATTAAAACTACCTCTTAAAACGCGCTACAGGGCACGTTTGCACAGTGGTGAAGGGAGGGGGTGCTTGAGGTGACGTGTGCAAACGCGCCCCGTGGCACGTTTTAAGTTGCGGGATTAAGTCCCCTTGAATCCTGAGTGTCCCTGGGGCCTAACTAGCCCCCAGGTACCTACAGTTAGGACCACAGAGCTGAGTTGCAGAGAGGCGTTCCGAGGCCACGCACCTTTTTTCACCTCTCTGCAGCGCAACTCTGTTGTGCTTACTGAAGGTACCTGGTGGGCTAGTTGGACTCCAGGGACTTAATCTCCCAACTTAAAACATGCCACGGGGCCTGTTTGCACACATGTCACCTCAAGCCCGCCCCCTCCCTTCACCACTGTGCAAACGCGCCCCGTGGCGCGTTTTAAGTTGGGGGATTAAGTCCCCTTGAATCCTGAGGGTCCCTGGAGTGCAACTAGCCCACCATGTACCTCCAAAAAGCGCCACAGAGATGCGTTGCAGAGAGGTGTAAAAAGGGGCGTGGCCTCTGTACACCTCTCTGCAACGCAGCTCCTGGCGCATACTGGAGGTTCTTGGTGGGCTAGTTGGCCCCCAGGGACCCCCAGTATTCAAGGGGAATTACTTCCCCTTCTTAAAACGCGCCAGGGGGCGCGTTTGCAGACTGCTGCAGGGTGGGGGCGGGGCCTCCGGCACAATGCCGTTCTTTTTTTTTTTTTTTTTTGTATGGGAGGGGGGCTGCGTGGCCCCCCTTCCCTCGGCCACTTTTGGCCCCGGGGACCCCATCCCCCGGGGCCTGAGGATTTTCTTTTTTTTTTTAAATAAAATAAAACGGGAAGGGGGCCGCGTGGCCCCCCTTCCCTAAGCCTCTATTGGCCCCCAAGACCCCATCCCCCGGGGCATGCCCTCTTTTTTTTTTTAAATTTAAATATTTGGAGGGGGGCTGCGTGGCCCCCCTCCTCAGGCCATTTAAGGCCTGGGGACCCCATATCCCGGGGCCGGCCTTTACTTTTTTTTGGGGGGGGGGAGTGGGGCTGCGTGGCCCCCCTCCCAGGCCACTAATAGCCCCGGGGACCCCATCCCCCGGGGCCTGGCCACTCATTGGGGACCGTGGGGGGGTCCCCAATTCCCGCACGGTCCCGCCGGCTCCCCGCGTCCTGCGGGAGCCGGCATTGCTTTTCCATAAGGGGAGCTGCTGACATGCAGCTCCCCTTATGGAAAAGCAATCTGCTCTCGCTTCAATGAAGCAAAGCAAGTTTGCAATCACAGGACGGGAGCCGCGAGGCTCTCGTCCTGTGATTGCAAACAGCAGTATCCCGGGGGGTAGGCACCCCAGGACACTGCAGGAGCAGGCCCTGGGGGGGTGGCGGTCCCCAGGGCCATAGAGGGCTCCAGGAGTGGGGCCGCGCAGCCCCCCTCCCTTCATTAGTAAAGCCCCAGGGAGGTGGCGGTCCCTGGGGCTTCGGGGGTCCGAAACAGACCCCCACATTTCTTTTCAAAGTGCCGTGGGGAGGTGGCGGTCCCCGGGGTGTGTGGGGGGGCTGGAGCCCTCCCACACAGGTGAATTAAATTTAAAAAAAGAAGCCCCAGGGGGGTGGCGGTCCCCGGGGCTTGGGGGACCTTAGAGGCCCCCCCTATAAAATATAAATAAACCCCCGCATGCCCCCGGGACTTGGCCCACCCGGGGGCAAAATAGCCTCGAAGCGCGGGAGACCGCGCTCGATTTTCTTTTTTTCTCGGCGGGATCCGCGCACCCTAAGCGCATCCCGCCGTTTAAAAAAAAAGCTTTCCTGCTCAGGGGTCCTTGTGGGACCCCCTGAGCAGACCTAGGGGGTCAGGGTGTTTCTACCCTGCCCCCTTTGTGCGTTTTGCACGCTTCCATTTTTTTTTTCTCGGCCGGATCTGCGCACCCTAAGCGCATCCCGCCAATTTTTTTTTTTTTTTAAATGCTTTTTTTCTGCCCAGGGGGTCCTTGTGGGACCCCCTGAACAGACCTAGGGGGTCAGGGTGTTTCTACCCTGCCCCCTTTGTGCGTTTTGCGCACTTGTTTCTTTTGCCTCGGTTCTACCGAGGAACAAGATGGCTGCCAACACTTCCTGGTTTGGAGTGTTGACAGCCAATTAGCATGCAGCTCGTGGTCGGGAGGGTGAGCGGATCCACTGCGGCCATAAATATCAAAACATTTATTTTGGCTTTTCTCAGCAACTACTGAACGGATTTACACCATTTTTAAAAAGGGTGCTTTCTGAACCAAGCCCTACCTTTTTGCCAAATTTGGTGTAATTCCGTTCAGCAGTTTTTGCTGTAGCCTTGCATAACGTTTCCTATGGGAAATTGATTTTTTCACTCTTATTTTTTTAATTTCTCCGCAACTACTGAACGGATTTACACCATTTAAAAAAAAGGTCGCTTTCTGAACCAAGCGCTACCTTTTTCCAAAATTTGGTGTAATTCCGTTCAGCAGTTCGGGCTGGAGCCGTGTCTAAAATTTCCTATGGGAATTAACATGGAGAAAACACGTTTTGGGACCCCCTTTTTTCTCAGCCCCCGCTTGATGAATCACCCCGAAACTTTCAAGACAGGAGCGGACCGGAGCGCCCCACTAGTTTTGAAAATTTCGCGATGATTCGTCAAACGACGCCAAAGTTATTGGGAATAGAATGTTACGAATTTCCTATGGATAATAGGTCCTAACTATAACTATCTACTGGCGACCGCCAGTAGATAATATATCCAAAGATACCATTTCTCTCCTCCAAGTTTTTACGACACAAACGGATACGGACCACAAAGTTAAGTGCTGAATTATTCTTTAATGGTGCAAGTCGCCATGACGCGTTTCAGCCCCTCCTCGGGCCTTGATCATATATATATATATATATATATATATATATATATATATATATATATATATATATATATATATATATATATATATTCACAGAAAAAACCATAGGTTTCAGACACGTTATAGTTAGAAATTAGCATTTAAAAAACCTTTGAAATTCACTGAAAAAACCATAGGTTTTAGGGACAGTTATAGTTAGTTGGACATTTCACTCGTACAAAACCCGTGAAATTCCCCCGTTATAGTTAGTTCAGCTAACTATAACTCGCACCCCCGCAATGCACTGCTGATGACGTCACATATTACATCACTCATGACATGGTCAGTGACATCACTGATGACATCACTGATGACATCTCAAATGACATCACTGTTGACATCCTGCAGTGACTGTGTGTTTCTGTAAAGTTTAAATATTTTTAATATATATAGGAAAAGACGTATTGAAGAATGAGTGGGTGTATAAGTGTCTGTATGGATGATTTAGTAGGTGCGTGACTGACTCTATAAGTGAGTGATTTAACGTATCTTACTGAATGCATGGGTTAGTGACTAAACTGGGTGAATGTCTGTATCCGTCTGTCTGTTGCTGTGTAAGTGGCTGCATGTGTTTGTGAATAGCTACATGAGTGTGTATATGAGTTATTGAATGGTTGTCTGAGTATCTGTATGGGTGCCTGAGTGTTTGTGTGGGAGGGGTGTGTGCGACTCTGTGCATAGATGTGTGAGTGGGTGATTCACTGGGTGGATGGTTTCAAGAGTGCATCTGTGATAGACTGTATGGGTGGGTAAGTGTGTGTAAGAGTGTGTTAGTGAGTGAATGTATGTCCCAGTGGTACATGTGTGAGTAACTACATATGTGAAAGGCAGTATATATGTGTGTTGGAGTATATAAATAGCTATTAGCGAGAGTGAGTGATTGTGATAGTGGCTGTATGGATGAGTGTGTGCTTGTATCAGTGATTGTATAAGAGCGTAACAATGTGCTAGTATTTGTATGATTAAGTGAGCTGGTGTGTGTATAACTGTATAGGTGAGTAAATGGCAGTGTGTTTAATTATTTGCATGACTGACTATGTGTGTGAGTACCTCTATGGATGAGTGGCGGTGTTTGACTGTCTATATAGGAGTAAGAGTGCATATGATAGTCCTGTACTGAGTGACCATAAGTATGAGTGACTGTACGGGTGAGTGAGTGGATGTGTGTGTGTAGACCTAAGAATCAGTGAGTGGGTATGTAGTTATTGGTGTTGGAGTGTCTATGGTTTTGCGAATGGCAGTCTGTAATTTAGAGTGGGTGTATCAAAGGTTATATTAGGGTGTGAGGAGGTGCATCAGATTATCACGTGGATGATGTCATCAGTGATGTCATCAGTGATGTCATCAGTGATGTCACTGACCATGTCATGAGTGATGTAATATGTGACGTCATCAGCAGTGCATTGCGGGGCGCAAGTTATAGTTAGCTGAACTAACTATAACGGGGGAATTTCACGGGTTTTGTACGAGTGAAATGTCCAACTAACTATAACTGTCCCTAAAACCTATGGTTTTTCAGTGAATTTCAAAGGTTTTTAAATGCTAATTTCTAACTATAACGTGTCTGAAACCTATGGTTTTTTCTGTGAATTTCAAAGGTTTTTTAAATGCTAATTTCTAACTATAACGTGTCTGAAACCTATGGTTTTTTCAGTGAATTTCAAAGGTTTTTTAAATGCTAATTTCTAACTATAACGTGCCTGAAACCTATGGTTTTTTCAGTGAATTTCAAAGGTTTTTTAAATGCTAATTTCTAACTATAACGCCCCTAAAACCTATGGTTTTTTCAGTGAATTTCAAAGGTTTTGTAAATGACAATTTTTAAATGTATTAATTGTTATATTTATTTTTTTGATACTTATTTACTACATTTTTTAAAACTATTATTTTTAGATATTTTATTTATTAAATTACATTGTAATTACATTATACATTACATTACAAAATATACTTTCTCTGAATGAATTACTTTAGTTTGAATAGTTTGCAAATAGGCAATAGAGTTTTAAGTACAGTAGTTACAGTTGTTGCAATGGGCAACACAATTTCAAACACAATGCAACATTGAGCTGAATGTGAATTTCTAGTTAAATGCAATTAGTTACTTTATGGATTACTTTTCTAACCACAGGACTGGATCCAAGATTCAGTCCTGGGACATCTCCTGTAAACAGTTGAGTAAAAGCGTTTTGGTTACAGTAGTGATTTTTAATGAATATTATTGTATTTTAAAAGTTGACACTTAGAAACTTTTTCACATAGAATCACCAATGTTATCCTATGGGAGGAAATTCACTTAGCAGGTAAGTAGTGTTATCGTTACTTTTTCTTACTCAGTGTTGGATCCTGGATCCAGCACTGGTGCATCTCCTTTAAACAGTTGAAAGAATGCGTTTAAGTCATACAGGCGATTTTTAAGGAATATTTGTAATTTGTGAAAATCGACACTGAAACTTTTCTGCTGAAAACCAGACAATGGATTCCTATGGAAGGAAATATAAGTTACTGGTAAGTACGGTTAGAATTACTTTTCAGGGTCAGTGCTGGGCTAAAAGATGCAGCACTGGGTTCTCTCCTGATAGCAGGTGAGTAAATCGGAATTCGTAGTTCGGTTGATTTTAGAGGAATATTATAAAGTTCCAAAACTCCACACTTAGAAGAATTTCCAAGTGAAACCAGTCAATGTTAGCCTATGGAAGGAAATTCAAGTTGCTGGTAAGTACGGATAAAATTACTTTTCAGGATCAGTACTGGGCTGAAAGATGCAGCACTGAGGTCTCTCCTGATAACAGGTGAGTAAATCGGAATCCGTATTTCGGCTGATTTTAGAGGAATATTATAAAGTTCCAAAACTGCACACTTAGAAGAATTTCCAAGTGAAACCAGTCAATGTTAGCCTATGGAAGGAAATTCAAGTTACTGGTAAGTACGGTTAGAATTACTTTTCATGACCAGTACTGGGCTGAAAGATGCAGCACTGAGGTCTCTCCTGATAACAGGTGAGTAAATCGGAATTCGTATTTCGGCTGATTTTAGAGGAATATTATAAAGTTTCAAAAATCGACACTTAGAAGAATTTCCAAGTGAAACCAGTCAATGATATCCTATGGAAGGAAATTCAAGTTACTGGTAAGCAATGTTCCCTCTAATTATTTCTCTTGGTGTGCGGCAGCACAGAGCCTGTGTGCATTCTTTTCTGAGCTGTGTGCGAAAATGAAACTCTACAGGAACCACAATGCAAATGCAAATAAGCTTGCTACACTTAAGGTTGATTGGGGGCAACCTGTTTCATTTTTTTTTTTAAATGGTCTGAAAGGTAAATATTTAACTATTATTTGTTTTGCTAAAAGCAACAGGTTTTACATAAAAGTCTGGGTCAGGTGGTAGTTTCTGAAAATATTCCAGTATTTCATGATCTGCAGCACACCCAGAAGATTTATTGTTCTGAGGAAGAAAGTTTCTTTATGTACGTTGTCATTTATTTATAGAGTCAAACACACAAAACCAGTCTTGGGTTGCTTGTTGTCCAGTTTAGAGAGGACCAGACTTGGCATTTCGGGCTGGATTGTTCAATCTGGAACAGAGTCAAGACTGATTTGCATATGGTTGGGTCTAGGCATTGTGGGGAAAAGAATGAGGCGTTGGAATGCTACCCGAGCGATTGCTAGTGGTTTGCCATATTGCAAGCATCCTCCCATCACCTTTTGTGTGTTTGATGAGATGTCCTAAGTGGTCCAGGGTATTTCCAGACGTGGGTCCCTTGCTCACTGTGCCACTGGAATCAAGTTACACCAGACTGTAGAGCAGCAATCAGGAGAAACCGGTCCTGGGTTGCTTGTGTACTGATTCAGACAGGACCTTGCTTGGCAGTTCGGGCTGGATTCCTATTGGAGCAGGGTCAAGACTGACTTGCATATGGCTGGGTCTAGTCTTAGGTGGAATGGTGGGGAAAAGGAACGATGGGTTGGAATGCTACCCCGAGCGCTTGCCAGTGGTTAGACTTATTGCAAGCATCATCCCATTGGCTTTTGTGTGTTTGATTTATTTGTAGAGTGCCAGATGCTGCTCAGGTGCATGGTAGAACTTTTTAGTAGCACACGATTAACCATGCTTATCTGGGAAATGAAGCCATGTCTTATAGCAAGAGAAATTGCATTCCATCATGTATGCCATGACATGAAATGTAATGGCTATCTAATATACTATGACAGAAAAAGTCCATCAGAATTCATGTGGCGGGAGAATACATCCATCAGTATTACCCTGCCACAGAATAAGTCAATCAGAATTTCTTCGCACTTTAAAGTTATTTTGGGGGCGTGGCCAAGATGGCGGCGGAGTAGCACCGTTTCTCAGGGGCTCTGCTCGCCGAGGCCGACAATTAGGCATCCATTAGCTTTTTGGCACCTGTGCGACGCTGCAAAGAGCACCTACCGTGTCCTCAGCACAGAAGGGGAGCCCAGTGTTGAAGACGGGCGCCGCCCTTGGCTCTACGCGGCAGGAGAGTCTTCGGGAGGCCGCGGCTGCGGAGCTGGGCCGGTGGAGGAGGCCGCGTGGGGGCGAGCTGTTGGGGGAGGGGTGCGGAGCCCACACGCTGAGCTGCGATCCCCCGTTTGCGGAGTGGTGGTGAGCCCCAAGCGAGGAACAGCACTTTGGACGGGCACGGGGCCCGCCGAGCCCCGGCTTCCCGATGATCCGTGCCGGAGTCCGCGCCCATGAGTCAGTGGAGGAACAGCGGCGAGGCCTGGTGACGGCGCCGAACGGCGAGGCGCGGCTTCCGCTGGGCGGGCGTTCTTGGTCCTCGGCCCCGGGGGGACCGCGGCCACCCAGGAGTGTTCCGGACCAGAGCGACGGTGAGGCGTTGCCCCCGGGGGATAAATTAGAAGCTGAGCCCTGGGTGCCGGGGGGCAGAACCTGAGATTGCACGGCCCGGGGGGGCTTCGGTGACCCGGTGCGGCCAGCCGCGTGTGGAGTGAACGCGGGGCCGCCAACGCAGCTGCGGTGTGTGGTCTCATAACTCCTGGAGGAACTCGGACCCCGGGAGCCATTCTCACACTCCCGACGACCTTGGTCTTGTGAGGCCCATGCATCAGACTGGGAGCGTGGAGGGGAGTATGAGCCTGGGGAATTCTTGCTGCCGGTGACTCCCCCCCCTGCCGCTCGTATCCTGATGCTGTCCTGCGGTGCGCGGGGCTCACCCGGGCTTGGTGGAGGGGCCTCGCACAGTGGCTGCGCCTGAAGTGGTGAGGGCCGGCGCGCCGGATGGGACCGCAACCGCACGCAGCTTGTGTTGCGGATCTCCAGTGGCGCTAGGAGTGACGACGTGAATCGCCTTGCCTGGAGGTGGCCCCAGAGTGCGCGTCTTCGTTCCCTGGGGGCCTTAACCACGTGGCACCTTCACACCGGCCACAACGAGTGCGGCGGAGGGCGCAGACCCCTTGCAGACTTAAGTGGGCTCCCCGAGGTCCCGTGGCTGTCCTGGTTGTCAGGTGCAGTGCCCGGAGCCCAGACGAAGTGATAGGCCTGATCGTCTCTCGTGGAGGCCAGTCCAGAGGAGCACAGAGAGCTCCGGAGGGCCACCGACACCCCTCGCGACGGGACTCGCTGTTGTAGGAGCACTAGTCACCCACCCGCGAGCAGCCGGCCATGGCCTCCCAACGAACAAAACAAAAGGAAATCCCGAGCAAGGAATCCTCCATTAAAGACCTCCTTCAGAAGCCGGCCGGGAAGAAGACTGGGGGCCTAACACTGACCCCCACGAGCCACACTCTGGCGTTGCCACAACGGTCTCAGCCACCGGGCTTGTTACCGAGCCTATCACGAAGGAGTTCATGGAGCAGCTCTTTGGTGCACTGCGAGATGACTTCGCCGGGCTGCGACGAGACTTGGCCGCTGACATTAAACAGCTTCAAGCGGATCTCAGCGAGGTGGGGGAAAGGGTGGACACTCTGGAGCGCAATGGGGACAGACGAGAGGAAGAGCTTGCTGAACAAGCCAGAGAACTCATTGACCTCCGGGAGCGGCAAGAGGAGCTATACCTTAAGATGGAAGATTTGGAAAACCGCTCGAGGCGCTCCAACATCCGCATCAAAGGCGTACCACTCCAAGCGGATGGCGGCAAGCTCGAGGACTGGGTTCTCCACCTCTTTAAGCATATGGCTCCGGAATTGAGGGACCAGGAGGTCACGCTGGACCGCACGCACCGCGCTGGACGCCCTGCCTTGGGTCCCGGCCAGCCACAGGACATCTTAACCTGTCTACACTCCTACAGGCAGAAGGAGGTAATTATGGCAGCCACACGTGACCGTCCAACAGTAGAGTTCGAAGGCCTCCAGGTGGGGGTGTACCAAGACCTCTCGCCCCTCACCCTTCAGAGACGTAAGGAGTTGCGTCCAGCCACGACCTTCCTCCGAGAGCAGGGCATACGCTATCGTTGGGGGCATCCGTTTCGACTATCCTTCGTCTGGAACAAAGAAACGCCTGGGGTGCGTAATCTGCAGGAGGCAAAGGCTGTCCTTGGGGCCGCCCTGACAGTGGCTGAAGATCCGGAGGCGACGGAGGGAGACCCACCCGCGGGGAAGCCGCGAGGGCCTGGCAGGAGATGGGGCCCTAGGAGGGGGGCCCAGGCAAAGCCCTCCGAAGAGGAACGCCGAGCGGAACGGGAAGCCCTGCTGCAACAGATGTTAGCCCGGGTGGTCTCTGATGCCCAAGCTGGTGAAGGATCCGGTCTGCCGCGGTCCTGAACCCACGTGTTTGGAAGAATGGGCCGAGCCTAGTACCTTGAGAGGTCGGCCTTGGGGGGGGGGGAGCCCCACCCTCGGAATGGTGATGACCGATCGTCGGACTCATGGACCCCTGCACGTTGGTGTGATTTGTTCCCGTTGGAATACTACTTTGTCGTCTCTTTATGTTTTCTTTTCCTTTTCTTCCGCCTCTCTTTTTCTCTCTTTCCTCCTTTTTCCTCTTTCTACTCACAAGAGAGCTGCAGCCCTCCCGCAGACTGAGAGAGCAGATGCCATCCCACGGACAGGTAGGCTGACTCAACAACTTTGGCGGCTGGGCGCGGCGGGAGGAGATGGGGAGGGGGCGCCACTTTAGGTAGAAGGATGGACCTGCTATGCATATCGAGGGAAGGTTGCCTGTGTGTTGTACTTGTTCTCCCTCTGGTGAGACGCCCTGGCAGCTTGATTCGATGCCCGGTCCCTGCCTCTCCTTCCCCATGTAGGGGCCGCCCTCTTAGACTAGGGGGCACCACGTCGAGCCGTTGCGGGTGGAGGCATTGCCAACGCTGGGATTTCATAGCGGGGCATGCGGGGAGGGAGCGGCCGCCCCAGTGCCGTTGGATTCCTCAACGACAGGTTAGATCAGTGCGCGACTGGACCCTTTCTCACTCCCTCATGACACGTCTTAAAGTAGTTATCATGAGCTTCAATGTGCGAGGCCTTAATTCGCCAGCAAAACGGCGTGCGCTTCTTGCCTTGTTGAAGGAAGCCAGGTGCGATATTTGCCTACTGCAGGAGACCCATCTCATGCGGGCGGACTGGAAGCGGCTCCGATCCCAGTGGTTTGACAGGCAATATTTTTCATCGGGGCCGGGAAAGAAGGCAGGAGTGGCGATTCTTTTGGCTACGCACTTTCAGGGGAAAGTGGTGGGAACTCACGCGGAGGTTGCGGGCCGCCTCCTGGCCTTGAGGGTGCTAATGGGAGAGAGGGTACACACGATAGCCTCGGTCTATAGTCCCAACGAACATCAAGAAGCTTTCTTACGAGACACTATAAGCTCGGTTCTGGAGTCCCCCGATGAGGACCTCGTAATCGGAGGGAATTTTAACCTGGTCCCCGTTGCGGAACAGGATAGATCGACGCTACGGATGGGACACACGGGCTCAATCTCTGACACAATGCTTCAGAGACTGCGGAAGGCGGGTCTCACGGACGCCTGGCGCCATCGCTTCCCGACAGCACGGGAGTACACCTTTTTCTCTGCGGCCCATCAAACGTACGCCCGCATCGACCTTTTTTGGACTTCACCTCGGGTTATGGCATCCACTGAAGATGTATCCATTGGGGTGGCAGCGCTCTCGGACCATTCGCCGGTCATCTTGACATTGCTTCTCCCTGGCGGTACCTCGCGGCAGAGCTCGTGGCGCTTAAATCGCAAACTACTTACCTACGCCACTAATATTACTGAGCTCCGCGGCACTATCAAAACATACCTGGAAGTAAACGACGTGGGCTCGGTGGGGATCGATGTGCTCTGGGATGCCCTGAAGGCTGTCATCCGCGGACGCTGCATTGCTATTGCTGCGGGCCTGAACAAGGACCGCAAGGTCAAGAGGGGGGAATTGGAGGACCAAATCCGGGAACTGGAAGGGGTGCATCGCCGTACGGGGGCGGTCCAGACCTGGCGCCTACTTACACAGGCGAGGAAGCAACTGCGGGCACTAGATCTCGACCGCGCCGAATACGCACTGCTCCGCACCAAACAGCGCTATTACGAGGGAGGGAATAAGGCGGGGAGACTCCTTGCACACGCCCTGCGGGCTGAGACATCAACGCGTCGAGTCGCGGAACTCATGAGCGAACAGGGGTAGACCCTGCGCGCAGATGGAGACATTGCGTCCGAATTTGAGGCCTTCTATAAGGCTCTCTACACGGCCAACAACCTGGACCCCACTGTGGCCAAGGAATACGCGCAAGAGGCGCTGGTGACCCCGCTTGTGGACTCGGTTGCGGCCAGCTTGGACGCGGACATTAGCCCTGATGAGGTTTTGCGGGCCATCCAGGGCCTCCCGGTAGGTAAGGCACCGGGTGAGGATGGCTTCTCAGTTGACTTCTATAAAATTTTCGCGTCGGACCTCTCCCCCCTCTTGGCGAGGTTGTTCAACACCTTTAGCGCCTCTGGGAAACTCACCCCGTCGATGTACATGGCGGAGATAGTGGTTCTCCCCAAACCGGGAAAGGACCCGCGTGAGTGTGCTTCATACCGCCCCATCTCCCTGCTCAACGTGGATCTGAAGATCTTCACCAGTATTTTTGCATCCAGACTCGCTCCCCATATGCAGGGCCTGGTGGACCCCGATCAGTCGGGCTTCATCCCGGACCGCAATTGCGGAGATGGGACTCGAAGACTTTGCCATTTACTGGACAAGACGCAACGTATCCAGATCCCGGTGATACTTCTCTCGGTGGATGCCGAAAAGGCATTAGACCGGGTCCACTGGACTTATTTGCAACAGGTCCTCTGTCGATTTGGACTTGGGGACAGATTCCGGAGCTGGGTGAATTGTGTGTACAACAGTCCACAGGCTCGCATCCGGGTCAATGGCATGGTCTCTCGCCCCTTCAGGGTCGGACGCGGCACGCGGCAGGGCTGCCCCCTTTCCCCCTCCTTTTCGCGCTCTATGTGGAGCCATTTGCCGAAAGGGTCCGCCAACTACCTACGGTCACTGGGATCCGGATGGGGGCAGGGAACATAAGATCTCCCTATACGCGGACGACGTGCTCCTTTTCTTATCGAACCCATTGCTCTCTCTTCCCCTCTGCTGGCAGAGGTCGAGGCTTTTAGCGCGGCGTCGGGATTTAAAATCAACTTGAAAAAGACTCAGGCTTTGAGCCTCACGCTTCCAGCGGCGGACCGACACCAACTATCGCTTCACTTCCCATTTACTTGGGCGGCTACCGATATCACATACCTGGGGCTCCGGGTTTTCTCCACCACCGCGAAGACCGCTCAGGTGAATTATACGGAGGCTCTGAGCAAACTGCGTCACGAACTGAATAGTTGGAAAAAACATGCCCTCTCCTGGTTGGGCAAGATTGCGGCCGTCAAAATGACGATTTTGCCCCGTCTGCTTTACATCATGCAGACGCTCCCCCTATGCCCGCCGCCCACGACGCTGGCTCAAATGCAGCAACTTATCAACAGCTTCATTTGGGGGGGAAAGAAACCGTGCATGGCTCGACATCTCACGTATCTGCGACAGGATGAGGGTGGACTCGGAGTTCCGCATCTAAGGCGCGGGGAATTAATGCCGCGTGGGCGGAGCGGCAGCCGCATGACGGAACCACGCCGTCATGAGCACACGGCGCCCGTGGCTCATGACGGGTGGTTCCGTCATAAGCACGGAACGGGTTAATAAAGTTTGCTTCTGATTAAGACGTTTCCCCGCCGGCCGGTGGTTGTAGGTGGGCGTAATGTTTAAGATTGCAGTCTACTCAATAAAAAGATTTAAACCATAAAGTTATTTTGCCCCAAGAACAGTGCAGAGAAACAAGCTGTCAGCAGAGTTATGTGTAAATATCGAACATAATAAGCTTATGAATATCTAATCGAAATATGCAAATCAGAGATAATGTGTCAACAAGCTTTTGCCACATAGTTCCAACACTTCAGTTACTTCTTTACCAAACAAGTCTCTGTGGGCAGCCATTTCCAGCATGTAAACTTAGCCACAGCCACATATGTGCCCATGTTATTGCCACAGTTCAAAACCTGGATTCTTCTGTTTACATTGTTGAGAGCCACCTGTGCTCTTACACTCTCTCAGATATGTTCTCTATCACTCAATCAAACTAACGCTTTCACTTATTTTATATCTCTCTTGCTCACTTTCTAACTTACAATAAACACTTTTACCAGTGGAGGCCGGCGGGGATCAGTGGTGTCGGGGCAGGAGGTGGGGGCGGAAGGAGGAAGGGGAATGTAAAAAAAAACAAAAAAAACACTGACCTCCTTCTCTTTTCCGTCAGACTCGGGCCGAATAGCAACAAGGAAGCACACCCAGGCTCCCCTGATCAATAACAACGCTGCATTGCAACGTTGTGATTGGTAAGCACCCAGGTTCCCCTGAGCAATCACAACGCTGCAATGAAGTGTTGTGATTGGTCTGAGTGCCGGGGTTCGGCGCTCAGCCAGGGACCGGGGGCCTGGGCATGTTCTCCATGCAGGCTGTAATGCAGCCTGCGGGGAGAACATGCAAAGTGCGCATGAATGTTTGGTCAGCCCAAGAGGGCCACCAAGCAGTCATGCACACTTGGAGTGGGCAAACCATTCCTCCCCTGCCCTGCTCTGAGAGCAAAGCAGCCCCACCCGCCCGCAAAGTAGCTGGAAACAATACAATTATAAGGACAACAAGTTATTATCATTTTATTTTTCCTTTCGTCACACTGCATAAAAGCAGTGGGGCGACGTTTCTCCGCCTTAGCGGAGGAGCCGCCACGGACTCTTACTCTTTCATACTTGCTTTTCCTGTTTTACTAACTGGTACACTCGGGCACTGAATATAATTGGGCCGCTAATTTTACTTCAGGTATAAAAATTTCACTTATACCTAAATTTGTAGTATCATTCAAGAGGTTTTCCCTCTGGATTTTCACCAGGTAAATCCCAGCAGAAATCGAGTAAAATACCCATTTGTGCATCATGGACTGCATAAAAACGTGAAATGTGCATGTAATGTATGTATTCCTTATTCAGAGGTCTGCAACTAAGAAGTGGGTGCAAAATATGCATCTGCTAATTCCCACACTCTGTGCAAAATATTGTTAGTGGGTGTGCAATTTCAGGTCCTCGCTCTCCTTCACTTCCTATCTTATTTCATTCCATTTTTAGCTTAGATATAACTTTGTCATACTTTCAACCCAAAACACTCGCAAAGTCCACTATCAATCACACATATTTACTGGGTCATTTGCCTTCCTAACAACTAAGGAGATACCTTAACATTTTAGTACAACTCTGCCCAGTGTTCAAAACGTATTATAAACGTACACTCACTCAGTCATCCGCATAAAAGCAAATCAGATTCCGGTGTGAGATGGAAACGTGGAAAGTCATCTCCTTGACGGTCTAGCATTGCAATGCGAGTGGCAAGACTGTGTGCTATAAGAGTGCTAGTTAACCATAATAAATAACTAAAACCCTCTCCTTCTCAAATACATAAAAAATAGACAGATAGAGGGTGGGGCACTGTTAAAATATGTACACATTATTTGTTGCAGCACTGAAAACGGTACCATAACTTTTAAACCTATATTTCAAATTAGCTAAATATAGTTTCCAGATGAAGAACAGCTGGACATGGTTTAAAACCGCATTTGGTCAAAAAAGTGAATGGTTTTATTTATTTTTGTATACTGCCAAATAGGCCTAATGGCTATAAAATCGCGTTGCACAGACAAGAAAAATGAGAGTCTGAACATAAAGACAAGAATGAGAAAACATGAAGAGGAACAGCAATATTTAAAACAAAGTGCACGTGGAAACTCAACTTTCGAGAGAAGAAAGGGAAAAGGTGTATGCACTAATTTCAAAATGGTTAGACTGAACAATAGATTGTGGTGCATTTAATCACGGTTTCTTCCCTCAGATAGACACTCACTGTTATGCACACATTCCTTACATTAACTTAAATTACCAATACAAAGCCCAGTCCTGCCATGTTCGACAGAAATCAGCTTCTCTCACTTGAAGCAAGAGCTTTCACTTAGCTTTTGCTTTTGTTTTCTTTTCACGTCTTTATTTGCCATTTACAGGGTGCTTCTGTTGCTCATCAGAAAGGTTCTTTGTAATGCGCGCTCGTGCAGGCCCCCTGCGCGGAGGTTAATGAGAGAATGCGCGGCCGCCCAGGTGCGCACTTTGCAGGGAACTGTGCTGGTAAGTACGGTTAAAATTACTTTTCAGGATCAGTACTGGGCTGAAAGATGCAGCACTGAGGTCTCTCCTGATAACAGGTGAATAAATCGGAATTCGTAGTTCGGCTGATTTTAGAGGAATATTTGTATGTTTCAAAAATCGACACTTAGAAACTTTTTCAGCAAAAAGCAGGCAATGATATCCTATGGAAGAAAATTCAAGTTACTGGTAAGTACGGTTAAAATTACTTTTCAGGATCAGTGCTGGGCTAAAAGATGCAGCACTGGGTTCTCTCCTGATAACAGGTGAGTAAATCGGAATTCGTAGTTCGGCTGATTTTAGAGGAATATTTGCACAATGGTGACGGGAGGGGGCGGGGCCTGAGGTGACATCTGTGCAAACGCGCCCCGTGGCGCGTTTTAAGTTGGGGGATTAAGTCCCCTTGAATCATGAGGGTCCCTGGGGGCCAACTAGCCCACCAGGAACCTCCAGTATGCGCCAGGGGCTGCGTTGCAGAGACGTGTACAGAGGCCACACCCCTTTTACACCTCTCTGCAACGCAGCTCTGTGGCGCTTTCTGGACGTACCTGTTGGGCTAGTTGGCCCCCAGGGACCCTCAGGATTGAAGGGGATTTAATTCCCCATTTTAAAACACGCCACGGGGCCTGTTTGCACACATGTCACCTGAAGCCCCGCCCCTCCCTTCACCACTGTGCAAACACGCCCCGTGGCGCGTTTTAAGTTGGGGGATTAAGTCCCCTTGAATCCTGAGGGTCCCTGGAGTCCAACTAGCCCACCATGTACTTCCAAAAGCGCCACAGAGCTGCGTTGCAGAGAGGTGTAAAAGGGGTGTGGCCTCTGTACACCTCTCTGCAACGCAGCCCCTGGCGCATACTGGAGGTTCCTGGTGGGCTAGTTTGCCCCCAGGGACCCCCAGTATTCAAGGGGAATTACTTCCCTTCTCAAAACGCGCCAGGGGCGCGTTTGCAGACTGCTGCAGGGAGGGGGGCGGTGCCTCCGGCACGATGCCGGTCTTTTTTTCTTTTTTTTTTTAATTGGGAGGGGGGCTGCATGGCCCCCCTTCCCTTGGCCACTTTTGGCCCCGGGGACCCCATCCCCTGGGGCCTGAGCATTTTATTTTATTTTTAAATAAAAAAAAAAAAACAGGAAGGGGGCCGCGTGGCCACCCTTCCCTGGGCCTGTTTTGGCCCCGGGGACCCCATCCCCCGGGGCCGGCCTTGCCCTTTTTTTTTTTTTTTTATAATTTGGGGAGGGGGCTGCGTGGCCCCCCTCCCTGGCCACTTATGGCCCCGGGGACCCCATCCCCCGGGGCCTGGCCTCTGGTTGGGGACTGTGGGGGGTCCCCAATCCCCCACAGTCCCGCCGGCTCCCCGTGTCCTACGGGAGCCGGCATTGCTTTTCCACATGGGGAGCAGCTAACATGCTGCTCCCCATGTGGAAAAGCAATTGGGTTTGCATTTTGAAAGAGAGAGCAGGTTTCCTGCTCTCTCTTTCAAAATGCAAACCAAGTTTGCTATGACAGGACGGGAGCCGCGAGGCTCCGGTCCTGTCATAGCAAACTACAGTGTCCCGGGGGTAGGCACCCCGGGACACTGCAGGAGCCGGCCCTGGGGGGTGGCGGTCCCCAGGGCCATCAAGGGCTCCAGGAGGGGGGCCGCGCGGCCCCCCTCCCTTCCAGTGCACAGCCCCGGGAGGTGGTGGTCCCCGGGGCTTTGGGGGTCCGTAACGGACCCCCATATTCAAATCTTTAGTGCCCCGGGAGGTGGTGGTCCCCGGGGCGTGTGGGGGCTGGAGCCCCCACACAGGTCAAAAATTTAAAAAAGAAGCCCCGGGAGGTGGCGGTCCCTGGGGCAGCGGGAGGGCAAAGAGCCCTCCCGCACCATTATTTTTTAAGCCCCGGGGGTGACGGTCCCCGGGGCTTAGGGGCCTTAGAGGCCCCCCACATATTAAAAAGAAACCCTGCATGCCCCCGGGTCTTGGCCCACCCGGGGCCAATTAACAACGAAGCGCGGAGACCGCGCTTCGTTTCTCGGCGGGATCCGCGCACCCTGAGCGCATCCCGCCGATTTAAAAAAAAAAAAATGTTTTTTTCTGCCCAGGGGGTCAGGGTGTTTCTACCCTGCCCCCTTTGTGCGTTTTGCGCACTTGTTTCTTCTGGGTTTTTTTTCTAATCAGCAGGATCCGCGCACCCTGAGCAAATCCTGCCGATTTAAAAAAAAAAAAAAGGTTTTTTCTGCCCAGGGGGTCCTTGTGGGACCCCCTGAGCAGACCTAGGGGGTCAGGGTGTTTCTACCCTGCCCCCTTTTTGCGCTTTGCGCACTTGTTTCTGACAAAATGGCTGCCAATACTTCCTGATTTGGAGTGTTGACAGCCACTTGACAGCCAATTAGCATGCAGCTCGTGATCGGGAGGGTGCGCGAATCCGACGCGGCCATAGATATATATGTGATTTTCCTTTTGATTTTCTCTGGAACTACTGAACGGATTTACACCATTTAACAAAAGGGTTCTTTCTGAACCAAGAACTACCTCTTTGCCAAATTTGGTGTAATTCCGTTCAGCAGTTCGGGCTGTAGCCGTGTCTAAAGTTTCCTATGGGAAAATGAATGGGGAAAACACGTTTTGGGACCCCCTTTTCTCGGCCCCCGCTTGACGAATCACCCCAAAACTTTCAGGGTAGGAGCGGACCGGAGCGGGCCATAAAGTTTGAAAATTTCGCAAAGATTCGTCAACCGGCAAGAGAGTTATTTCAAATAGAATGTCGCGGATTTCCTATGGAAAATAGGTCCTAACTATAACTATCTACTGGCGACCGCCAGTAGATAATATATATATATATATATATATATATATATATATATATATATATATATATATATAAACTACTGGCGGTCGCCAGTAGATAGCTATAGTTAGGACCTAGTTTCCATAGGAAAAGTGTTTTTTGATTTGCCAATATCTTTGGCGCCGTTTGACGAATCTTCTCGAAATTTTGAAAACTAATGGCCTGCTTTGGTCAGCTCCTGTCTTGAAAGTTTCGGGATGCTTCTTCAAGTGGGGGGCGAGAGAAAAGGGGGGTCCCAAAACGCGTTTTCTCCCTGTTAATTTCTATAGGAACTTTTGTCGCGGCTACAGTCCGAACTGGTGAACGGAATTACACTAAATTTGGCAGAGAGGTAGCTCTTGGTCGTCCAGAGTGCACTCTTTGCTTTAAATGGTATACATCTGTTCAGTAGTTCCTGAGAAATTTAAAAATAAAAATATCTATATCTGGTGACCGCGGTGGATCTGCGAACCCTCCCGATCACAAGCTTCATTTTGATTGGCTGCCAACACTTCAAACCAAGAAGTGTTGGCAGCCATCTTGTGACTCAGTAAAACCGAGTCACAAGCAAAAAAGGAACAAAATTATTAAAAAAAAAGAAAAGGGGGCAGGGTAGAAACACCCTGACCCCCTAGGCCTGGTCAGGGGGTCCCACAGGGACCCCCAGGGCCTCAAAAAGCAATAAAAAATTTTTAAAAAATTCAGCAACGAAGCGCCGGCTCCTATGCTTCGTTTTAATCAGCCCCCCGGTGGGCCAGGTCCCGGGGGCAATCCAAAAATATAGTGATTGGGTCCGCAGGGGCCCCCGCTGCCCAGGGGACCACCACATCCCCTGGGCCATGCTGATTACATGCAGGGGGACCCGGAGCCTCCTGCAAACCCAGGGACCACCAACTCCCCGGGGATTTTTTCCAATATAAAATGAGTGGGGGGGCTCATGCCTCCCCCCCGCAGCCCCGGGGGCCGCCAACCCCCGGGGCTCTGATTTAAAAAAAATGTGTGGGGGGGCTCAAGCCCCCCAAACGGCCCCGGGGACCACCACCTCCCTGGGGCTTTGCACATGAAGGGAGGGGGGCCACGCGGCCCCCCTCCTGGTGCCCTTATTGGCCCTGGGGACCGCCACCCCCCAGGGCCAGCTCCAGTAATGTCCCGGGGTGCCCCCTCCGGGACATTGCAGTTTGCAATGGCGCCCTGTCATTGCAAACTTCTGCTTTGCTTCATGGAAGCGTTTTCCTGCTCTCGCGTCCACGAAGCAAAGCAGAATTGCTATTGGACAAGGGGAGCTGCATGTCAGCAGCTCCCCTTGACCAAAATCAATGCCGGCTCCCGCAGGTGGCGGGGAACCGGCAGGGACCGTGGAGGCATTGGGGCTCCCCCCGCAGTCCCCAACGTGAGGGCAGCCCCGGGGGATGGGGTCCCCAGGGCCAAAAGTGGCCCAGGGAAGGCAGGGCCACGCGGCCCCTCTCCCGTATAAATTATTATTTAAAAAAATAAATAAACGAGGCCAGGCCCCGGGGGATGGGGTCCCCAGGGCCCTAAGTGGCCCAGGGAAGGGGGGCCACGCGGCCCCCCTCCCATATAAATATTTATTTTAAAAAATATAAACTAGGCCATGCCCCGGGGGATTGGGTCCCCGGGGCTGAAATCGGCCCCTACCCGTTTTTTTTTTTTTTAAATGGGTCAGGCCCTGGGGGATGGGGTCCCCAGGGCCCACAACATATTAAGAGAAGGGGGCCACACAGCCCCCCTTCTAACAATGATTAAAAAAAACAGAAGCCGGCATCTAGCCGGAGGCCCTGCCCCCTCCCTGCACCACTGTGCAAACACGCCTCCTGGAGCGTTCTGGATTGGGGGATTAAGCCTCCGTGAATACCAAGGGTCCTTAGGGGGCAACTAGCCCACCAGGGGGCATATTATCAAGAAACGGCGTTAAAATTATCGCCATGTTCTGGTGTCAACATGGGCTTCTATTGGAATTCTCCAGGGCATATTATCAAGCCCATTATCGCCGCTTTAGCGGCAGTTTTCTGCCGCTAAACCGGCGATAATTTTAACGCCGTTCTTGATAATATGCCCCCAGGTGCCTCCAGTAAGCCCCACACAGTGGGATTGCTGAGAGGTGGTCTGATGCCAAGCCCCTTTTTACACCACTCTGCAAACGCGCCTCTCGGCTCACTGCTGGTGGGGCGATGAGGTCCCCTTGTGCCCTGAGGACTTCAGGACTAAAGTGGACTTTATCCCCCAAGCAGCAGTACGCCAGGAGCTGCGTTTTCAGAGTGGTGTAAAGGGGGGCGAGGCCTTGGACCACCTCTCAGCAATCCAGCTGTGTGTGGCTTACTAGAGAGAACAGGAGGGCTAGTTGGCCCCTGAAGGAAGTGGCCCTTAGGGGCCACCCGGGTTCTTTACAACCACCTGCTTGGCCTTCCCAAGTAATGAAGAGTCGGTCAGACAGTAAAGAATACAAACATACATTTTATTAGCAATACTCTGCAGAGGAGTCCAATCTGACCTGCACCCTAAGATGTCTGCCGAGGGACTAGCTGCCCCACGGCCGGCAGTGCATTATCATTCTTCCAAGAACCCCCCAACCACGCCCACAGTGGAAAGTTACCGGCCTGGGCCGAACATGAACAAAGGAGGCACAGAAGGATGGGCTACCACCTGCCAGATGGGTACATGCTATCTGCAGCTCAAGGCCACAGCGCCGAGTCTCAGCGTCTCCTAACGTGGGAGCAGAACTACACACTCGGATAGGCATGCGAGGGCAGAATGGCCTATTCATTAGTAAGTCGGGAAGCAGTCTTGAACAGAGAGAAAATAATAACGAAATACAGTGGCCTGCTGAGGAAAGCAATATGAATGATGAGGCCTAGTTCAGACACGGCCTAAGCAGCCTAATAGGGATTACGAAATACAAAATGGAGTCACACTGGCTAACTACAGGAAAGCTTGCACGTTGCAGGGATAACTCAGTGGGTTGCATAACGTGAATACAAATGGCGTATATTTAGCCACACACTGCTAACCTAAAATGGCATAAAACGAGTGCGTTGCAGGAATGGGATTTTCAAACCTAACAGACCCTCCTTTTAGCATGGGTGGCTAAATGCTTTATTAGGCTATCCGGTAGGGTCTTTACAATTCTAAGTGGGAAGAAGGAAAATGCATAGTCACTCAAGTCGCAAGGGAGAATAAGGCAGCACGAGCACATGAGTATAAAATTCTACTTAGTATTCAAAAATACCCTCATCAATAAGCATTAAGTTCTGGATATCCTGCATCATCATAGTAGAGACTTTATTATCACGTCCTGGCAATTTAGGGGTAGGGGTGAGTTTGCTCACACAATAGGTGCAACAGGCTGGAAGACAATTGATACATAAGCAACATGTAAAGATGACACCTGCGATAGCTACTAAGATGAGTAGTATTTTCCAACCCCACGATGTCAGCAGACCCCAGAACCACCCTGTCAAGGACCATGACCCATTATCTTGGTGAATGTCAGATGCAAGCTTGTGGAGCTTCTGTATAGCAGAATATACATTGGGGGCGTGATCAGGGATGTAGACACAGCAGCTACTACCGATGACGTGACAAGCTCCACCCCTATCTGCGAGAATGACGTCTAAAACCATCCTGTTTTGAAGAGCAACGAGTCTCGTAGCCTGAAGCTCAACTGTAATGTTGGTCAGTATTCCTGTCGTCATATTGATAACCCCCTCTACCACCCGGGTGAGTCGTCTAATATTGAGGCTATTGGCCATAGGGCCCCAGAAGGGTAGAATGCCTTTCATTGTGTCAGTAAACTGTTGCAAGGTCGTGTCAGTCTGATCTATGTCATCTGTGCTGATCATTCTCTTAAATCGGGAGGCTAGGACACCTCTACGCTGTAGGCGATGTGTTTTGTGGTAGTTGGGAGGGGCTATATAAACTGGGGGAAGGAGGTAGGAAAGGTAGCACCGCCCGGACCATCCCTCAGGGAGCCACACATAGCCACGAGCACCACAAACAAAATAAACATTAAGCAGCGGGATCAAGGGCGGACTTTTGGGCATCCTCAATATAGAAGTGGTGTTGCATCTACTTTCCCCCACCTCTATGTCTCCTGTCCCTTGAACGCAAAAAGGAGCCAGTATATCTACCACCGCCAGGGGTATGGCCTTGTCTTCGGCGACATTGCGGGCTTGGAAGGATTGGTAATATTCTGATACATTGAACTGCGAGAACCTATCTCTGTCCATCTCTGTTCTGTTTGCCTTCCTACCTCGATCTGCTGCTCTGAGGCAAGCACTTAAGAATACCCGATCAAACCGCCCATTTCCAGGTGAAACACCAGGTGGGGCCCTATGTTGGGAATACACATTCATTGTCAAGGAACAGGAACTGGTGCCTCTTTGTTCCAAGGAGTCAACCTGAGAGAACGAGCGAATCATACTAAGTAAGGTAAACCACCCCTCACAACTATTAACATAGGATAAGGGCATAGGCAACAAGTTCTCACTTCGATGTGTGACAGAAGGTAACAAACCACACACCCAACATTTTGTCGTATTATAGGCAGCATGCGTTTGGTGCAACGTCTGAATAAAAACATTGTCCTTATAGGACTTCCGGTGCTCTTCTTTATGAGGCGCTAAGGTACCAAAAATATGTTCAGGAGCGGCTGGCGTAGTACTCATCCAAGCATGCACAGGGTATTTCTCTTCTAGGAAGAACAGCACGCCAAGAACAAATATCAGGGAAAGCCAAATTATTGCAACAAACACTATTTTACTCTTAGTGGACCAAGAGGACCAAACAGGCCCATCTGAAGTGGGACGCGGAGCCGCAAAAGGCTGCTCCTCATCATGGATAGGGCGACCAAAAGGATACATTTATAAAACTTCAAAAGCAACTTATATGTGTCACAGGGAAAAAGTCACGAGTTGGAGCCACAAAATACAACCGACCAGAGGGGTACAATTCACCCAGTGTCCTTCAGAGCCTCACTGGTAGGCTCCTATTGTTCATCAACAACGGTGCTATGAAGCACTCCCACAGGGGAGCTGCGCGATCGCAGCCCTTGCTGGAAAAAAAATCCTCTTCTTTCAGGATAGGGCACCCTCAGCTAATCCTGTCCAGTGTCCAAGGCAGTGCACCAGTGTAGCTCACTCTAATCTAAAGCAGGCACCTTAGGCATAGCACCTACTAAGCTCGAGTCCTTCCCTAAGTCCTGGACTGTCCTACTGGCGCACTGTCCTTCCGTCAGGGCCGCAGGTTGTACCTGGCCACCCCAGGCACTTCTTCATCAACAAAAAGGGGGAGAAATTCAGGCTCAGCAGGGCATTGAGACTCCGGTGTCTGTGCACCAGAAGCGGGAGCATCCGGAGCGGCCCTTATCTCTGGGTGGACTGCCTCAAGTAAGGCTGCATTGCTTTCTTCATCTGTCTGCGCCCACCTCAATCGGGCATCAGAGAAAGGAACGAAATGGGGCACTCGCTCCCCTTCCTGGTCACCAATACCTTCGAGGGCCCACTGATCATACGGAAGTGGTAGAGGTATTCGTTTGACATGCGATGCATGCACCCAGTGCTCCGGCCTTTGAGCTTCACCACGGCCCGGGTTGCAAGTAAGAAAAGCAGGGGCCCCTTCCACCTCGCCTCCAGGCAGTTCTTCCGTTGAAAATTCTTGACCATCACAAAGTTCCCAGGTTGTAGCTGATGCCCGGTCCCTCTGGTACTGGTTGCAGCGTGGCATGAATCTGTTGGTGGACAGAACGGAGATCTTTAGACAATTCATACAGATAATCTATCAGCAGGGGGTACTCTATCTCGGAGAAGCGCTTGGGTCTTGGGACACCCCAGACGTTGGCGGGGCGCCCAAAGACCACCTCGTACAGGGACAACCCTGTTCTAGAATGCGCTGTTGCTCTGGTGGATAACAAAGTCAAAGGAAGAGCATCGGGCCATCGCAATGCTGTGCTTTCTTGAATCTTTGCTAACTTTAATTTGAGAGTACCATTGTACTTCTCAACCAAACCTGCTGACTGGGGGTGGTTCGCTGCATGAAACTTCTGCTTAATATGCAAGCCTTTGCACACCAAATCAATGACCTTTGAATTGAAGTGACTTCCGTTGTCACTCCAGATCACACGTGGCAATCCATAGTGCGGGAAGAACTCTTTTAGAGCGCCTTTGCCGTCGCCATGGCTGTATTGTCCTTAGTGGGGTAAGCCTCAATCCATTTACTGAATGCACAAATCACTACCAGCACATACTTCAAATTGTTAACTCGTTCAATTTCAATGAAATCCATCTGGAGAACCTCAAAAGGGAAGGAGGGCGGTGCAAAATTACCTGCGGGTGTAGGAGTACCTTTCCCAGGATTATGTTTCTGGCAAACGATGCAGTGTCTCACTAGGTGTGTGGCTACCTTAGGGATATTATCGTTTCGCCATACTGGGTCCAGTAGCTTACATATTCCTTTGGCACTAATGTGTGCTGGGCCATGGGCCATAATAACAACAGGGAGCACATAGGTGTTCGGCAGCAACCATCTCTGTTTCCCAGACAAGTCAGTCCAACACCCACCCTCGTCCAAACGCCCTGTCCTCTCCTCCCATACTGCCAGCTCATCTACTGTCGCCTCGCTCTGTATTTCCCTGACATTTTATAATGTGTCCTCAAACATTCCATTGTCTGGAACCCACCTAGCGGGACCTGCCACGAACATCTTTTTCATCTTTGATCTAGCTGTCTCCTTAGCTGTCTGATCTGCAAAAGCATTTCCCCTTCCAACATCGTCTGGTACTGCTTTGTGAGCGCTACATTTTATTATTGCCAACTTATCAGGAAGTGTCAATGCTGACAACAGTCTATGTATCAATGGACCATGCTGGATTTTCTACCCATGTGAGGTCAAGAACCCTCTCTCCGCCCAGAGGCGCCCGAAATTATGGGCCACCCCAAAGGCGTACTGGCTGTTGGTGTAGACATTGACTGTCAGTCCCTAACTCAACTCACAAGCCCTAAGAAGGGCAACCAATTCTGCAGCCTGGGCCGATTGGTATGGGATACGGGATGTCTCAATTACAGTGTGTAACATTGTGATTGCATAAGCTGCAGTGGTAGTGCCATCTGGTAGCTTGAAACAAGAGCCATCGACATATAGTTCCCCTTGGGGTTCAGATGAGGGAACATCAGTCAGGTCTACCCGTCCCTTCATTTCTTCCTCAGTCCGAAATAAACAATCATTGACATCATTGTCCTTTTCTTCCAAAGGGAGGGGTAGTAACGTGGCTGGGTTCAGAGTAGCACATCGTTTGATGGTAATGTGCGGAGCAAACAAAGTTAACTCATATCCAGTCAGACGCGCACTAGTAAGGTGCTGTGTCTTTGTCTTATTCAACAGTGTGTCCACAGCATGAGGTACCATGACTGTGAGATCCGTATCAAGGACGAGCCCTGCCGATTGTCTGATAGAAACTGCCACCACCGCGGCAGCCCTCAGGCAGCTCGGGAGAACTCTGGCGACGTTATCAAGAATAGCAGAGAAATACGCGCAGGGTCTCTGCTTACCACCGAAACCCTGTGTTAGAACAGAACGCGCGCAACCGTCTGCCTCATGTACATAGAGCATAAAAGGCTTCTGGTAATCAGGAGTACCAAGCACAGGAGCAGAGCAACGCGCAACCTTTAATTGCTCAAAAGCTTGCTGGCATGCAGATGTCCAAGGCAAGGGTTCATGCACATCTTTGGTGGTCAGGTAAAGAAGGGGTTTCGTTAGTAAGGAATAGTTAGGGATCCAATGACGACAATACGATGTTATGCCAATAAAAGCGCGTACCTCGCGTTGAGTCTTAGGAACAGGCATATTAGTAATAGCAGCTATGCATTCAGGTGTTAGTCTGCGTCCCTCCTTCGACAATAGGTGACCTAAATAGGTGACCTCCTGTCGACAATATTGAAATTTTGAGAGTGACACCTTGTGTCCATGGTGTGCCAAATGTAACAGTAATTTAACCGTAGCCTCTTTACAACCATCCTCAGTGTCCGAACCCACAAAGAGGTCATCAACGTACTGCAACAGCACATTACCAGGGGGAAGTTCCAAAGGATCCAATTGAGTTTTCAAAGCTTGGCTATAGCTACTAGGACTTTCTGTATAGCCTTGTGGAGCACAGCAGAATCTAAAGCTCCTTCCGGCTATTGCAAATCCAAACAGATATCTGCTATCTGTATGGATTGGAATGCTGAAGAAAGCATTCTTTAAATCAATCACAGAGAAGAATTTTGCAGACAGGGGAATCATTGTCAATATCGTGGTAATGTCTGGGACTACAGGATACTGGGGAACCACTATTTTGTTAACCTCTCTAAGGTCAATGACAAAGCGATAAACATCAGGGTGGGCATCAGAAGAATCCATAGGTGTCTTTTTAAGTATAGGAAGGATAGGGCTATTACACACATTCGCTACTGTCTCTTCAACCACACCAGACTTAATCAAATCCTGTATTATTTGCAATAAGGCCTTTTCTCCTGCCTGGGATATCTTGTACTGGGGAATACGCGGCAATTTAGCATTGTCTTTGATCTGTATAGAGACTGGTGGGATCTGGAGCAACCCCACATCCATGTCTCCTGCAGCCCACAATGTGCGCGGCACGTCGTTAAACTCAGCGGGGAGGGGAATCCTTAGCGAAGTATTGTTTAGCACGGGCCACTTGTGGTCCAATAGTCATGTAAACGCCGTCTGGAGAACAAAAAATTGTCGCATGCAACCTTTTTAACAAGTCCAATCCTAACAAATTGTCCCCACAATTTGACATTAATATGAATGGTGAATCAACCGTGAAGGGGCCAATAGTCAAAGCAAGAGGTTTGGAAATGGGGCTGACAACCGGCACGCCTGAGAAACCCACCGAAACATTGTTTTGGCCAGACAGAGCCACCCCCGGGACCAGTGAACAGGAAACAGAGCTATTCATAGCCCCTGTATCAACTAAGAATTTCTCGGTCGTACCGTGTAAATCTGCAGTGACATAGGGTCCGCGCTGATCTACAGGCACCGGAACTGGTCCCTTGCCCTGTCCCTGGCTATCCTAGCTGTGAGACATCCCGTCACTTCGTCCATGTCATAGTCATCATGATAGTACTGCCTCCCTCGGGGGTCGTCAAAATAGTTCCCGCTCTGTCTATTAGATGATGCATTCTCTGACTGCATTTCCCCCTGGCCTCCTCCTCCTCGTCCACGTCCTCCAAACCCCGACCTCTCGGGGCCTCACCTTTCTGCAATAACTCCGGGCACTCATTCCGTCAATGTCCCTCCTGCTTGCAATATGCACATTGATTGAGCCCAAGAGGTGCACTCGAAGTACCACCCCTGCTAGACCGGGGCAGCCGCTGGGCCGAACCTGGACTTCTTCCTCTGCCACTTCCCCTCGCAACTTGCTGCATCAACACCCTCGTCTTCAAATCCTTTGACTTTTTCTCCACCTTTTCTTTGTCCTCATTCTCTCTATGCTCATAGAACTGTGCCATACTCAAAATCACTGATGGGGAAGAGGTGCTCCAAGTACTTTCTGAAGCCTGCAACCTAGTCGCAATCTCAGGAAGCAGGTTAGTAACAAACCTGCTGACAAACAACCGGACACCACCTTCCAACGACAGGTCCTGGCCACTAAAGTCGAGAAACACTCCTTCAAACCTAGTAAAGAAATCAGACACACTCTCGTCCTTCTTCTGATGACATGCAGTCAACTTGTCCCAATCCACCCGTCTCAGCGGGATAAGGGAATGCATATACGTGATAATGCGACCCGGTAAAGCCAATAACTCCGCCTTCGGCTTGTCGCCGGGCTTGCGTTCCTTATCCCATGCCCTGATCTGATCCCACGTACCTCCCAATTCCACTACATGATCTTGTGTATGCACTTGCCTCCATATATCCACTGGCACCAACAGGCCAAAGAATAACTCAATATCAGCTAATGTCATCACCGTGGAGGAGGCCGCTTCCGTCAATTCTTTATAATACGCAGTCAGGGTTTTCTGAGGGTTCGGCAACTGATCTTTAAGGGATATTACCTCACTCCTCTTCCATGGAGTGTAGATCCACTGTTCCTGAAACCGAGCGTCGACTCGTGTCCTAATTACAGTATTCGTGGAGTCGCGCAGTTCTGGTATTTCAGGATGGTAAATGGGATGGACCTCCCTCATGCGGCACTGGGTCACCATCGTCGGAACCTTCTGGAGCAATCTGCCCAGACAACCCACCAATGTTGTTCCATTGCTAAAAACCTCATTAGGAGCCATACCTGCAGCATATACCCTGTCCCGTATGTCATAGATGATCTGCGATGCAACACCCTGGAAACACTGCTCCCACAGCCCTATTAGCATGGCCGACATGTGCTTAAGGGCATGTTGCTGTATAAAAGGCTCATAATCTTTCATCACACTCCACACATCTTCCACACTATAGATTGGGCTCCGAGCCCACTGAGCCGCCTGGTTCGCCACCATTTGCTTCTCCTCATCACCCACCGCAGAACACACAAACACTTTGTCCATACGGTCTTGTGCTGCCGCCCAATTCCCTTCATGTATCCCACGTACAGGGGTCTCGCCATTCAGCAGTGCTTGGGGTGTCATACTCGAGGGAGAAAAAGCAGATGAGGAGACAGGTATCATCATGAAAGGAGACAGTGTTGTAGGAGTGAAAGAGGGTGTAGCAGTAGATACAGAGTCAGTAGACGGAACTAAGAACTAACGGCTCCCGCCCCTGTTACTGGTGTGAGCAGAGAGGGAGCAGGCAGGGCTGGGCCGAAGCAGTTTGACTAGAGGCAGAAATACTAGGAAGAGCGGCACCAGAGGCTGGGGACTGGGATGTTGGGACCCTTGGGTATATCCGCTCAGGAGCATAAAGTGGAGGAGGGCGAGAATCCAACAGCTCTTCGACGAAAACATCACCTTCCTCCCTAGTAACACAGCATTTATCTGTCTGCAATCGAAACTTTCTATCTACACATTCTATACTTTTCTCTATCTTTCCCCTTTCATAGGCCACTGCTTTCTGCATTAGAGTTTGCGTCTGTCTCTTCCGGGCCTCTTTTTCTGCTCTCATACGCCGCTGCTTTGCTTCCTTCTGCCATACTCTTAAAGAATCAAACATCGACTGCCTGCTCTTTTTGGCGAACAATTTGTCTTGCAAGAAATGCAATTTTTGCTCATCAAACGAGCCAGTAAGTGGCCATTGTAACTCAGCATTGTCCCTCGTATATTTATTCCACAATGTGCTAAACATAATAGGGCCAATACTGTGCTTGACATATACATCAAAATTTGGGGTACCCTCCGGAGGCGCAGGCTGGCTCTCTTCCAATCGAGCCTCAGTAGAACAACACCGACATCCAAAACACCCCAGTTTACTTAGACAATGCATCTTAATATAAGACACACGCGCTGTCCCCAACGGACAAATACACCACCAGCAAAATAATAAAAGAAAAAAAATAAAGAATACAAATATTGTTTAAGAGTCGGACAAGAACAGTCCGAAGACCGCTCCCTACAGTCCGGAGACTGTACCAAGTTCAAGAAGACAGGCTCTAGCCCCAGACCTTTTCAAGTATTGACCAAATTACCAGTTGGCCTGGCAGATTGTTCGCAAACAGTCTGTGTCTTTTTTTTAAAAGGGTCCGCAAACCCACCAAGTTCAAACCAAAACAGCCCGAAGACCATACCAAGACACAGCCTGTCGACTCGTGCCGTTCAAGAATGGCGCCATTTTACCAAACATCAAATCACTCACCTTGTGCACACAGGTTGAGTCAGGTTATTCTCCACTGCCGACTCTTCGGACCAAACGGTCAACTCCAAGGTTTTGCCTTCTCAGGACCCCAGCCAGTGACCACTAGATGAGGAGTCGCCCGATCAGACGGGCGGGGCAGCTGCGATAACCAAGCTCGATCGTGTGGGGTACCCCAATCCACCCGACCGACCAGACGCCACCCCGACCCTGCAACCCGATTACGGGTGAGTCGGATCACCTTGCGGGGTCCCCATTCAGGCGCCAACTGAAGGAAGTGGCCCTTAGGGGCCACCCTGGTTATTTACAACCACCTGCTAGGCCTTCCCAAGTAATGAAGAGTCGGTCAGACAGTAGAGAATACAAACATACATTTTATTAGCAATACTCTGCAGAGGAGTCTGATCTGACCTGCACCCTAAGATGTCTCCCGAGGGACTAGCTCCCCCACGGCTGCAGTGCATTATCATTCTTCCAAGAACCCCCCAACCACGCCCACAGTGGAAAGTTACCGGCCTGGGCTGAACATGAACAAAGGAGACACAGAAGGATGGGCTACCACCTGCCAGATGGGTACATGCTATCTGCAGCTCAAGGACACAGCGCCGAGTCTTAGCGTCTTCTAACGTGAGAGCAGAACTACACACTCGGATAGGCATGCGAGGGCAGAATGGCCTATTCATTAGTAAGTCGGGAAGCAGCCTTGAACAGAGAGAAAATAATAACGAAATACAGTGTTCTGCTGAGGCAAGCAATACGAATGATGAGGCCTAGTTCAGACATGGCCTAAGCAGCCTAATAGGGATTACGAAATACAAAACGGAGTCACACTGGCTAACTACAGGAAAGCTTGCACGTTGCAGGGATAACTCAGTGGGTTGCATAACGCGAATACAAATGGGGTATATTTAGCCACACACTGCTAACCTAAAATGGCATAAAACTAAGGGTGGGCAAAGCACTACGCTACGCTCGCGTAGTTTGCGAAGTTTGCGCTACTTCGCACTACGCGAATTGCATGTAGCACAGTGCAAACACGCGTAGTGCAGCGTAGCGTAGTGCAGCGGTCATTTTTTGCTTGCTCGCGGTCCTCAACGTCAAGTTGGCGACCGCGAGCAAGCAAAATGACATCCCGGCGAAACTATTTCCTCGTTCGCGATCAGCAACATCAAGTTGCCGATCGCGAGCGTGGAAAATAAACCTCCCGGCGAGATTCTCAACGCGGGGAGGTCAGGTTTCTCATTGCGAGTGGTCGCGTATGCTCGCGACCGCTCGCGATGAGAAACTACCAGTCCGCGTTGAGAAAGCTGCCGCTCGAGTAAAAATCTACTCGAGCGGCAGTAAAAGACAGCTCGCACTGTGCAAGATGCCGTTTTCAATGATTGCACAGTGCGGACAAGCATCCGGCACTGTGCAATCATCGCGAACAGTGCACTACGCAGTTCGCGTAGTGCCACGCGTAGATCGCGTAGTGTGAAGTGCACTTCGCGTAGATTCGCGTAGCGCTACTTCGCGAACTACGCCCACCCTTACATAAAACGAGTGCGTTGCAGGAATGGGATTTTCAAACCTAACACCCCCAGGGACCCTCAGAAGGCAAGGGGACTTCATCCCCCAACCAAGGGCACGCCAGGAGGTGCGTTTGCAGAGTGGTGGAGAAAGGGGGCGTGGCCTGTGTCCACCTCTCAGCAATCCCACTGTGTGGGGCTTACTGGAGGTAACAAGTAGGCTAGTTGGCCACTAAGGACCCCCAGCAGCGAAGGGACTTCAATCCCCATCCAAGAGCTCACCAGGGAGCGTGTTTGCAGAGTGGTGGGCAAAGGGGGCGTGACCTGCTATGAAAAGTTAGCAATGCCGCTGTGTGGGACTTACTAGAGCTAATAGAAGGGGTAGGTGGCCCCCAAGGATGTCCTTGGGGGCCAACTACCCCTCCTGTTACCTCCAGTAAGTCCCATACAGTGGGATTGCTAAGAAGTCTTGGGAGGCCATGCCCCCCTTTCTCCACCACTCTGCAAATGCACCTCCTGGCACACTACTGGTTGGGGGATACTCCTGAGGGACTTTGGGGGCCAAGAAGCCTTCCTGGTACCTCCTGTAAGTCCTACACAGTGGAATTCCTGAGCGCTGGTCGAAGGCCCAGCCCCCTTTCTCCACCACTCCAGCATTTGGAATGTAATAGATCCCGCATTTGCAAAAGTTACGGCTATTGGCATTGTAAATGTAAAAGTTTTTTACTAATATTTTTGGGAGTGGAGTGGATGTACATTGTGTGTAGTGGAATTATGCAGTATGTTGTGCAGTGAAATTATGTGGATAGAAAGTATGTGGTATATAGTGTGTAGGAATTATTTAGAGTGAGATTATGTGTTATGGAGAGTAATTATGTGGTATGGTAGTCTGTGTTGTGGAGTGGTAATCTCAGATTTAGCCTTCCTCGTTTGCACAGAAGCTAAACTATAAACTCAATGAGGCAAAAGAAAGAAGGAACCACTGAGGAGCACTTCTAGACCTAGTCGGAGGTACGAGCAGGGCCACTGGAATTATGCTACTGTTTGGCTGCACCGATTTTTGCATAATTAGACATTTTCCGCATTTGCCACATAATCCATCATCTGCTGCATAATCTGCAGATTTGAACAAAAAAACCTTGTTTCTAGCTCAAACGTTACCAAAAATGTAGCGACAAGTGTTACAGCGTGGTGGAAGGCCCTTTGCAAACCTGGAATGGTCACATGTTACTTATTACTAAATGTGGGTGTTAAATTGGTACTAATGGTGCGCTAACCACTCTTTCTTCTTTCTGTGCCTCTCTTGCCTCTTTCTGCATTTCTCTTGCTTCTTTGTGCACCTTTCTCCCTTTTTCAGCACTTCTCTTGCCTCTTTCTGCACATCTCTTCCGCTTTCTGTACCTCCCTTCTTTCTGCACCTCTCTTGCTTCTTTCTGCACCTCTCTTCCTTCTTTCTTCTGCACCTCTTTTGCCTCTTTCTGCACCTCTGTTGCTTCTTTCTGCACCCCTCCTGCCTCTTTCTGCATCCCTCTTCCGTCTTTCTGTACCTCTCTTGCCTCTTTTGGCACCCCTGTTCCCTCTTTCTGCACCTCTCCTGCCTGTTTCTGCACATCTGTTGGTTCTTTCTGCACTACTCTTGCCTATTTCTGCGCCTGTGTTGCTTCTTTCTGCACCCCTGTTCCCTCTTTCTGCACCTCTCCTGCCTGTTTCTGCACCTCTCTTGCATCTTACTGCACTTCTCTTGCCTCTTTCTGCACCTCTGTTGCTTCTTTCTGCACCCCTCTTGCCTCTTTCTGTACCCCTGTTCCTTCTTTCTGCATGTCTCTTCCCTCTTTCTGCACTTCTCTTCTCTCTTTCTGCACCCCTCTTGCCTCTTTCTGCACCTCACTCCCCTCTTTCTGTACCTCTCTTTCCTCTTGCTGCAACTCTCTTGCCTCTTTCTGCACTTCACTTGCCTCTTTCTGCACCTCTCTTGCCTCTTTCTGTACCTGTCTTGCCTCTTTCTACATCTCACTTGCCTCTTTCTGCACTTCTCTTCCTTTTTTCTGCACCTTTCCTTTTCTTTTGGCAACTCTCTTGTCTGATTCATCACTTCTCTTGCTTCGTTCTGCACCTCTGTTGCTTCTTTCAACACTTCTCTTGCCTCTTTCTGCACTTCTTTTGCCTGTTTCTGCAACTCTCTTGTCTCTTTCATCACTTCTCTTGCTTCTTACTGCACCTCTGTTGCTTCTTTCTGCACCCCTCTTCTGTCTTTCTGTACCTCTCTTGCCTCTTTCTGCACCCCTGTTCTCTCTTTCTGCACCTCTCCTGCATGTTTCTGCACCTCTCTTGCTTCTTTCTGCACTTCTATTGCCTCTTTCTGTACCTCTGTTGCTTCTTTATGCACTTCTCTTGCCTCTTTCTGCACCGCTCCTGCCTCTGTCTGCACCTCTGTTGCTTCTTTCTGCACTTCTCTTGCTTCTTTCTGTACCTGTCGTGCTTCTTTCTGCACCCCTCTTGCCTCATTCTGTACCCCTGTTCCCTTTTTCTGCATGTCTCTTCCCTCTTTCTGCACTTCTCTTCCCTCTTTCTGCACCCCTCTTGCCTCTTTCTGCACCTCACTTGCCTCTTTCTGCACCTCTCTTGCCTCTTTCTGCAAATGTCTTGCCTCTTTCTGCAACTCACTTGCATCTTTCTGCACTTCTCTTCCTTTTTTCTGCACCTTTCTTTTTTCTTTCTGCAACTCTCTTGTCTGTTTCATCACTTCTCTTGCTTCTTTCTGCACCTCTGTTGCTTCTTTCAGCACTTCTCTTGCCTCTTTCTGCACTTCCTTTGCCTGTTTCTGCAACTCTCTTGTCTCTTTCATCACTTCTCTTTCTTCTTTCTGAACATCTGTTGCTTCTTTCTGCACCCCTCTTGCCTCTTTCTGTACTCCCCTTCCATCTTTCTGTTTTTCTCTTGCCTCTTTCTGCACATCTGTTGCTTCTTTCTGCACCCCTCTTGCCTCTTTCTGTACCCCTGTTCCCACTTTCTGCACGTCTTGTCCCTCTTTCTGCACTTCTCTTCCCTCTTTCTGTACCCCTCTTGCCTCTTTCTGCACCTCACTTGCCTCTTTCTGCACATCTATTTCCTCTTTCTGCAACTCTCTTGCTTCTCTATGCACCTCACTTGCCTCTTTCTGCACCTATCTTGCCTCTTTCTGCACCTGTCTTGCCTATTTCTGCATCTCACTTGCCTCTTTCTGCACTTCTCTTCCTTTTATCTGCATCTTTCTTGTTTCTTTCTGCAACTCTCTTGTCTGTTTCATCACTTCTTTTGCTTCTTTCTGTACCTCTGTTGCTTCTTTCAGCACTTCTCTTGCCTCTTTCTACACTTCTTTTGCTGGTTTCTGCAACTCTCTTGTCTCTTTCATCACTTCTCTTGCTTCTTTCTGCACTTCTGTTGCTTCTTTCTGCACCCCTCTTTCCTCTTTCTGTACCCATCTTCTGTCTTTCTGTACCTCTTTTGCCTCTTTCTGCACCTCTCCTGCCTGTTTCTGCACCTCTCTTGCCTCTTTCTTCACTTCTCTTGCCTCTTTCTGTACCTGTGTTGCTTCTTTCTGCACTCCTGGTCTCTCTTTTTGCACCTCTCCTGCCTGTTTCTGCATCTCTCTTGCCTCTTTCTGTACTACTCTTGCCTCTTTCTTCACCTCTGTTGCTTCTTTCTGCACCCCTCTTGCCTCTTTCTGTACCCCTGTTCCCTCTTTCTGCATGTCTCTTCCCTCTTTCTGCACCTCTCTTGCCTCTTTCTGCACGTCTCTTGCATCTTTCTGCACCTCTGTTGCTTCTTTTTGCACTTCTCTTGCCTCTTTCTGCACTGCTCTTGCCTCTTTCTGCACCTCTGTTGCTTCTTTCTGCACTTCTCTTGCTTCTTTCTGCACCTGTCTTGCTTCTTTCTGCACCTGTCTTGCTTCTTTCTGCACCCCTCTTGCCTCTGTCTGCGCCTCACTTGCCTCTTTCTGCACCTCTCTTGCCTCTTTCTGCATCTGTCTTGCCTCTTTCTGCATCTCACTTGCCACTTTCTGCACTTCTCTTCCTTTTTTCTGCACCTTTCTTGTTTCTTTCGGCAACTCTCTTGTCTGATTCATCACTTCTCTTGCTTCGTTCTGCACCTCTGTTGCTTCTTTCAACACTTCTCTTGCCTCTTTCTGCACTTCTTTTGCCTGTTTCTGCAACTCTCTTGTCTCTTTCATCACTTCTCTTGCTTCTTACTGCACCTCTGTTGCTTCTTTCTGCACCCCTCTTCTGTCTTTCTGTACCTCTCTTGCCTCTTTCTGCACCCCTGTTCTCTCTTTCTGCACCTCTCCTGCATGTTTCTGCACCTCTCTTGCTTCTTTCTGCACTTCTATTGCCTCTGTCTGTACCTCTGTTGCTTCTTTATGCACTTCTCTTGCCTCTTTCTGCACCGCTCCTGCCTCTGTCTGCACCTCTGTTGCTTCTTTCTGCACTTCTCTTGCTTCTTTCTGTACCTGTCTTGCTTCTTTCTGCACCCCTCTTGCCTCATTCTGTACCCCTGTTCCCTTTTTCTGCATGTCTCTTCCCTCTTTCTGCACTTCTCTTCCCTCTTTCTGCACCCCTCTTGCCTCTTTCTGCGCCTCACTTGCCTCTTTCTGCACCTCTCTTGCCTCTTTCTGCAAATGTCTTGCCTCTTTCTGCAACTCACTTGCATCTTTCTGCACTTCTCTTCCTTTTTTCTGCACCTTTCTTGTTTCTTTCTGCAACTCTCTTGTCTGTTTCATCACTTCTCTTGCTTCTTTCTGCACCTCTGTTGCTTCTTTCAGCACTTCTCTTGCCTCTTTCTGCACTTCCTTTGCCTGTTTCTGCAACTCTCTTGTCTCTTTCATCACTTCTCTTTCTTCTTTCTGAACATCTGTTGCTTCTTTCTGCACCCCTCTTGCCTCTTTCTGTACTCCCCTTCCATCTTTCTGTTTTTCTCTTGCCTCTTTCTGCACATCTGTTGCTTCTTTCTGCACCCCTCTTGCCTCTTTCTGTACCCCTGTTCCCACTTTCTGCACGTCTTCTCCCTCTTTCTGCACTTCTCTTCCCTCTTTCTGTACCCCTCTTGCCTCTTTCTGCACCTCACTTGCCTCTTTCTGCACATCTCTTTCCTCTTTCTGCAACTCTCTTGCTTCTCTCTGCACCTCACTTGCCTCTTTCTGCACTTATCTTGCCTCTTTCTGCACCTGTCTTGCCTATTTCTGCATCTCACTTGCCTCTTTCTGCACTTCTCTTCCTTTTATCTGCATATTTATTGTTTCTTTCTGCAACTCTCTTGTCTGTTTCATCACTTCTTTTGCTTCTTTCTGTACCTCTGTTGCTTCTTTCAGCACTTCTCTTGCCTCTTTCTACACTTCTTTTGCTGGTTTCTGCCACTCTCTTGTCTCTTTCATCACTTCTCTTGCTTCTTTCTGCACTTCTGTTGCTTCTTTCTGCACCCCTCTTGCCTCTTTCTGCACCCCTCTTCTGTCTTTCTGTACCTCTTTTGCCTCTTTCTGCACCTCTCCTGCCTGTTTCTGTACCTCTCTTGCCTCTTTCTTCACTTCTCTTGCCTCTTTCTGTACATGTGTTGCTTCTTTCTGCACTCCTGGTCCCTCTTTTTGCACCTCTCCTGCCTGTTTCTGCATCTCTCTTGCCTCTTTCTGTACTACTCTTGCCTCTTTCTTCACCTCTGTTGCTTCTTTCTGCACCCCTCTTGCCTCTTTATGTACCCCTGTTCCCTCTTTCTGCATGTCTCTTCCCTCTTTCTGCACCTCTCTTGCCTCTTTCTGCACGTCTCTTGCATCTTTCTGCACCTCTGTTGCTTCTTTTTGCACTTCTCTTGCCTCTTTCTGCACTGCTCTTGCCTCTTTCTGCACCTCTGTTGCTTCTTTCTGCACTTCTCTTGCTTCTTTCTGCACCTGTCTTGCTTCTTTCTGCACCCCTCTTGCCTCTGTCTGCGCCTCACTTGCCTCTTTCTGCACCTCTCTTGCCTCTTTCTGCATCTGTCTTGCCTCTTTCTGCATCTCACTTGCCACTTTCTGCACTTCTCTTCCTTTTTTCTGCACCTTTCTTGTTTCTTTCTGCAACTCTCTTGTCTGTTTCATCACTTCTCTTGCTTCTTTCTGCACCTCTGTTGCTTCTTTCAGCACTTCTCTTGCCTCTTTCTGCACTGCCTTTGCCTGTTTCTGCAACTCTCTTGTCTCTTTCATCACTTCCCTTGCTTCTTTCTGTACCTCTGTTGCTTCTTTCTGCACCCCTCTTCTATCTTTCTGTACCTCTCTTGCATCTTTCTGCACCCCTTTTCCCTCATTCTGTACCTCTCCTGCCTGTTTCTGCACCTCTCATGCCTCTTTCTGCACTTCTCTTGCCTCTTTCTGCACTTGTGTTGTTTCTTTCTGCACCCCTGGTCCCTCTTTTTGCACCTCTCCTGCCTGTTTCTGCATCTCGCTTGCCTGTTTCTGTACTTCTCTTGCCTCTTTCTTCACCTCTGTTTCTTCTTTCTGCACCCGTCTTGCCTCTTTCTGTACCCCTATTCCCTCTTTCTGCACGTATCTTCCCTCTTTCTGCACTTCTCTTGCTTCTTTCTGCACCCCTCTTGCCTCTTTCTGCACCCCTCTTCTGTCTTTCTGTACCTCTTTTGCCTCTTTCTGCACCTCTCCTGCCTGTTTCTGCACCTCTCTTGCCTCTTTCTTCACTTCTCTTGCCTCTTTCTGTACCTGTGTTGCTTCTTTCTGCACTCCTGGTCCCTCTTTTTGCACCTCTCCTGCCTGTTTCTGCATCTCTCTTGCCTCTTTCTGTACTACTCTTGCCTCTTTCTGCACCTCTCTTGCCTCTTTCTGCACTTCTCTTCCTTTTTTCTGCACCTTTCTTGTTTCTTTCTGCAACTCTCTTGTCTGTTTCATCACTTCTCTTGCTTCTTTCTGTACCTCTGTTGCTTCTTTCTGCACCCCTCTTGCCTCTTTCTACACCCCTCTTCCTTCTTTCTATACATCTTTTACCTCTTTCTGCACCTCTGTTGGTTCTTTCTGCACTTTTCTTGCCTCTTTCTGCACCCCTCTTTTCTCTTTCTGCACCTCTGGTGGTTCTTTTTGCACTTCTCTTGCTTCTTTCTATACCTCTCTTGCTTTTTTCTGTACCCTTCTTGCCTCTTTCTGCACCCTCTTCCCTCGCTGCACCTCTCTTGCCTCTTTCTGCACCCCTGTTCCCTCTTGCTGCACCTCTCTTGCCTCTTTATGCACCCCTGTTCCCTCTTTTTGCAGTTCCACTGCCTCTTTCTGCTCCTCTGTTGCTTCTTTCTGCACTTCTGTTGGTTCTTTCTGCACTCTTCTTGCTTCTTTAGGCACCTCTCTTGCAAATTTATGCACCCCTCCTGCCTCTTTCTGCACCACTCTTGCCTCTTTCTGCACCTCACTTGCCTCTTTCTGCACCTCTCTTGCCTCTTTCTGCACGTCTTGCGTCTTTCTGCATCTCACTTGCCTCTTTCTGCACTTCTCTTCCTTTTTTCTGCACCTTTCTTGTTTCTTTCTGCAACTCTCTTGTCTGTTTCATCACTTCTCTTGCTTCTTTCTGCACCTCTGTTGCTTCTTTCTGCAGCCCTCTTGCCTCTTTCTACACCCCTCTTCCTTCTTTCTGCACCTCTCTTGCCTGTTTCTGCACCCCTGTTCCCTCTTTCTGCACCTCTCTTGCCTGTTTCTGTACCTCTCTTGCCTCTTTCTGTACCTCTTTTACCTCTTTCTGCACCTCTGTTGGTTCTTTCTGCACTTTTCTTGCCTCTTTCTGCACCCCTCTTTTCTCTTTCTGCACCTCTGGTGGTTCTTTTTGCACTTCTCTTGCTTCTTTCTATACCTCTCTTGCTTTTTTCTGTACCCTTCTTGCCTCTTTCTGCACCCTCTTCCTTCGCTGCACCTCTATTGCCTCTTTCTGCACCCCTGTTCCCTCTTGCTGCACCTCTCTTGCCTCTTTCTGCACCCCTGTTCCCTCTTTTTGCAGTTCCACTGCATCTTTCTGCTCCTCTGTTGCTTCTTTCTGCACTTCTGTTGGTTCTTTCTGCACTCCTCTTGCTTCTTTAGGCACCTCTCTTGCAAATGTATGCACCCCTCCTGCCTCTTTCTGCACCCCTCTTCCCTATTTGTGCACCTCTCTTTCTTCTTTCGGCTAGGGAGGCAAGATGGCGGACACGTCCGTGTCCGAGTGAGGCAGGCTATGAGTGCTCTCCACTACCAACCCTCCCTACTCCTCTGGTAGTTGTCGAAGCTGTCGAAGCGAAGCCTCTTGCGAAAAACGTTGCTTAAAGCACCTGGGAATGTTTTCATTATTGATACATTTGTATCAACAAGGTCGCCGGCGCGTTTGGGAATTTGTTGCTTACCGTGGAGATTGGCGGAGCAGGGCTGCGGCTGGCGTCCGGTATCCAGAGGAGAGAATCGTGGCTGTGGCCGAGCAGATTCGGGGCTTACAGGAAGACCTGGGCTGGACTAGGATGGGTCCCAAGAACGCCAGTGTCAATGTGAAGGGCACAAAGACTCGGGCAGCAGCTGCTGCTACAGCGTCAGCCCCTGTTCAAGTTGGGGGTTTTCCGGTGGAAAGGGCAACTGCTGCAGATATCGAAGTCCTTGGAACCACTGATGCTGTGAAGGAGAATCCGATTTCCTCCCCCGGGATTACTCGGATTAATGATTCAGCTGGGGCCAAGGTAAAGATTCCTGGGATCTTTAAAAAAAAACACCCGGTAAAGGTAAGACCCCCGCCGTTGAGCAAGCAAGGAGCGCAACTGCCAACCTGCAAGTGGACACATCGCCCGATAAAGTTTGTGGCACAACTGAATTACCAACAAATACTCTTGTGCCCTTGACATGCTTGAATGCATCTCTTGTGTCAAAAGAACAGCTAACGGGGCAAGAATTGGGAGAAGCTGAGGTGTGTAATTCGTGTGTGGCTGATCCGTTAAAAATTGCTGTAGAGATTGCTCCCTCTCCCCAGCTGACATTAGGTGGTTCAATCAATTCCCAGAGTGCCCTACCTTCAACACTGGCTAATAATATGAATCATGGCGAAACTCATCCGGGGTCTGTGACCAGCAGCGAAATACTTAGTAGCGACGTGATAATAGAGGCGGACTCCGGAGACTCAGGTGGAAATTTCTATTCTATGTCAGATGTATCTAATACCTCGGAGATAGAGAGTGTTGAAGGCGACTGGGCTGATGACAGAAGTTTGACCAGTTCAGCTCCACTGGACGAAGAGGAAAATACTTTGTTAACTTCTGGGGATAGAAGTACTGTGCGAAAGGTAAAAGAAACAAAGGATTTATCTAATTCATTGTCCAGGGATGGACAAGGCAACGATGGGTCCCCTATGCTGAATCATACTTCTTTATTACATCTTGGGGAGGTGAGTGACAGTAGGGGGTGCTCTGCTGATGTACATGGAGGATCTATCAGTCCTGGTGAATCGATAGAGAATGAGGTCACATTAGCCACTATATATCAAGCTATAATGTCACACCGTGAGGAGACAAAAGCAGAAGGCCTGCGGATGCAGGGGGCAGTCCGTAAGCTTCAGAACACGGTTCGCCACGTCGTTAAGACTTGTACAGAGATGTCGGCCAGGATTGGGGAAGCGGAGGGCAGAATCTCCCTAATCGAGGATGAAATTGTGCAGCAGAAAACAGATGTGTCTACCTTACATTCTCTTCGGGACGATATAAATTGGAAGTTAACTGATTTAGAAAACAGATCAAGGAGGAACAATTTGCGAATATTAGGCGTTCCAGAAGGAACGGAAGGGAAAGACATTCGTCAATTCATTATCGATTTGTTCTCGGAAGCCTTTCCTGAACTACATCAATGGAAGTGGGAACTTGAGCTGCAGTGTGTTCATAGATTTCCTTTTCATATGCGGGGTGGTACCAGGGGGGTGGATGGTAAACCCAGAGCCATACTGATTTGTTTAAATAATTTTTTACTTCGTGAATCTTTGTACGACTTAGCAAGGCCAGATCGTAAGAGAAGGGGGAAGGGGTGCAAATTTTTTGTACGCCCAGATTACTGTCAAGCCACAGTTCAGCAGAGGTGGCTTTTGCGTCAATTGATTCCACTGTTTCAAGCAAAAGGGGCACAGTCTTACTTACTAAATCCTTCAAAGCTTAAAATTATCTATAAGGATAAAACGCTTTTTTATGTCTGAGATTGCCGCAAAGGATTTTTGGGCACAATTTAGGGGGATGGCTGCAGTATAGATAACTTATGCAATTAAGACAGCTTTCTTTTTCTTTTCTTCTCTCCTTTTTTTTTTCTTTTCTTTTTTTTTCTCTTTGCTAGGGGGCTGGGGGGATTAGTGGAGGGCACCTAATCCTTTCTCTCCATCGCTATAGGGACCATTCAGTCCCTCTGCCTCATTTGGGTGGGTGCATGGGTGGGTGGGGAGGGCTCTTGGGGTGACAAGGGTGTTGAGGATGGTTGGGGCGGTGGGGCAAGGAATAGTATAGATGTTTTTTTTTTCTATTTGAGTTGCAGCAAGGATTGGGTGAATAAAGGTATCATAAATGTAGTATTTGCATTAATATTATTAGGAAGTTTGGTGGGAAGGGAATGGCAAAGCGAGTCAGTTATGTTAACATGTTCTTTGTTTGAGGATGGGTACATTTTCTATTTGTACTTGGAACATATGTGGCCTGAATAATAGGAAAAAAAGAGGGATAATGGCCCAGATTCTTAAATCAATGAGGGTGGACCTGCTTTGTGTACAGGAGACTCATATTGCATGGAATAATAGGAGGTGGTTAAAGGACTTGGGTTTGGACCTTGTGTACATGTCAAGGGTCAACAACAAGAGGGGTGGCAATTTTGAAAAGATTTGAGTGGGGGAAGTGTAAGCGTGTAAAAGAAGATCTTTGTGGCCGATGGGTGATCATTGAGTTATTGATAGAGGGTCTTTCCATGACTATTTGTTCAATTTATGGTCCGAATTCAGATGACCCGGAAATGATGAATGAGCTCCTGTATTGAGTTAGTTGATTGGCCATCTCCCTTGATCTTATGCGGGGACTTTAATCTCCATTTAGCAGGGAATGTTGACATATCAAGCAAACATCTCTATGACGGGAAGAAAAATAAAGCTTTTAAAGATACCAGGGGCCTTGTTAAAGAATTTGGGCTGGTAGATATATGGTGGCTTAAAGGAAAGGGTGCCCCAGGGAATACTTTTTACTCTGCACCTCATCGCAAGCATGTGCGTTTAGACTACTTTTTTTTAACTGCAGAACTCGCTAGTAAGGCCAGGATTGATATTCAACCCAAAATAATTTCTGATCATAATCCTATTTTGTTAGAATTAGAAATTAGTCACAGATCTTCCATAAGGGCCTGGACTTCTGAACGGAAGTTATTGGTTGACTCTGCTTATTGTGAACTCTTTCTTCTTTCGGCACCTCTCTTTCAAATTTATGCACCCCTCTTGCCTCTTCCTGCATCCCTCTTCCCTATTTCTGCAGCTCTCTTGCATATGTCTGCACCCCTGTTCCATCTTTGTGCACCTTGTTTGCCTGTTTGTGCAAATTTCTTGCCTCCTTCTGCAGCTCTCTTCCCTCCTTCTGCACCTCTGTTGCTACTTTGTGCACTTCTCTTGCCTTTCTGCACCCCTCTTGCCTCTTTCTGCACCCATTTTGCTTCTTTCTGTACTTTTCTTGCTTCTTTCTGTACCTTTCTTGCTTCTTTCTGCACCCCCCTTGCCTCTTTCTGCACCCCTCTTCCCTCTTTCTGCACCCTCTTCCCTCTTTCTGCACCTCTCTTGCCTCTTTCTGTACTTCTCCTGCCCCTTTCTGCACCACTGTTGTTTTTTCTGCACTTCTTTTGCCTCTTTCTGCACCTCTGTTGCTTCTTTCTGCACACCTCTTGCCTCTTTCTATACCCCCTTCCCTCTTTCTGCACGTCTCTTCCCTTTTTCTGCACTTCTCTTCCCTCTTTCTGCACCCCTCTTGCCTCTGTCTGTACCTCACTTGCCTCTTTCTGCACACCTCCTGCCTCTTTTTGCACCTGTCTTGCCTCTTTCTGCACATCTCTTCCATTTTTCTGCACCTTTCTTGTTTCTTTCTGCAACTCTCTTGTCGGTTTCATCACTTCTCTTGCTTCTTTCTGCAACTCTGTTGCTTCTTTCAGCACTTCTCTTGCCTCCTTCTGCACTTATTTTGCCTGTTTCTGCAACTCTCTTATTTTGTTTAAATTTCTTTATTGGCATTTTCAGAATTCTGCAATCCCAAACAGAGTATTCCACACATACATTCACATTATATCCAAATGTCAATAACATTTATACAGTATATAAAGGAACAAAATATGTCTTATATTTCAACAAAATATCGTTGGTGATGTCTTTACATTTGCTAAGAACATGACTTGCATCTCTGCTAGATATGCACACTTGAATTTCAGTGTGCCATCGCTCACAATGTTTCTATTACACAATTTTAGCTTTATGATCGGTCCTAATCATAACTAACTCCCGATTCAGTAAGTTGGGTACATATTAACATTTTCCTATATATCTCCAACGCAGATATACCTTTGCTGCTTCTCAGGACTGAATTGTACGTTATTACATAAAAGAAATGACCTTTCCGTCCAGTGACAGTGTATGAAACGAGAGCACCGAGAATGTCCAATAAATCTTATTATTTAAAACTATACAACCCAAACTAATACTATTAACAACAAATAACGAAGAAAAAAAAGGAAAATCATTACAAAAAAGGAGAGAAAAGAAATTTGCCATCATAAAATACTAATGGAAACATTCTCTCTTGGCTGAGTGTTTGAAGATATTGTTGGATCTAGTACTCTCTGTGCAATGGGACAGTGCGTACCGTCAGGTGTAATTGCCAATCAGGAGAAGGGGACCCCAGTGTCCAGCCAGACAGCCAGAGAATGGACATCACCCCATGCTCGGAGTCAGGGAGATGTGGAGCAGGTGTATGGTGCAATCACTGATCGGTGACTAAGTTGCCCTCTACAGCGGCGGCAATATTGGCCCGTAATGTAATGAGAAGTGCATCCCAATCTTGCGCAATAGGGAATTTACGGAGCCCTGCTGTCTCTTCCCCACGCAACACCGTGCTTTCCGCTTGTGCCCATGTCAGGAAGGATCGCTGCCAGTTGAGCGCCACTGGAGGGTTCGTGTTCTTCCAGTTTTTGGTTATAAGGCGCTTTGCAGTAATTAAGCCCAAATCCTGAAATCTCGAGGCGACTTTATTTTTTTGGGATCTGGCATAGAGCCCTAGGAGGCAGGATTCCCACGTCATTGGCAGCTGCATGGTCGTACAGGAGTTCAGTGCTGTGACGACTTCCTGCCAGAAATGCTGAAGAGATGCACAGGCCCACAGCATGTGGAGCAGGTCCGCACCAAGTTGTTGACAGCGTGCGCATGCAGCAGTGGCGGTGTTAAAATACCTAGTTATCATGTTCGGTGAAAGGTACGCCCTGTGTATGATATATGTTTGTATGAGCCTAAATCTGGCATTTCTTGGTATATTCCTAGCTCCTGACAGTATGGCCCCCCACTCCCTCTCCGTCCAGGGCCGGCCCCTGTCTGTCTCCCATCGCTCCCTGAGTCGCTGCATCGGTTTCAGTGTGTGCGCGAGCAGCGCCTCCACCAGCCAGTGTACTACATGCGATCCTGCCCCCATAACATGCAGGTACTGCAACACCAGGTGCGTCGGTGGTTCAGTCGTTAGATCACCCCAAACCGATGACAGAGCCTTCAAAAGAGAAGTACGTAGTAGGAATTGGCCCGCCGGTAACCCGGACTCTTCGACCAATGCCTCAAATGTGAGCAGTGCCCCGTCTCTATACAAATCACCCAGAGTGTGTAAGTCTGCCTCATGCCAGGTCGACAACACTGCCTCTGACGTGCCTAACCTCCCTCGTGGGGTCCCCAATAATGGCAAGATCGGGGCATAAGGTGTCGTCATGCGGGTAAGATATAAACCTCTTTTGTAGCATTTATGGGCCAGGCCTAAATATAATTGCTTTGGCCGCGGGGACTTAACAATGGGGTGATATAAATGGCATATTTGAGAATATGTCCAGGGCTGTTGCAGCGTTGCCGTGTCCTCCAGATGTCTACCGTCCAACCATTTCGTCACCCACTGTAGTTGTGCAGCTAAATAATACAACTCCATATTAGGAACGGCCAACCCACCTTGATCGATAGGGGCATACATCTTCCATAAAGCTACCCGTGGCCTGCCCTTATTCCATATGAGATCGCGGAACAAGCGTTCCAGATCTCGAAAGATCTTAGGCTGGACATAAAGAGGGAGATTGGAAAAATAATAGAGCAATTTAGGGAGTACAATCATTTTCAACAAAGCTATACGGCTCGGCACATTCAGTGGGAGCGTTTTCCAAAATTGCACCTGGGCTCGTATGGCTGAGACAGCCCGCACCAAATTTCCGTCAAATAAGTCATCAGGTGAGCGATATATAAAAATTCCAAGATACCTGAAAGTGGTGGGATACCACGTGAGAGGTGATCCGTTCAAAGTGACATTTTCCTGCACTGCGCCAGCATTAAAGGAGTATATCCCTGACTTAGCCCAATTGACCCGCAGACCTGATTTCTCCTCAAATGCCTGAAGTATACCTGCAATGGATTCCGGGATCGCCGTAATATCTCAGAGATACAACAGCAAGTCATCCGCATACAGGGAAACGGCATGTAACCCATCTCCCAACCGTATACCCCAGTGCTCACCATCAGTCCTGAGCAGTACCGCCAGAGGCTCCATAGCGAGAGAAAACAGCAACGGGGACAGTGGGCATCCCTGGCGCGTCCCGCGTTTCACCCTAATGCAGTCGGAGACCAGATTGCCGGTGCGGACCCGGACCGTAGGTCGCCGATACAATAGACTAACCATGCGCAAATAATGATCCCCCAGGTCATACTTTTCCAACACAGCTGCCAGGTAGGGCCATTCCAACGAATCAAAGGCTTTTTCTAGATCTAGTACCAGGCAGCCTGAGTGTGGCCAACTATGTGTTGCATATTGTTGTACTCTGAATAGCCTCCGTATATTGAGGGAGGTACATCGCGCGGGGACAAAGCCATTTTGATCGGGGTGCACCAGCGTAGACACTAATGGTGAAAGGCGCCTGGCCAATAGAGATGCAAATATCTTGTAATCCGTGTTGAGGAGCGCAAGCGGCCGATAAGAGCCCAGCAGCTCCGGATTCTTATCAGGCTTGAGGAGGGATACCAGCAGGGCTTCGTTTTGTGTGGTGGAGAGGGCAGCGTCATCTAGTGCCGCCTCGTATACCTTCAATAATTGCGGTACCAAGATATGTGAATATGCTTTGTAAAATTCGGCCGGTAGACCGTCCGGACCCGGTGATTTCCCGTTAGACAAGGAGAAAACGCTATCTCGGATTTCCTCTGGGCTAAGGGAAACATTTAATTCATCCTTTTGGGTGCGGGTGAGCTGCGGCAAAGCTATATCACCCAAATAATCCCGCAGTTCTGAAGGTACAACCCGCACACACGAGCTGTACAGGTCTTGGTAGTGTGTGACAAACGCACCATGTATGCTCCGCTGGGTGTACGCGATATCTCCAGTGGCTGATTTCACCGACGCTATCGGCGTCGACGACTCGTTCTGGCGGATAAGCCATGTGAGCAGCCTGCCCGCTCTATCGCCCATGTGAAGCGTTCTCGCCGAGTGTGCAGCATAATTGAGACAGCGCAACCGTTCTAGCAGCTGCGTGTGTTTCTCCCTGTGGCGTTCCAGCCGTTCCTGAGCGCCGTCTGTGGCAGCCTGTTCACTTGTGGCTAGTCTCTGTTCTAAACTAGTAAGGTCTTTTTCCAGTTGCCTGCGCATTCCCGCTTGCGTCCCCAAGCAATGTCCCCTGGTCACTACCTTGAGGGCGTCCCATTCCACCAACGCTGAAGTGGCCGTTCCCTCATTGTCTTCGAAGTATTGTGCTACAGCGGTGGCCAGCGAGTCGCGAAATGGCGCATCAAGCAGTGCATCCGGTTGAAGACGCCATATCGGAACCGGCGGCAGTTCTACTTCCCATTGAAGCTCTAAGACGTGTGGGTTATGATCAGAGTGTGTGCGTCCCATATATAGCGCATCTGCAACGCAGGGCAGGAGTCCATCCGACACCATAAATCGGTCTAAACGCACATACAGTCGATGGGCCCCAGAGTAATAGGAGTATACCCTGTCTAGTGGATTCCTATGTCGCCACGCGTCTGTGAAGTGCCACTGCGTAGCCCAGTTTGCCAATGCTTTCGCTGCCGCGTGTGTGGCGGTGCCCGATAAGGGGGGAAAGGACCGATCTAGAGAGATGTCTAGGACACAGTTATAATCCCCACCCAAAACCATAGGAATATCATGCCATACGGATAACTTCTGCGACATCTGATCTAAAAAAGCAGCTTGCTCAACGTTGGGAGCATAAAGGGATGCCAATACAATCGGCTTGCCATCCAATGTCCCCCTTACCAAAACATACCTGCCCTCCCCATCCACTATCACGTCTACCACCTGAAACGGGGTCCCTGGCCTCACCCACACTAGAGCCCCCCGTGCGTAGGACGAATAACCTGTTGCATATAGTTGCCCTCTCCAGCGCCTGTGAAGTCGCGCAATTTCTGCCTTAGCCAAATGTGTTTCCTGAAGAAGCGCTATTTGTATGTGATGTCGCTTAAGATAGGAGTATATAAGATAGCGGCGCGCTGGGCTATGTATACCTCGCACATTCCATGTGCCTATATCAGGAATGCAACTGACCCCGGCCGGTTGGGGGACAGCAAGGGGGGGCAGCAGGATTGCATCGTTCATCCCGGAGCACACACCTCTGTATGAATCCATTCTCCAAAACTCATACCCACGTTGATATAAGATGGCATAAAAAATAAGAAATAAACAACACACAAAAAATTCCATAAGAGCGAATCTGCAACTGGCAGTCGCCCAAACTTATGATGCAATGGCACACTACTTGCGTCCGGGGGAGACTATTGTGCACAGCAATCAATTAAACAAATAAAGAAATGAGGGGGACCGCCAATTGCGGCTACACTCAGCTCTGGCCGATCATTCAGCAACTGGGGCCGCTGCCTATTTACCATATATAATATTCCCATACTTGAAAGAAGGAGAAACAGATGGAGGGGGAGACCTGGCAACGACCAGAGACACCACCCCACGTATTACCAACATTAATATGACTCCTTAATACAGTCTACACAATACCTTAACAGTACTTAGTGTCATTTATATATACTTGCATGTCCGGCGGGGGCTCACATCATGCTATCCACAAATGGAGGAAGGATTAACAATACAAACAAATGTTCAAGCTATATTTTCAGAGGTCTGTGGAGTAACATGCGGTAACGTCGGAGAGTCTTGAGAGCCAGGGAATCCGTCCGAAAGTTCCTCGTGGCTGTGCGGGCCCTGACGATCAGAGTCTGAATCATAAACCTGTCCCGGTGCTCCACTGATGTTCGCCACTGCCTGTACTGCTTCAAGCTGACCGCTTAAGATTAATTCCGGTGCAGGGCCAGAAGCCTGAGACGCTGACGACTGCGATTTCCTTCTCCTACTCCTGCGGCGCCGTGGTGCGGCCTCCGGAAGCGTTTCTCTCCGTCCTAATGGTGTTGAGGTATAGGATTCTACCCATTCTGCAGCGCTGTCTGGGGTAGTGAAGAAGTGTGTCCTGCCATTCGCGACTACCCTTAGTTTCGCCGGAAACAACAGGGAGTATTTAAGATTACATTGTCGCAAACGCCTTTTCACCGCCAGGAATGAGTGTCTCTGCTTCTGAACTTGGAACGTGTAGTCCGGGAAGATCATAACTTTGTGGTTGTCTACTTGAAGGTCCTGCAGCTTCCGAGTCTCTTGGAGTATGGCATCCCGATCTCTGTAGTTCAGTAAGCATATCAGAAACGGCCTCGGATTCGAGCCCGGAGGCGGAGGTTTGGCAGGCACTCTATGCGCTCTTTCAACAACAAATTGCGGAGACAGGGCCTCCTTCGGAACCAGCGACCGGATCCAGTCTTCCGCATACATCACTGCAGCTCTCCCCTCCGTTCCTTCCAGCAGACCTATGACGCGTACATTATTGCAGCGGGCCCTGCCTTCGGCATCCTCTGCTCTGTCTTCCAAGAATTCCACTCGATTCAATAAGTCCCGGATGTGCTTCTCAGCCGTGGCTACTCGTGGCGAGACCTCTGCAACATCTCCCGCCGTGGCGGCCGCGTGGTCTGTGAGCTTGCGATGGTCCGCATGTAGTAACGTGAGGTCTAGTGCCACCTTGTCTATCTTGCCTTCTAAGGAGGTGCGAATTTGGTTCATAGTCTCTCCCAACTTTTCAACAGCTGCCAGCACCGCATCGAGCCTGTGCATCACTGGGTCCTGTGTTTCCGCTCCTGCCATCTTGTCTACGTGCGCCCGAGTCTGCGGGTGAGGAGCCGCCGCACCCCCAGTGCCAGTCTTCGTCCGGCCCCCGCGCGACATGAAGTGATGGCTAATGAACGTCAGTCGCCTCCGAAAGAAGCCGTGGATTCCCCACTCATCCACTGTAGCGTGCTAGCCAGGATGCGGGTTATATGGCAGGCAACAGACACCTGTGCGGTGGCCCCCACTAAGGCCCACAGGTCACGTCCAGAGCGCCGCCCAAGCAGCGCCGGTCTTCGGCGTGTAAGTTGTGTGTGAGCAGTATTAAGTCCCGTGGCTCTCCAGATTACACTCAACAGCATTAACGAACCACGTGAAGCTAACCCCTCGATGCACTGATGTGCCAGACCACAGTCTTGTCTCAGGTTACTTAACTTGGGTGGGAGGTCCCAATTTCTCCAGCACGGGGGGGGAGGAGGTCAACTACCAGTTCGAGATGAGTCACCAGGCCCAGCGCCTCACCTCAATCACCCGCAGGAAGGCAGGCCAGTGCCTGGACGCAAATCTGTTTCGCCTCACTGCAGGAGCTCACCAGCGTCCTCGGAACACCAGCCGCCACAGTCCACGACCGCCTTCCACCTTCAGCCCCTCGCCGTCTAGCGAAGCTCAGCAAACAGGCCCCTCCTCACCATTGATCTGCTGCCGCCCAGCAGGCACCACCATTCCCCACCTGGTAGCTCTGTACGCAGAGGGGCACCTCAACGGACTCCACACCGCAGTTCCAGCTGAGCTGATCTCTGGCCGGTGCAAGCTGTATGCAGCACTCAAAATAGCGCGGAACTCAGCTACCAACAAGGTCCAGGGGGTGGAGGCAATCCCCGATCTCACATGGCCTCTCGCGTTCAATCCACAAATCGGAGGCCCACTGAAGGCTGCAGACCAAAGAAATCACCACTGCGGCCCGGTCAGACACCCACCGGTGGTCTCCCACAGCATGTCCCATACAAGGCCGCGGTCCCAGCACTGCTCCTCACCTCGCGGCTGGGGGACGGGCCATCCGTTACTCACCGGCTCCCCAGCCTTCACAGCCCAGATCTCCAGACGGGCCTGCGGAATTCAGGTGCCGATTTTAGCCCCACAGTGTCGCAGCTGTTTGCGGGTAGGCCGATCAGGTGGAGCCGGTCCCTGGAGCCTCACACAAGCCCTCTGCATGTGCGTACCTCTCTCCCACCGCCGCTCCGCGAGTGAGGAGCCGAGCCGCCAGCCCCCTCTGCTGGAGATCAGCTATGTCCGTTCGGGGTCAGCAGCAATCGCGGGCAGCATGCAGGGCCACACACATCCACCATAGCCGGCCGGGCCTAGAAGGCGGGGCCGATCCCCGGCCTCACGTAGCCTGCCGCAGCCGGCACCCGCAGGGCGCACACGGCGAGTCCTCGGGCCGGGAGGTGCCGCACGGCACCGCACGCCACCCAGGCTCCTACCGTCGCCACCGAGGCATCAGGGCAGTCGCAGGAGCAGCCTCGTCTAGCCGCGGCCACCAGTTTCTAATATCAGCCGGATATTTCGGCCAGAGCCGTGAGCCGATGGCGGAGCTCCACAACTACGCGTCCAGCTCCATTGCTGGCTAAGCTATGCCCCCTTCTGCAACTCTCTTATCTCTTTCATCACTTCTCTTGCTTCTTTCTGCACCTCTGTTGCTTCTGTCTGCACCCCTCTTGCCTCTTTCCGCACCCTTCTTCCCTCTTTCTGCACCTATCTTGCCTCTTTCTGTACCCCTGTTCCCTCTTTCTGCACCTCTCTTGCCTGTTTCTGTATCTCTCTTGCCTCTTTCTGTACCTCTCTTGCCTCTTTCTGCACCTCTGTTGATTCTTTCTGCACTCCTCTTGCCTCTTTCTGCACCGATCTTGCCTCTTTCTGCACTTCTGGTGGTTCTTTCTGCACTTCTCTTGCTTCTTTCTATACCTCTCTTGCTTTTTTCCATACCCCTCTTGCCTCTTTCTGTACCCCTCTTCCCACTTTCTGCACCTCTCTTCCCTCTTTCTGCACCTCTCTTCCCTCTTGCTGCACCTCTCTTGCCTCTTTCTGCACCCCTGTTCCCTCTTTCTGTAGTTCTCTTGCCTCTTTCTGCACCTCTGTTCCTTCTTTCTGTACTTCTCTTGCCTCTTTCTGCACTCCTCTTGCCTCTTTCTGCACCTCTGTTTGTACTTTCTGCACTACTCTTGCTTCTTTCTGCACCTCTCTTGCAAAGTTCTGTACCCCTCTTGCCTCTTTCTACACCCCTCTTCCTTCTTTCTGCACCTCTCTTGCCTCTTTCTGCACCCCTGTTCCCTCTTTCTGCACCTCTCTTGCCTGTTTCTGCACCTCTCTTGCCTCTTTCTGCACCTCTTTTACCTCTTTCTGCACCTCTGTTGGTTCTTTCTGCACTTTTCTTGCCTCTTTCTGCACCCCTCTTTTCTCTTTCTGCACCTCTGGTGGTTCTTTTTGTACTTCTCTTGCTTCTTTCTATACCTCTCTTGCTTTTTTCTGCACCCTTCTTGCCTCTTTCTGTACCCTCTTCCCTCGCTGCACCTCTCTTGCCTCTTTCTGCACCCCTGTTCCCTCTTGCTGCACCTCTCTTGCCTCTTTCTGCACCCCTGTTCCCTCTTTGTGCAGTTCCACTGCCTCTTTCTGCTCCTCTGTTGCTTCTTTCTGCACTGCTGTTGGTTCTTTCTGCACTCCTCTTGCTTCTTTAGGCATCTCTCTTGCAAATTTATGCACCCCTCTTGCCTCTTTCTGCACCCCTCTTCCCTATTTGTGCACCTCTCTTTCTTCTTTCGGCACCTCTCTTTCAAATTTATGCACCCCTCTTGCCTCTTTCTGCACCCCTCTTCCCTATTTCTGCAGCTCTCTTGCATCTGTCTGCACCCCTGTTCCAACTTTCTGCACCTTGTTTGCCTGTTTGTGCAACTTTCTTGCCTCTTTCTGCAGCTCTCTTCCCTCCTTCTGCACCTCTGTTGCTACTTTGTGCACTTCTCTTGCCTTTCTGTACCCCTCTTGCCTCTTTCTGCACCCATTTTGCTTCTTTCTGTACTTCTCTTGCTTCTTTCTGTACCTTTCTTGCTTCTTTCTGCACCCCCTTGCCTCTTTCTGCACCCCTCTTCCCTCTTTCTGCACCCTCTTCCCTCTTTCTGCACCTCTCTTGCCTCTTTCTGTACTTCTCTTGCCTCTTTCTGCACCACTGTTGTTTTTTCTGCACTTCTTTTGCCTCTTTCTGCACCTCTGTTGCTTCTTTCTGCACACCTCTTGCCTCTTTCTGTACCCCCTTCCCTCTTTCTGCACGTCTCTTCCCTTTTTCTGCACTTCTCTTCCCTCTTTCTGCACCTCACTTGCCTCTTTCTGCACACCTCCTGCCTCTTTCTGCACCTGTCTTGCCTCTTTCTGTACTTCTCTTACATTTTTCTGCACCTTTCTTGTTTCTTTCTGCAACTCTCTTGTCAGTTTCATCACTTCTCTTGCTTCTTTCTGCACCTCTGTTGCTTCTTTCAGCACTCCTCTTGCCTCTTTCCGCACCCTTCTTCCCTCTTTCTGCACCTATCTTGCCTCTTTCTGTACCCATGTTCCCTCTTTCTGTACCTCTCTTGCCTGTTTCTGTATCTATCTTGCCTCTGTCTGCACCCGTGTTCCATCTTGCTGCACCATGTTTGCTTCTTTGTGCAACTGTCTTGCCTCTTTCTACAGTTCTCTTGCCTCCTTCTGCACCTCTGTTGCTTCTTTGTGCACTTCTCTTGCCTCTTTCTGCACCCCTCTTGCCACTTTCTGCACCCATTTTGCTTCTTTCTGCACTTCTCTTGCTTCTTTCTGTACCTCTCTTGCTTCTTTCTGCACCCCAGTTGCCTCTTTCTGCACCCCTCTTTCTGCACCCCTCCTCCCACTTTCAGCACCTCTCTTGCCTCTTTTTGCACTTCTCTTGCCTCTTTCTACATTTCTGTTGCTTGTTTCTGGACTTCTCGTGCCTCTTTCTGCACCTCTCTTGCTTCTTTCTGCACCCCTCTTGCGTCTTTCTGCACCCCTCTTCCCTCTTTCTGCACCTCTCTTGCTTCCTTCAGCACCTCTCTTGCCTCTTTCCATAGTTATCTTGCCTCTTTCTGCACCCCTGGTGCTTCTTTCTCCCCTTCTCTTGCCTCTTTCAGCACCCCTCTTGCCTCTGTCTGCACCAATGTTGGTTCTTTATGCAGTTCTCTTGCCTCTTTCTGCAACTCTCTTGCCATTTTCTGCACCTCTGTTGCTTCTTTCTGCACTTATATTGCTTCTTTCTGCTCCTCTCTTGCTTCTTTCTGCACCCCTGTTGCCTCTTTCTGCACTCGTCTTTCCTCTTTCTGCACCTCTCTTGTCCTTTTGTATACCTCTGTTGTCTCTTTCTGTACCTCTTTGCCTCTTTCTGCACTTCTCTTGCCTCTTTCTGCACCTCTGTTGCTTCTTTCTGCACTTCTCTTGCCTCTTTCTGCATTTCTGTTCCTTCTTTCAGCACTTCTCTTGCCTCTTTCTGCACCTCTGTTACTTCTTTCAGCACTTCTCTAGCCTCTTTCTGCACCCCTGTTCCCTCTTTCTATACCTCCCTTGCCTGTTTCTGTACCTCCCGCCTCTTTCTGCACCCCTGTTCCCTCTTTCTGCACCTCGCTTGCCTGTTTCTGCAACTCTCTTGCCTCTTTCTACAGTTCTCTTGTCTCTTTCTACACTTCTCTTGCCTCTTTCTGCACTTCTCTTGCCTCTTTCTGCACATTTCTTACTCTTTCTGCACCTCTCTTGCTTTTTCTGCAATTCTATTGCTTCTTTCTGTACTTCTCTCGCCTGTTTCTATATTGAAATGGGAAGTGCAAGCTGTTAAGTTTAAAGGTCTGCGTGCTCTCATGACCAAGGTATATGTCTACTTGTATATGTATTCTCACATGTGTTATAGATCTGAAGATGGTAGCTTAAAAAGCGGGTGGCTTCTCTTATAGGTGGTCAAACCTTGTTAGTTCTGCTCAGTCATTCGGTTGCACAGGCAGACATGTGTTATGTATATAGGTGTTATAGAGCCCCTCAAATGTACTATTGAATATTCATGTGCCCTGTATTAGGAGCAGAAAGAAATACATGCACATCCTTGTACACAGATTTACAGAGTATGCTGTTTGAAACACGGATATTCAAGTTTTTGTATGTTTATTTTTATGTAACATGTCACCAGGTAAAAGCAGAGACACATGCATGTATACCTTCACAAACGTGGTCAGACTTACAACAGTGATATGGTCAGGATTGCTGTTTTACATTTGGTAGGCCTAACATTCTGAGCAGTCGATGAATAGTGAACCTTCAAGAGAAAAGTGAGGTTTAAGACATCTTGGGAGAAGGATTAGTGATTAGGCTACTTGGTATGAGTCTGTGGAAAGGTACAGTCGAAGTAGGCCTCTTTCTGCACCTCTGTTGCTTCTTTCTGCATTTCACTTGCTTCTTTTTGCACCTTTCTTTCACTTTCTGGACTTCTGTTGCCTCTTCCTGCACTTCTCTTGCTTCTTTCTGCACCTTTCTTCCTCTTTCTGCACATGTCCTACCTATGTAGGCATATTTAGAAAATAGCATTTAAAAAACCTTAGAAATTCACCTTAAAAACCAGAGGTTTCAGGGACGTTATAGTTAGGAATTAGCAGTTAAAAAACCTTTGAAATTCACTGAAAAAACCATAGGTTTCAGGGACGTTATATTTAGAAATTAGCATTTAAAAAACCTTAGAAATTCACTGAAAAAACCACAGGTTTCAGGGATGTTATAGTTAGTTGGACATTTCACTCGTACAAAACTAGACAAATTCAGCCGTTATAATTAGTTGAGCTAACTATAACTCGCGCCCCTGAAATGCACTGCTGATGACATCACATATTGCATCACTCATGACATGGTCAGTGACATCACTGATGACATCTCAAATGACATCACTGATGACATCATCCACTTAATATCTGATGCAACTCTTCACACCACAACATAACCTTTGATACATTCACTATAAAATATAGAGAAGCATTCTTGAAACCATAGACACACCAATACCAGTTAGCACATACCCATTCACTTATTTATAGGTGTACACACATCCACCCATTCAGTCACTCATTCACGCAGTCACTCATCTATACAGCCACTGATATATGCAATTATATACCCATACAGACACTCACACACTGCCGCTCACCCATAGAGTTACTCACACACCTAGTCAGTCACGCAAATAATTAATCCCATTGCCATTTACTCACCTATAGAGTTATACACACACCACATCACTTATTCATACAGATACTAACACATACTTACTCTCTTATACAATCACTGGCACAAGTATACACTCATCCATATAGTCACTCTCACAATCCTTACTCTCACATATAGTCACTTATATACTCCAATACTTACATATACTGCCTTTCACATATGTTGTTACTCACACATATACCACTGAGATATCCACTCACTCACGAACACAGCCTTATGCACACTCACTCACCCATACAGCCCTTCGTACATGCACTCATGATCCTATACACCCAGTGAATCACCCACTCACACATCCATGCAGGGAGTCTCACACACCCCCACCCACTCACACAGACACTCAAGCAATCATACAGGTACTCAGACAACTAATCATTAACCCATATAGACACTCATGTAGCTGCTCACCAACTCATGCAGCCACTTACACACCAACTGACCGACTGATGCAGATATTCACACAGATTAGTCATTCACCCATGCATTCACTAAGACACGTTTAATCACTCACTTATACAGTCAGTCACGCACCAAAAAAACATCCACACAGACACTCATACACCCACTCATTCTTCAATACACCTGGGCGTATATATAGATAACATTCTTAAACTTGTCAGAAACACTCAGTCACTTGGTGATGTCATCAGTGAAGTCATCAGTGATGTCATTTGAGATGTCATCAGTGATGTCTTCAGTGATGTCACTGACCATGTCATGAGTGATGTATTATGTGATGTCATCAGCAGTGCATTGCGGGGGCGCAAGTTATAGTTAGCTGAACTAACTATAACGGCCGAATTTCTCTGGTTTTGTACGAGTGAAATGTCCAACTAAAAATAACGTCCCTGAAACCTGTGTTTTTTTCAGTGAATATTTATATATATATATATATATATATATATATATATATTATCTACTGGCGGTCGCCAGTAGATAGTTATAGTTAGGACCTATTTTCCATAGGAAATCCGCGACATTCTATTTGAAATAACTCTTGCGTCGGTTGACGAATCTTCGCGAAATTTTCAAACTTTATGGCCCACTCCGGTCCGCTCCTACCCTGAAAGTCTCAGGGTGATTCGTCAAGCGCGGGCCGAGAAAAAAGGGGGGCCCCAAAACGTGTTTTCCCCATTCATTTTCCCATAGGAAACTTTAGACACGGCTACAGCCCGAACTGCTGAACGGAATTACACCAAATTTGGCAAAGAGGTAGTTCTTGGTTCAGAAAGAACCCTTTTGTTAAATGGTGTAAATCCGTTCAGTAGTTGCAGAGAAATTAAAAAAATAAGAGTCAAAAATCAATTTCCCATAGGAAACTTTATGCAAGGCTACAGCCCGAACTGCTGAACGGAATTACACCAAATTTGGCAAAGAGGTAGTTCTTGGTTCAAAAAGAACCCTTTTTGTTAAATGGTGTAAATCCGTTCAGTAGTTGCTGAGAAAATCAAAAGTAAAAACACATATATATCTGGGCGGAGCCTAACCACACATGTCATCGTGAGATCTGATTGGCTGTCAGCACTTCATCCTGGAATTGCTGGCAGCCATCTTGGGACCAATATAAATGATAGTACCCCATTGAAATGCATTGTAGTGAATCGAAGATTTTGAGGGTTACCAAAAGGAGAACTATAAAGGGTGTTAACAGACTTTAGTTACATTAGAATTCATTTGTTGATGGTACCATACTAATTTCAGGAATTGTGGTGTGTTCTAAGGTGATTTTACCGTGTGAAAAACCTTCTGCTGGGATATCATGAATCATGTTTGAGAGAAAACTATTTTCACATGCTTGTCCCATACAGTTTTGGAAGGTGCCCCAGAAGCTAAAATGAGAGCATATTTTCTGTAAATTCACATTATCTTTCTCAGTCATGTGAGAATGAAGTCTGACATTCTCAGTAAAACATGTACATCCAACAAGGGCAGAGACTGTCAGTTGATTCCTTTGTGTTCTACTGCAGCTTCCCAGAGTGTTCTAAAGAACAACTAGAGTGCTAACAGCCTTACTTATGACAAAAGTATGGCACACCTGAAGCCATCTTGATTGGAATAAACTGGTAACACTTAAAACATTTAATTTAAAAAGGAACAAAATGATGGGGTTCATCTTGTCATAGAAATTATGGTTAGTGCTCTGGAAAGAAAAATTAGGACATGTTTCAAGTGTGATCTCAAATATCTTCCTGTTATATTTCAACAGGAGCAGCCTGTCAGTTGATGCCTTTGTGTTCTACTGCAGCTTCCCAGAGTGTTCTAAAGAACAACTAGAGCGCTAACAGTCTTACTTATGACAAAAGTATGGCACACCTGAAGCCATCTTGATTGGAATAAACTGGTAACACTTAAAACATTTAATTTAAAAAGGAACAAAATGAGGGGGTTCATTTTGCCATAGAAATTATGGTTAGTGCTGTAGAAAGAAAAATTAGGACATGTTTTAAGTGAGATCTCAAATATCTTCCTGTTATATTTCAACAGGAGCAGCCTGTCAGTTGATGTCTTTGTATTCTACTGCAGCTTCCCAGAGTGTTCTAAAGAACAACTAGAGTGCTAACAGCCTTACTTATGTCAAAAGTATGGCACACCTGAAGCCATCTTGATTGGAATAAACTGGTAACACTTAAAACATTTAATTTAAAAAGGAACAAAATGAGGGGGTTCATTTTGCCATAGAAATTATGGTTAGTGCTGCAAAAAGAAAATGTAGTGCATGTTTTAAGTGAGATCTCAAATCCTCTTCTATTTCATTAGAAAATTCTGACATGCAGACTGAAACAATCACTTTCAATACCAGCAGTAGACTTCCAGTTAACTCCTTGGTGAGCAGTAGCTTTACTACAGTGATCTAATGAACAACTAGAGTAATAACATTCTGAATTTATGGCAAATGTGTGACACATCTGAATGCCTTCTTGATGGAATCAAAGTAAAAACTGAAAGCATTTCCTACTGAGGAGACTGCAGTAAATGAGGAAATTAGGAAACTTCATAACAAAGAAGTCTTCCAAGATGGTCACCAGTGAAAAAGAGCCCAAATGTAGCACAAATATTACCCAGATGTAGCCCACATATAGCCCAATGACAAAAGTGTGCAAAACACTTTTTATTTTTATTTTTTTGCAGTTTTATGTAGTGCAGACTGGTCAGGTATTGGAGCGTTGCATCTTAAAACATGACCCCCCTACACTACAAAAACACCACTGCACTACCCTAAACCCTAAAACACTACCCCAGTACGACCCCCTACACTACACAAGCACCACTGCACTATCCTAAACCCTAAAACACTACCCCCAGCATGACCCCCTACACTACACAAACACCACTGCACTACCCTAAACCCTAAAACACTACCCCAACACCACTGCACTAACCTAAATCCTAAAACACTACCCCCAGCACGACCCCCTACACTACCCAAACACCACTGTACTACCCTAAAACATGACCCCCTACACTACACAAACACCACTGCACTACCCTAAACCCTAAAACACTACCCCCAGCACGACCCCCTACACTACACAAGCACCACTGCACTACCCTAAACCCTAAAACACTGCCCCCAGCACGACCCCCTACACTACACAAACACCACTGCACTACCTTAAACCCTAAAACACTACCCCCAGCACGACCCCCTACACTGCCCGAACACCACTGCACTGCCCTAAACCCTGAAACACATACCCTAGCACGACCCCCTACACTGCCCGAACACCACTGCACTGCCCTAAACCCTGAAACACCACCCCTTCACGACCCCCTACACTGCCCGAACACCACTGCACTGCCCTAAACACTGAAACACCACCCCCAGCATGACCCCTACACTGCCCGAACACCACTGCACTGCCCTAAACCCTGAAACATCACCCCCAGCAAAACCCCCTACACTGCCCGAACACCACTGCCCTAAACCCTGAAACACCACCCCCAGCACGACCCCCTACACTGCCCGAACACCACTGCACTGCCCTAAACCCTGAAACACCACCCCCAGCATGACCCCCTACACTGCCCGAACACCACTGCACTGCCCTAAACCCTGAAACACCACCCCTGCACGACCCCCTACACTGCCCGAACACTACTGCACTGCCCTAAACCCTGAAACACCATCCCCAGCACGACCCCCTACACTGCACGAACACCACTGCACTGCCCTAAACCCTGAAACACTACCCCCAGCAAGACCCCCTACACTGCCCGAACACAACTGCATGCCCTAAACCCTGAAACACCACCCCCAGCAAGATCCCCTACACTGCCCGAACACCACTGCCCTAAACCCTGAAACACCAGCCATAGCACGACCCCTACACTGCCCGAACACCACTGCACTGCCCTAAACCCTGAAACACCAGCCATAGCACGACCCCTACACTGCCCGAACACCACTGCACTGCCCTAAACCCTGAAACACCACCCCCTGCACGACCCCCTACACTGCCCGAACACCACTGCACTGCCCTAAACCCTGAAACACCACCCCCAGCATGACCCACTACACTGCCCGAACACCACTGCACTGCCCTAAACCCTGAAACACCACCCCTGCACGATCCCCTACACTGCCTGAACACTACTGCACTGCCCTAAACCCTGAAACACCACCCCCAGCACGACCCCCTACACTGCACGAACACCACTGCACTGCCCTAAACCCCGAAACACTACCCCCAGCAAGACCCCCTACACTGCCCGAACACCACTGCCCTAAACCCTGAAACACCACCCCCAGCAAGACCCCCTACACTGCCCGTACACCACTGCACTTCCCTAAACCCTGAAACACCACCCCCAGCATGACCCCCTACACTGCCCGAACACCACTGCACTGCCCTAAACCATGAAACACCACCCCCAGCACGACCCCCTACACTGCCCGAACACCACTGCACTGCCCTAAACCCTGAAACACCACCCCCAGCACGACCCCCTACACTGCCCGAACACCACTGCCCTGCCCTAAACCCTGAAACACCAGCCCCAGCACAACCCCGTACACTGCCCGAACACCACTGCACTGCCCTAAACGCTGAAACACCAGCCCCAGCACGACCGCCTACACTGCCCGAAAAGCACTGCACTGCCCTAAACCCTGAAACACCAGCCCCAGCAAGACCCCCTACACTGCCCGAACAAGACTGCACTGCCCTAAACCCTGAAACACCACCCCCAGCAAGACCCCCTACACTGCCCGAACACCACTGCACTAAAGCCTGAAACACCACCCCCAGCAAGACAACCTACACTGGCTGAACACCACTGCACTGCCCTAAACCCTGAAACACCACCCCTAGACGACCCCTACACTGCCCAAACACCACTGCACTGCCCTAAACCCTGAAACACCACCCCTGCACGACCCCCTACACTGCCCGAACACCACTGCACTGCCCTAAACCCTGAAACACCACCCCTCAGCACGACACCCTACACTGCCCGAACACCACTGCACTGCCCTAAACCCTGAAACACCACCCCCAGCACGACCCCCTACACTGCCCGAACACCACTGCACTGCCCAAACCCTGAAACACCACCCCCTGCACGACCTCCTACACTGCCGGAACACCACTGCACTGCCCTAAACCCTGAAACACCACCCCCAGCACGACCCCCTACACTGCCCGAACACCACTGCACTGCCCTAAACCCAGAAACATCAACCCCAGCAAGACCCCCTACACTGCCTGAACACCACTGCCCTAAACCCTGAAACACCACCCCCTACACTGCACGAACACCACTGCACTGCCCTAAATCCTGAAACACCACCTCCAGCAAAACCCCTACACTGCCTGAACACCATTGCTCTGCCCTAAATCCTGAAACACTAGCCCCAGCATGACCCCCTACACTGCCCAAACACCACTGCACTGCCCTAAAGCCTGAAACACCACCCCCAGCACGACCCCTACACTGCCCGAACACCACTGCACTGCCCTAAACCCTGAAACACCAGCCCCAGCAAGACCCCCTACACTGCCCGAACACCACTGCATTGCCCTAGACTCTAAAACACCAGCCCCAGCAAGACCCCCTACACTGCCCGAACACCACTGCACTGCCCTAAACTCTAAAACACCAGCCCCAGCATGACCCCCTACACTGCCCGAACACCACTGCACTGCCCTAAACCCTGAAACACCAGCCCCAGCACTACCACATACACTGCCCGAACACCACTGCACTGCCCTAAACCCTGAAACACCAGCCACAGCACAACCCCCTACACTGCCCGAACACCACTGCACTGCCCTAAACCCTGAAACACCAGCCCCAGCACGACCCCCTACACTGCCCGAACACCACTGCACTGCCCTAAACCCTGAAACACCAGCCCCAGCACGACCCCCTACACTGCCCGAACACCACTGTACTGCCCTAAACCCTGAAACACCAGCCCCAGCACGACCCCCTACACTGCCCGAAAACCACTGCACTGCCCTAAACCCTGAAACACCACCCCCTGCACCGCCCCCTATACTGCCCGAACACCACTGCACTGCCCTAAACCCTGAAACACCACCCCCAGCACGACCCCCTTTACTGCTTGAACACCACTGCACTGCCCCAAACCCTGAAACACCACCCCAGCACGATCCCCTACACTGCCCAAACACCACTGCCCTAAACCCTGAAACACCACCCCTGCACGACCCCCTACACTGCCCGAACACCACTGCACTGCCCTAAACCCTGAAACACCACCCCTACACTGCCCGAACACCACTGCACTGCCCTAAACCCTGAACCACCACACCCAGCACGACCCCCTACACTGCCCGAACACCACTGCACTGTCCTAAACCTTAAAACACCACCCCCAGCATTACCCCCTACACTGCCCAAACACCACTGTACTGCCCTAAACCCTAGAACACTACCCCCAGCACAACCCCCTACACTACCCGAACACGACTGCACTGCCCTAAACCCTCAAACACTCCCCCAGCACGCCCCCTACACTACCCGAACACCACTGCACTGCCCTAAACCCTAAAACACTCCCCCAGCACGACCCCCAACACTACCCGAACACCACTGTACTGCCCTAAACCCTAAAACACTCCCCCAGCACGACCCCCTACACTACCCAAACACCACTGCACTGCCCTAAACCCTAAAACACTACCCCCGCATGACCCCCTACACTACCCAAACACCAATGCACTACCCTAATCCCTAAAACACTACCCCCGCATGACCCCCTACACTACCCTAAACCCTAAAACACTACCCCGCATGACTCCCTACACTACCCAAAGACCACTGCACTACCCTAAACCCTAAAACACGACCTCCTACACTACACAAACACCACTGCACTACCCTAAACCCTAAAACACTACCCCTACACTACACAAACACCACTGCACTACCCTAAACCCTAAAACACTACCCCAGCAGTAGCCCTACACTACCCAAACACCACTGCACTAACCTAAACCCTAAAACACTACCCCCAGCAGTACCCCTACACTACCCAAACACCACTGCACTACCCTAAATCACTACCCCCAGCACGACCCCCTACACTAACCAAACACCACTGCACTACCCTAAACCCTAAAACACTACCCCCAGCACGACCCCCTACACTACCCAAACACCACTGCACTACCCTAAACCCTAAAACACTCCCCCAGCACGACTCCCTACACTACCCAAACACCACTGCACTACCCTAAACCCTAAAACACTCCCCCCAGCACGACTCCCTACACTACACAAACACCACTGCACTACCTTAAACCCTAAAACACTACCCCCAGCACGACCCCCTACACTGCCCGAACACCACTGCACTGCCCTAAACCCTGAAACACATACCCTAGCACGACCCCCTACACTGCCCGAACACCACTGCACTGCCCTAAACCCTGAAACACCACCCCCTTCACGACCCCCTACACTGCCCGAACACCACTGCACTGCCCTAAACACTGAAACACCACCCCCAGCATGACCCCTACACTGCCCGAACACCACTGCACTGCCCTAAACCCTGAAACATCACCCCCAGCAAAACCCCTACACTGCCCGAACACCACTGCCCTAAACCCTGAAACACCACCCCCAGCACGACCCCCTACACTGCCCGAACACCACTGCACTGCCCTAAACCCTGAAACACCACCCCCAGCATGACCCCCTACACTGCCCGAACACCACTGCACTGCCCTAAACCCTGAAACACCACCCCTGCACGACCCTCTACACTGCCCGAACACTACTGCACTGCCCTAAACCCTGAAACACCATCCCCAGCACGACCCCCTACACTGCACGAACACCACTGCACTGCCCTAAACCCTGAAACACTACCCCCAGCAAGACCCCCTACACTGCCCGAACACAACTGCATGCCCTAAACCCTGAAACACCACCCCCAGCAAGATCCCCTACACTGCCCGAACACCACTGCCCTAAACCCTGAAACACCACCCCCAGCAAGACCCCCTACACTGCCCGAACACCACTGCACTGCCCTAAACCCTGAAACACCAGCCATAGCACGACCCCTACACTGCCCGAACACCACTGCACTGCCCTAAACCCTGAAACACCACCCCTGCACGACCCCCTACACTGCCCGAACACCACTGCACTGCCCTAAACCCTGAAACACCACCCCCAGCATGACCCACTACACTGCCCGAACACCACTGCACTGCCCTAAACCCTGAAACACCACCCCCTGCACGATCCCCTACACTGCCTGAACACTACTGCACTGCCCTAAACCCTGAAACACCACCCCCAGCACGACCCCCTACACTGCACGAACACCACTGCACTGCCCTAAACCCCGAAACACTACCCCCAGCAAGACCCCCTACACTGCCCGAACACCACTGCCCTAAACCCTGAAACACCACCCCCAGCAAGACCCCTACACTGCCCGTACACCACTGCACTTCCCTAAACCCTGAAACACCACCCCCAGCATGACCCCCTACACTGCCCGAACACCACTGCACTGCCCTAAACCATGAAACACCACCCCCAGCACGACCCCCTACACTGCCCGAACACCACTGCACTGCCCTAAACCCTGAAACACCACCCCCAGCACGACCCCCTACACTGCCCGAACACCACTGCCCTGCCCTAAACCCTGAAACACCAGCCCCAGCACAACCCCGTACACTGCCCGAACACCACTGCACTGCCCTAAACGCTGAAACACCAGCCCCAGCATGACCGCCTACACTGCCCGAAAACCACTGCACTGCCCTAAACCCTGAAACACCAGCCCCAGCAAGACCCCCTACACTGCCCGAACAAGACTGCACTGCCCTAAACCCTGAAACACCACCCCCAGCAAGACCCCCTACACTGCCCGAACACCACTGCACTAAAGCCTGAAACACCACCCCCAGCAAGACAACCTACACTGGCTGAACACCACTGCACTGCCCTAAACCCTGAAACACCACCCCCTAGACGACCCCCTACACTGCCCAAACACCACTGCACTGCCCTAAACCCTGAAACACCACCCCTGCACGACCCCCTACACTGCCCGAACACCACTGCACTGCCCTAAACCCTGAAACACCACCCTCAGCACGACACCCTACACTGCCCGAACACCACTGCACTGCCCTAAACCCTGAAACACCACCCCCAGCACGACCCCCTACACTGCCCGAACACCACTGCACTGCCCAAACCCTGAAACACCACCCCTGCACGACCTCCTACACTGCCGGAACACCACTGCACTGCCCTAAACCCTGAAACACCACCCCCAGCACGACCCCCTACACTGCCCGAACACCACTGCACTGCCCTAAACCCAGAAACATCAACCCCAGCAAGACCCCTACACTGCCTGAACACCACTGCCCTAAACCCTGAAACACCACCCCCTACACTGCACGAACACCACTGCACTGCCCTAAATCCTGAAACACCACCTCCAGCAAAACCCCTACACTGCCTGAACACCATTGCTCTGCCCTAAATCCTGAAACACTAGCCCCAGCATGACCCCCTACACTGCCCAAACACCACTGCACTGCCCTAAAGCCTGAAACACCACCCCCAGCACGACCCCCTACACTGCCCGAACACCACTGCACTGCCCTAAACCCTGAAACACCAGCCCCAGCAAGACCCCCTACACTGCCCGAACACCACTGCATTGCCCTAGACTCTAAAACACCAGCCCCAGCAAGACCCCCTACACTGCCCGAACACCACTGCACTGCCCTAAACTCTGAAACACCAGCCCCAGCATGACCCCCTACACTGCCCGAACACCACTGCACTGCCCTAAACCCTGAAACACCAGCCCCAGCACTACCACATACACTGCCCGAACACCACTGCACTGCCCTAAACCCTGAAACACCAGCCACAGCACAACCCCTACACTGCCCGAACACCACTGCACTGCCCTAAACCCTGAAACACCAGCCCCAGCACGACCCCCTACACTGCCCGAACACCACTGCACTGCCCTAAACCCTGAAACACCAGCCCCAGCACGACCCCCTACACTGCCCGAACACCACTGTACTGCCCTAAACCCTGAAACACCAGCCCCAGCACGACCCCTACACTGCCCGAAAACCACTGCACTGCCCTAAACCCTGAAACACCACCCCTGCACCGCCCCTATACTGCCCGAACACCACTGCACTGCCCTAAACCCTGAAACACCACCCCCAGCACGACCCCCTTTACTGCTTGAACACCACTGCACTGCCCCAAACCCTGAAACACCACCCCAGCACGATCCCCTACACTGCCCAAACACCACTGCCCTAAACCCTGAAACACCACCCCCTGCACGACCCCCTACACTGCCCGAACACCACTGCACTGCCCTAAACCCTGAAACACCACCCCCTACACTGCCCGAACACCACTGCACTGCCCTAAACCCTGAACCACCACACCCAGCACGACCCCCTACACTGCCCGAACACCACTGCACTGTCCTAAACCTTAAAACACCACCCCCAGCATTACCCCCTACACTGCCCAAACACCACTGTACTGCCCTAAACCCTAGAACACTACCCCCAGCACAACCCCCTACACTACCCGAACACGACTGCACTGCCCTAAACCCTCAAACACTCCCCCAGCACGCCCCCTACACTACCCGAACACCACTGCACTGCCCTAAACCCTAAAACACTCCCCCAGCACGACCCCCAACACTACCCGAACACCACTGTACTGCCCTAAACCCTAAAACACTCCCCCAGCACGACCCCCTACACTACCCAAACACCACTGCACTGCCCTAAACCCTAAAACACTACCCCCGCATGACCCCCTACACTACCCAAACACCAATGCACTACCCTAATCCCTAAAACACTACCCCCGCATGACCCCTACACTACCCTAAACCCTAAAACACTACCCCGCATGACTCCCTACACTACCCAAAGACCACTGCACTACCCTAAACCCTAAAACACGACCTCCTACACTACACAAACACCACTGCACTACCCTAAACCCTAAAACACTACCCCCTACACTACACAAACACCACTGCACTACCCTAAACCCTAAAACACTACCCCCAGCAGTAGCCCTACACTACCCAAACACCACTGCACTAACCTAAACCCTAAAACACTACCCCCAGCAGTACCCCCTACACTACCCAAACACCACTGCACTACCCTAAATCACTACCCCCAGCACGACCCCCTACACTAACCAAACACCACTGCACTACCCTAAACCCTAAAACACTACCCCCAGCACGACCCCCTACACTACCCAAACACCACTGCACTACTCCTAAACCCTAAAACACTCCCCCAGCACGACTCCCTACACTACCCAAACACCACTGCACTACCCTAAACCCTAAATCTACCCCCAGCATGACCCCTACACTACACAAACACTGCTGCACTACCCTAAACCCTAAAACACTACCCCCAGCACGACCCTCTTCACTACCTAAACACAACTGCACAATTTGTTACAGGCGTTGCAACGCAGGCCTGTGGTGCTTACTGGAAGTACCTAGTGGGCTAGTTGGGCCCCAGGGACCCTCAGGATTCAAGGTGACCTAATCCCCCAACTTAAAACGCACCACGGGGCGCGTTTGCACAGTGGTGAAGGGAGGGGCGGGGCCTCAGGTGACATGTGCGCAAACACGGCCTGTGGTGCGTTTTAAGTTGGGGAATTAATTCCCTTGAATCCTGAGGGACCCTGGGGGCCAACTAGCCCACCAGGTACCTTCAGTAAGCACAACAGAGTTGCGTTGCAGAGAGGTGAAAAAGGTGCGTGGCCTCGGAACGCCTCTCTGCAACTCAGCTCTGTGGTCCTAACTGTAGGTACCTGGGGGCTAGTTGGGCCCCAGGGACCCTCAGAATTCAAGGGGACTTAATCCCGCAACTTAAAACGCGCCACGGGGTGCGTTTGCACACATGTCACCTCATGCCCCCCCCTCCCTTCACCACTGTGCAAACGCGCCCTGTAGCGCGTTTTAAGAGGTAGTTTTAATCCCCCATCCCTATTATGTACTAGGGACTTGCAGAGGAGGTCATGCTAATCACAGGGGTACCCCAACGCATAGTGTTCCCTAGTGTATGTAGGTGTTTTCACTGTATTCTAAGTGTCTTTTAGCATAGCACTGGCTCTGGTTAGTCAGAGTCAGTTACCACCAGTACCCGTCTGAAAAAGTTGTGGGCACAGGATGATTTTGCAACAAGGCCTCTTTCTGCTCCTCTGTTGGTTCTTTCTGCACATCTTTTGCTTCTTTCTGTGCGTTTTTTCTTCTTTCTTCACATGTCCTACCTCTGTAGGCATAGTTAGAAACTAGCATTTAAAAAAACCTTTGAAATTCACTTAAAAATCATAGGTTTCAGGCACGTTATAGTTAGAAATTAGCATTTAAAAACCTTTGAAATTCACTGAAAAAACCATAGGTTTCAGACACATTATAGTTAGAAATTAGCATTTAAAAACCTTTGAAATTCACTGAAAAAATGATAGGTTTTAGGGACAGTTATAGTTAGTTGGACATTTCACTCGTACAAAACCATAGAAATTTCCCCGTTATAGTTAGTTCAGCTAACTATAACTCGCGCCCCGCAATGCACTGCTGATGACGTCACATATTACATCACTCATGACATGGTCAGTGACATCACTGATGACATCACTGATGACATCTCAAATGACATCACTGATGACATCATCCATGTGATAATTTCATGCATCTTCTCACACCCTAATATAACTTTTGATACACCCACTCTAAATTACAGACTGCCATTCTCAAAACCATAGACACTCCAACACCAAAAACTACATACCCACTCACTGATTCTTAGGTCTACACACACATCCACTCACTCACCCGTACAGTCACTCATACTTAGTCACTCAGTACAGGACTATCATATGCACTCATACACCTATATAAACACTCACACACCGCCACTCATCCATAGAGGTACTCACACACCTAGTCAGTCATGCAAAAACTTAATCACACACCCATTTACTCACCTATACAGTTATACACACACCAGCTCACTTACTCATACAAATACTAGCACATTCTTACACTCTTATACAATCACTGATACAAGTACACACTCATCCATACAGCCACTCTCACAATCACACACTCTCACTTATAGCCATTTATATACTCCAACACACATATATACTGCCTTTCACATATGTAGTTACTCACACATGTACCACTGAGATATACATTCAATCACTACCACACCCATACACATACTCACCCACCCATACAGTCCATCACAGATGCACTCTTGAAACCATGCACCCAGTGAATCACCAACTCACACATCTATGCACAGAGTCACACACACCCCACCCACAGAAACACTCAGGCACCCATACAGATACTCAGACAATCAATCAATAACCCATGTAGACACTCATGTAGCTATTCAGAAAGCCATGCAGCCGCTTACAAACCAACAGACAGACGGATACAGACATTCACACAGGTTAGTCAATAACCCATGCATTCAGTAAGATACATTTAATCACTCACTTGTAGAGTCAGTCACTCACGTACTAAATCATCCATTCAGACACTTATACACCCACTCATTCTTCAATACGCCTTTCCCTATATATATTAAACATATTTAAACTTTACAGAAACACACAGTCACTGGATGATGTCATCAGTGATGTCATTTGAGATGTCATCAGTGATGTCACTGACCATGTCATGAGTGATGTAATATGTGACGTCATCAGCAGTGCATTGCGGGGGCGCGAGTTATAGTTAGCTGAACTAACTATAACGGGGGAATTTCTATGGTTTTGTATGAGTGAAATGTCTAACTAACTATAACTGTCCCCAAAACCTATGGTTTTTTCAGTGAATATATATATATATATATATCTTCAATCGAAATTAAGCACTGCACTCCAGAAGTCGTATAGTTAGAAAAAGCTTTTAATAAAGCATAATTACCGCCACCATTACCACCACCAAACGTTTCGACCAAGAGATGGTCTTTGTCACGGTTACGTGAGTCCTTTGTCGATTTCACCCTGTATAATTCATGTTCCCAGTTTTGGTGCATTCTGGGACTTGTATTTTTAAAAGGTCACATTTTGAAGAATTATTTGATATTATACACTAATCCATATGTTCATCTTGGCACTCTAACAATATTTCCAAATGTTATTTTGCCCTTGGTAGGATTTAGCGAGTGTTTAACTTTTTCAGCTCTGTTCCTCCTCAATTTGAATAAACTTTATTCGCACTTTTGTTATGTGCATCGGAGTGTCATCTATTTTTGTTTGTTTTAGGTTCAGTACCTGTTTTCCAAGATAACTCGCTTGTTTCTTATTATTATTGTTGGGTGTAGTACCCTATTGTTGAGATGCCAATTCAGTTTTTGGAACAATTATAGGTGCACGTGTAATTCTTCGTCTCCGTTAAGCCCAAAAGGAGTCTTGGTTTTGAACTTAATGATTAGGCGCGATTCCAGTCTTCTTAGTTTAAGAGTGCGATTGCCTCCTCTTTCGTGGATTGGGATAGTTGCAATTCCAAAATATCGTATGTTTTCCCAATTTGTTTTATGTTGTGTGTGGAGATGTTTTGATATCGCATAGTTCATATCTTTATTGTGAATAGCTCTAAGATGTTCCAGTATTCGCTTGCGAAGAGGACAAATGGTGCTACCAATGTAGCGTAATCCGCAGGTGCATTCAATCATGTAAACAACGTATGTTGTTTCACAGGTTATTCTTTCAGTTATCATGAATGTCTTTCCTTTGAAGTCCTGAATGCTGGTCATAGATTTGCCAATTTTGCAAGGTTTACATTTGTTACAATGAACAAATCCTTTTTGTTTTTCTGTTAACCATGTTTTCGGTTTCTGTGATACGAAATGGCTATTCACAAGTCTATCTTTTAAGGATGCAACTTTGCGATACGTTATATTGGGTCTAGAACCAATTGTTTCTCCTATGTCGGGATCTTGTATTAGAACATTCCAATATTTTTGTAGGATCTGTTTAATTTTGAAACTCTCTTTACTATAGGTTTGAAATTCACCTATAACATCAGTTCCAAAACAATTCAATATCTGGATGTTCAAGTATACATAGAGGAAAATCAGATACAAACTAAAGTCTATCGCAAACCCACAGCAACGAACAGTATACTCCACGGCAAAAGCTTTCATCCGGCAAATCTAATGAAAAGTATCCCATATGGGGAGTTTATTAGAATGAGGAGAAACTGTTCTACAAATGATATGGCTGAAAAAAACTTCAGAGAAAGTGAAAAACGATTCATGAAGAGAGGATATAAACTAAGAGACGTTAAAGAAGGTCTAGAGCGGGCAAAAGCAATCCCACGAGCAGAAACTCTTATCACAAAAGTTAAAAATCAAAAAGAAGACACAACAAGGTTAATTTTAACCTATAGTAAAGAGAGTTTCAAAATTAAACAGATCCTACAAAAATATTGGAATGTTCTAATACAAGATCCCGACATAGGAGAAACAATTGGTTCTAGACCCAATATAACGTATCGCAAAGTTGCATCCTTAAAAGATAAACTTGTGAATAGCCATTTCGTATCACAAAAACCGAAAACATGGTTAACAGAAAAACAAAAAGGATTTGTTCATTGTAACAAATGTAAAGCTTGCAAAATTGGCAAATCTATGACCAGCATTCAGGACTTCAAAGGAAAGACATTCATGATAACTGAAAGAATCACCTGTGAAACAACATACGTTGTTTACATGATTGAATGCACCTGCGGATTACGCTACATTGGTAGCACCATTTGTCCTCTTCGCAGCGAATACTGGAACATCTTAGAGCTATTCACAATAAAGATATGAACTATGCGATATCAAAACATCTCCACACACAACATAAAACAAATTGGGAAAACATACGATATTTTGGAATTGCAACTATCCCAATCCACGAAAGAGGAGGCAATCGCACTCTTAAACTAAGAAGACTGCAATCACGCCTAATCATTAAGTTCAAAACCAAGACTCCTTTTGGGCTTAACGGAGACGAAGAATTACACGTGCACCTATAATTGTTCCAAAAACTGAATTGCCATCTCAACAATAGGGTACTACACCCAACAATAATAATAAGAAACAAGCGAGTTATCGTAGGAAAACAGGTACTGAACCTAAAACAAACGAAAATAGATGACACTCCGATGCACATAACAAAAATGAGAATAAAGTTTATTCAAATTGAGGAGGAACAGAGCTGAAAAAGTTAAACACTCGCTAAATCCTACCAAGGGCAACATAACATTTGGAAATATTGTTAGAGTGCCAAGATGAACATATGGATTAGTGTATAATATCAAATAATTCTTCAAAATGTGACCTTTTAAAAATACAAGTCCCAGAATGCACCAAAACTGGGAACATGAATTGACATTATAAAGGGTGAAATTGACAAAGGACTCACGTAACCGCGACAAAGACCATCTCTTGGTCGAAACTTTGGTGGTGGTAATGGTGGCGGTAATTATGCTTTATTAAAAGCTTTTTCTAACTATACGACTTCTGGAGTGCAGTGCTTAATTTCGATTGAAGACATTATTGCGGGGTATGGTCTGACCTCGACACATGCACCAGCTGAGTTAAGCGTGCACCGATCACGGACTGTTTGTTTTAAGATATATATATATATATATATGTATATATATATATATATATATATATATATATATATATATATATATTCACTGAAAAAACCATAGGTTTTAGGGACAGTTATAGTTAGTTGGACATTTCACTCGTACAAAACCATAGAAATTCCCCCGTTATAGTTAGTTCAGCTAACTATAACTCGCGCCCCCGCAATGCACTGCTGATGACGTCACATATTACATCACTCATGACATGGTCAGTGACATCACTGATGACATCACTGATGACATCTCAAATGACATCACTGATGACATCACTGATGACATCACTGATGACATCATCCAGTGACTGTGTGTTTCTGTAAAGTTTAAATATGTTTAATATATATAGGGAAAGGTGTATTGAAGAATGAGTGGGTGTATAAGTGTCTGAATGGATGATTTAGTACGTGAGTGACTGACTCTACAAGTGAGTGATTAAATGTATCTTACTGAATGCATGGGTTAGTGACTAAACTGTGTGAATGTCTGTATCCGTCTGTCTGTTGGTTTGTAAGCGGCTGCATGGCTTTCTGAATAGCTAAATGAGTGTCTACATGGGTTATTAATTGATTGTCTGAGTATCTGTATGGGTGCCTGAGTGTTTGTGTGGGTGGGTTGTGTGTGACTCTGTGCATAGATGTGTGAGTTGGTGATTCACTGGGTGCATGGTTTCAAGAGTGCATCTGTGATGGACTGTATGGGTGGGTGAGTGTGTGTATGGGTGTGTTAGTGATTGAATGTATATCTCAGTGGTACATGTGTGAGTAACTACATATGTGAAAGGCAGTATATATGTGTGTTGGAGTATATAAATGGCTATAAGTGAGAGTGTGTGATTGTGAGAGTGGCTGTATGGATGAGTGTGTACTTGTATCAGTGATTGTATAAGAGCGTAAGAATGTGCTAGTATTTGTATGAGTAAGTGAGCTGGTGTGTGTATAACTGTATAGGTGAGTAAATGGGTGTGTGATTAAGTTTTTGGATGACTGACTAGGTGTGTGAGTACCTCTATGGATGAGTGGCGGTGTGTGAGTGTTTATATAGGTGTATGAGTGCATATGATAGTCCTGTACTGAGTGACTAAGTATGAGTGACTGTACGGGTGAGTGAGTGGATGTGTGTGTAGACCTAAGAATCAGTGAGTGGGTATGTAGTTTTTGGTGTTGGAGTGTCTATGGTTTTGAGAATGGCAGTCTGTAATTTAGAGTGGGTGTATCAAAAGTTATATTAGGGTGTGAGAAGATGCATGAAATTATCACATGGATGATGTCATCAGTGATGTCATTTGAGATGTCATCAGTGATATCATCAGTGATGTCACTGACCATGTCATGAGTGATGTAATATGTGACGTCATCAGCAGTGCATTGCGGGCGTGAGTTATAGTTAGCTGAACTAACTATAACGGGGGAATTTCTATGGTTTTGTACGAGTGAAATGTCCAACTAACTATAACTGTCCCTAAAACCTATGGTTTTTTCAGTGAATTTCAAAGGTTTTTTAAATGCTAATTTCTAACTATAACGTGTCTGAAACCTATGGTTTTTTCAGTGAATTTCAAAGGTTTTTTAAATGCTAATTTCTAACTATAACGTGCCTGAAACCTATGATTTTTAAGTGAATTTCAAAGGTTTTTTTAAATGCTAGTTTCTAACTATGCCTACAGAGGTAGGACATGTGAAGAAAGAAGAAAAACGCACAGAAAGAAGCAAAAGATGTGCAGAAAGAACCAACGGAGGAGCAGAAAGAGGCCTTGTTGCAAAATCATCCTGTGCCCACAACTTTTTCAGATGGGTACTGGTGGTAACTGACTCTGACTAACCAGAGCCAGTGCTATGCTAAAAGACACTTAGAATACAGTGAAAACACCTACATACACTAGGGAACACTATGCGTTGGGGTACCCCTGTGATTAGCATGACCTCCTCTGCAAGTCCCTAGTACAAAATAGGGCAGGGGGATTAAAACTACCTCTTAAAACGCGCTACAGGGCGCGTTTGCACAGTGGTGAAGGGAGGGGGAGCCTGAGGTGACATGTGTGCAAACGCACCCCGTGGCACGTTTTAAGTTGCGGGATTAAGTCCCCTTGAATTCTGAGGGTCCCTGGGGCCCAACTAGCCCCCAGGTACCTACAGTTAGGACCACAGAGCTGAGTTGCAGAGAGGCGTTCCGAGGCCACGCACCTTTTTCACCTCTCTGCAACGCAACTCTGTTGTGCTTACTGAAGGAACCTGGTGGGCTAGTTGGCCCCCAGGGTCCCTCAGGATTCAAAGGGAATTAATTCCCCAACGTAAAACGCACCACAGGGCGTGTTTGCGCACATGTCACCTGAGGCCCGCCCCTCCCTTCACCACTGTGCAAACGCGCCCCGTGGTGCGTTTTAAGTTGGGGGATTAGGTCACCTTGAATCCTGAGGGTCCCTGGGGCCCAACTAGCCCACTAGGTACTTCCAGTAAGCACCACAGGCCTGCGTTGCAACGCCTGTAACAAATTGTGCAGTTGTGTTTAGGTAGTGAAGAGGGTCGTGCTGGGGGTAGTGTTTTAGGGTTTAGGGTAGTGCAGTGATGTTTGTGTAGTGTAGGGGGTCATGCTGGGGTAGATTTAGGGTAGTGCAGTGGTGTTTGGGTAGTGTAGGGAGTCGTGCTGGGGGAGTGTTTTAGGGTTTAGGGTAGTGCAGTGGTGTTTGGGTAGTGTAGGGGGTCGTGCTGGGGGTAGTGTTTTAGGGTTTAGGGTAGTGCAGTGGTGTTTGGGTAGTGTAGGGGGTCGTGCTGGGGGTAGTGATTTAGGGTAGTGCAGTGGTGTTTGGGTAGTGTAGGGGGTACTGCTGGGGGTAGTGTTTTAGGGTTTAGGTTAGTGCAGTGGTGTTTGGGTAGTGTAGGGGTACTGCTGGGGGTAGTGTTTTAGGGTTTAGGGTAGTGCAGTGGTGTTTGTGTAGTGTAGGGGGTAGTGTTTTAGGGTTTAGGGTAGTGCAGTGGTGTTTGTGTAGTGTAGGAGGTCATGTTTTAGGGTTTAGGGTAGTTCAGTGGTCTTTGGGTAGTGTAGGGAGTCATGCGGGGGTAGTGTTTTAGGGTTTAGGGTAGTGTAGTGGGTCATGCGGGGGTAGTGTTTTAGGGATTAGGGTAGTGCATTGGTGTTTGGGTAGTGTAGGGGTCATGCGGGGGGTAGTGTTTTAGGGTTTAGGGCAGTGCAGTGGTGTTTGGGTAGTGTAGGGGGTCGTGCTGGGGGAGTGTTTTAGGGTTTAGGGCAGTGCAGTTGTGTTCGGGTAGTGTAGGGGGTCGTGCTGGGGGAGTGTTTTAGGGTTTAGGGCAGAGCAGTGGTGTTCGGGTAGTGTAGGGGGTCGTGCTGGGGGTAGTGTTTGAGGGTTTAGGGCAGTGCAGTCGTGTTCGGGTAGTGTAGGGGGTTGTGCTGGGGGTAGTATTTTAGGGTTTAGGGCAGTGCAGTGGTGTTTGGGCAGTGTAGGGGGTAATGCTGGGGGTGGTGTTTTAGGGTTTAGGGCAGTGCAGTGGTGTTCGGGCTGTGTAGCGGGTCGTGCTGGGGGTGGTGTTTCAGGGTTTAGGGCAGTGCAGTGGTGTTCGGGCAGTGTAGGGGGTGGTGTTTCAGGGTTTAGGGCAGTGCAGTGGTGTTCGGGCAGTGTAGGGGGTCGTGCAGGGGGTGGTGTTTCAGGGTTTGGGGCAGTGCAGTGGTGTTCGAGCAGTAAAGGGGGTCGTGCTGGGGGTGGTGTTTCAGGGTTTAGGGCAGTGCAGTGGTGTTCGGGCTGTGTAGGGGGCGGTGCAGGGGGTGGTGTTTCAGGGTTTAGGGCAGTGCAGTGGTGTTCGGGCAGTGTAGGGGGTGCTGCAGGGGGTGGTGTTTCAGGGTTTAGGGCAGTGCAGTGGTGTTCGGGCAGTGTAGGGGGTCATGCAGGGGGTGGTGTTTCAGGGTTTAGGGCAGTGCAGTGGTGTTCGGGCAGTGTAGGGGTCGTGCTGGGGCTGGTGTTTCAGGGTTTAGGGCAGTATAGTGGTGTTCGGGCAGTGTAGGGGGTCGTGCTGGGGCTGGTGTTTCAGGGTTTAGGGCAGTGCAGTGGTGTTCGGGCAGTGTAGGGGGTCATGCTGGGGCTGGTGTTTCAGGGTTTAGGGCAGTGCAGTGGTGTTTGGGCAGTGTAGGTGGTCGTGCTGGGGCTGGTGTTTCAGGGTTTAGGGCAGTGCAGTGGTGTTCGGGCAGTGTAGGGGGTCATGCTGGGGCTGGTGTTTCAGGGTTTAGGGCAGTGCAGTGGTGTTCGGGCAGTGTAGGGGGTCTTGCTGGGGCTGGTGTTTCAGGGTTTAGGGCAGTGCAGTGGTGTTCGGGCAGTGTAGGGGGTCGTGCTGGGGTGGTGTTTCAGGGTTTAGGGCAGTGCAGTGGTGTTTGGGCAGTGTAGGGGTCATGCTGGGGCTAGTGTTTCAGGATTTAGGGCAGAGCAATGGTGTTCAGGCAGTGTAGGGGTTTTGCTGGAGGTGGTGTTTCAGGGTTTAGGGCAGTGCAGTGGTGTTCATGCAGTGTAGGGGGTGGTGTTTCAGGGTTTAGGGCAGTGGTGTTCAGGCAGTGTAGGGGGTCTTGCTGGGGTTGATGTTTCAGGGTTTAGGGCAGTGCAGTGGTGTTCGGGCAGTGTAGGGGGTCGTGCTGGGGGTGGTGTTTCAGGGTTTTGGGCAGTGCAGTGGTGTTCCGGCAGTGTAGGAGGTCGTGCAGGGGGTGGTGTTTCAGGGTTTAGGGCAGTGCAGTGGTGTTCGGGCAGTGTAGGGGGTCATGCTGGGGGTGGTGTTTCAGGGTTTAGGGCAGTGCAGTGGTGTTCGGGCAGTGTAGGGTGTCGTGCTGAGGGGTATGTGTTTCAGGGTTTAGGGCAGTGCAGTGGTGTTCGGGCAGTGTAGGGGTCGTGCAGGGGTGGTGTTTCAGGGTTTAGGGCAGTGCAGTGGTGTTTGGGCAGTGTAGAGGGTCGTGCACGGGTGGTGTTTCAGGGTTTAGGGCAGTGCAGTAGTGTTCGGGCAGTGTAGGGGGTCGTGCTGGGGGTGGTGTTTCAGGGTTTAGGGCAGTGCAGTGGTGTTCGGGCAGTGTAGGGGGTCGTGTTGGGGCTGGTGTTTCAGGGTTTAGGCGCAGTGCAGTGGTGTTCGGGCAGTGTAGGGGGTCGTGCTGGGGATGGTGTTTCAGGGTTTAGGGCAGTGCAGTAGTGTTCGGGCAGTGTAGGGGGTCGTGCAGGGGGTGGTGTTTCAGGGTTTAGGGCAGTGCAGTGGTGTTCGGGCAGTGTAGGGGGTCGTGTTGGGGGTGGTGTTTCAGGGTTTAGGGCAGTGCAGTGGTGTTCGGGCAGTGTAGGGGGTCGTGCTGGGTGTGGTGTTTCAGGGTTTAGGGCAGTGCAGTGGTGTTCGGGCAGTGTAGGGGGTCGTGCTGGGGGTGGTGTTTCAGGGTTTAGGGCAGTGCAGTGGTGTTCGGGCAGTGTAGGAGGTCTTGCTGGGGGTGGTGTTTCAGGGTTTAGGGCAGTGCAGTGGTGTTCGGGCAGTGTAGGGGTCATGCTGGGGGTGGTGTTTCAGGGTTTAGGGCAGTGGTGTTCGGGCAGTGTAGGGGGTCTTGCTGGGGTGGTGTTTCAGGGTTTAGGGCAATGCAGTGGTGTTCGGGCAGTGTAGGGGGTCTTGCTGGGGGTAGTGTTTCAGGGTTTAGGGCAGTGCAGTGGTGTTCGTGCAGTGTAGGGGGTCGTGCTGGGGATGGTGTTTCAGGGTTTAGGGCAGTGCAGTAGTGTTCGGGCAGTGTAGGGGGTCGTGCAGGGGGTGGTGTTTCAGGGTTTAGGGCAGTGCAGTGGTGTTCGGGCAGTGTAGGGGGTCGTGTTGGGGGTGGTGTTTCAGGGTTTAGGCCAGTGCAGTGGTGTTCGGGCAGTGTAGGGGGTCGTGCTGGGTGTGGTGTTTCAGGGTTTAGGGCAGTGGTGTTCGGGCAGTGTAGGGGGTCTTGCTGGGGGTGATGTTTCAGGGTTTAGGGCAGTGCAGTGGTGTTCGGGCAGTGTAGGAGGTCTTGCTGGGGGTAGTGTTTCAGGGTTTAGGGCAATGCAGTGGTGTTCGGGCAGTGTAGGGGTCGTGCTAGGGTATGTGTTTCAGGGTTTAGGGCAGTGCAGTGGTGTTCAGGCAGTGTAGGGGGTCGTGCAGGGGCTGGTGTTTCAGGGTTTAGGGCAGTGCAGTGGTGTTCGGGCAGTGTAGGGGGTCGTGCTGGGGGTAGTGTTTTAGGGTTTAGGGAGTGCAGTGGTACTTGTGTAGTGTAGGGGGTCGTGCTGGGGGTAGTGTTTTAGAGTTTAGGGTAGTGCAGTGGTGTTTGTGTAGTGTAGGGGGTCATGTTTTAGGGTAGTGCAGTGGTGTTTGGGTAGTGTAGGGGGTCGTGCTGGGGGTAGTGTTTTAGGATTTAGGTTAGTGCAGTGGTGTTTGGGTAGTGTAGGGGGTCGTGCTGGGGGTAGTGTTTTAGGGTTTAAGGTAGTGCAGTGGTGTTTGTGTAGTGTAGGGGGTCATGCTGGGGGTAGTGTTTTAGGGTTTAGGGTAGTGCAGTGGTGCTTGTGTAGTGTAGGGGGTCGTGCTGGGGGTAGTGTTTTAGGGTTTAGGGTAGTGCAGTGGTGTTTGTGTAGGGGGTCATGTTTTAGGGTAGTGCAGTGGTGTTTGTGTAGTGTAGGGGGTCGTGCTGGGGGTAGTGTTTTAGGATTTAGGTTAGTGCAGTGGTGTTGGGGTAGTGTTTTAGGTTTAGGTAGTGCAGTGGTGTTTGTGTAGTGTAGGGGGTCATGCTGGGGGTAGTGTTTTAGGGTTTAGGATAGTGCAGTGGTGCTTGTGTAGTGTAGGGGGTCGTGCTGGGGTAGTGTTTTAGGGTTTAGGGTAGTGCAGTGGTGCTTTTGTAGTGTAGGGGGTCATGTTTTAAGATGCAACGCTCCAATACCTGACCAGTCTGCACTACATAAAACTGCAAAAAAACTAAAAATAAAAAGTGTTTTGCACACTTTTGTCATTGGGCTATATGTGGGCTACATCTCGGTAATATTTGTGCTACATTTGGGCTCTTTTTTCACTGGTGGCCATCTTGGAAGACTTCTTTGTTATGAAGTTTCCTAATTTCCTCATTTACTGCAGTCTCCTCAGTAGGAAATGCTTTCAGTTTTTACTTTGATTCCATCAAGAAGGCATTCAGATGTGTCACACATTTGCCATAAATTCAGAATGTTATTACTCTAGTTGTTCATTAGATCACTGTAGTAAAGCTACTGCTCACCAAGGAGTTAACTGGAAGTCTACTGCTGGTATTGAAAGTGATTGTTTCAGTCTGCATGTCAGAATTTTCTAATGAAATAGAAGAGGATTTGAGATCTCACTTAAAACATGCACTAAATTTTCTTTTTGCAGCACTAACCATAATTTCTATGGCAAAATGAACCCCCTCATTTTGTTCCTTTTTAAATTAAATGTTTTAAGTGTTACCAGTTTATTCCAATCAAGATGGCTTCAGGTGTGCCATACTTTTGACATAAGTAAGGCTGTTAGCACGCTAGTTGTTCTTTAGAACACTCTGGGAAGCTGCAGTAGAATACAAAGGCATCAACTGACAGGCTGCTCCTGTTGAAATATAACAGGAAGATATTTGAGATCTCACTTAAAACATGTCCTAATTTTTCTTTCTACAGCACTAACCATAATTTCTATGGCAAAATGAACCCCCTCATTTTGTTCCTTTTTAAATTAAATGTTTTAAGTGTTACCAGTTTATTCCAATCAAGATGGATTCAGGTGTGCCATACTTTTGTCATAAGTAAGACTGTTAGCGCTCTAGTTGTTCTTTAGAACACTCTGGGAAGCTGCAGTAGAACACAAAGGCATCAACTGACAGGCTGCTCCTGTTGAAATATAACAGGATGATATTTGATATCACACTTGAAACATGTCCTAATTTTTCTTTCTACAGCACTAACCATAATTTCTATGGCAAAATGAACCCCCTCATTTTGTTCCTTTTTAAATTAAATGTTTTAAGTGTTACCAGTTTATTCCAATCAAGATGGCTTCAGGTGTGCCATACTTTTGTCATAAGTAAGACTGTTAGCGCTCTAGTTGTTCTTTAGAACACTCTGGGAAGCTGCAGTAGAACACAAAGGAATCAACTGACAGTCTCTGCCCTTGTTGGATGTACATGTTTTACTGAGAATGTCAGACTTCATTCTCACATGACTGAGAAAGATAATGTGAATTTACAGAAAATATGCTCTCATTTTAGCTTCTGGGGCACCTTCCAAAACTGTATGGGACAAGCATGTGAAAATAGTTTTCTCTCAAACATGATTCATGATATCCCAGCAGAAGGTTTTTCACAGGGTAAAATCACCTTAGAACACACCACAATTCCTGAAATTAGTATGGTACCATCAACAAATGAATTCTAATGTAACTAAAGTCTGTTATCACCCTTTATAGTTCTCCTTTTGGTAACCCTCAAAATCTTCGATTCACTACAATGCATTTCAAAGGGGTACTATCATTTATATTGGTCCCAAGATGGCTGCCAGCAATTCCAGGATGAAGTGCTGACAGCCAATCAGATCTCACGATGACATGTGTGGTTAGGCTCCGCCCAGATATATATGTGTTTTTACTTTTGATTTTCTCAGCAACTACTGAACGGATTTACACCATTTAACAAAAAGGGTTCTTTTTGAACCAAGAACTACCTCTTTGCCAAATTTGGTGTAATTCCGTTCAGCAGTTCGGGCTGTAGCCTTGCATAAAGTTTCCTATGGGAAATTGATTTTTTGACTCTTATTTTTTTAATTTCTCCGCAACTACTGAACGGATTTACACCATTTAACAAAAGGGTTCTTTCTGAACCAAGAACTACCTCTTTGCCAAATTTGGTGTAATTCCGTTCAGCAGTTCGGGCTGTAGCCGTGTCTAAAGTTTCCTATGGGAAAATGAATGGGGAAAACAAGTTTTGGGACCCCCCTTTTTTCTCGGCCCCCGCTTGACGAATCACCCTGAGACTTTCAGGGTAGGAGCGGACCGGAGCGGGCCATAAAGTTTGAAAATTTTGCGAAGATTCGTCAACCGACGCAAGAGTTATTTCAAATAGAATGTCGAGGATTTCCTATGGAAAACAGGTCCTAACTATAACTATCTACTGGCGACCGCCAGTAGATAATATATATATATATATATATATATATATATATATATATATATATATATATATATATATATATATATATATATATATATATATATATATATATATATATATATATATATATATATATATATATATATATATGTATATATATATATATATATATATATATATATATATATATATATATATATATATATATCAACGAACAGACTTAGTTTCTCCGCACCTCCACATCCCAGACGGGCGAACAGAGAATCCACGAACCACTGGAAATTATTGGCATAAAGATCTTTTTATTTGCTCCTCAGAACGACGCGTTTCGGGCAACACTTGCCCTTGATCTCGTTACAAAGGAAACCGTTCGCCATGTTTAAATATGCTGTGCTTTCACCCCTCGTGATATGTGAACATAGAAAACATACTAGCACTACTTCTTTATACACAGTTGGTCTGTTTTCTTTTTCTCTTTTTCACGTTATTTTGCTATGCACATTTTGTATATTAGCACAACCATTTTTCAATTGGCAACATATTATTTCTTACACATTTATATTCATAAATTCCCTTATTGCCTGGCTTAATATTTTGACGATTTAAAACCAAAATTTCTTCATATATAAATATATTTGGGTTTGCGTCGTGCGATACTTTTACGCGATGATTCACCAACATAAATTGTTGCATCTATAAAAAAAACAGATTAATACAGTAATAAAATCCATATTTTCAGCCTAATGCTCTTTGACACATTAAAAACATATATATACACAACTCCTCAATTGTTGTAAATATAACGTTATTTCTTACTGTGCGATATGATAAAATCTATTCTTCCTGCCTAATGCTTATTCGTACAGTCGACTTATATATGTACAATTTATTAATAATCATAGTACTATTCCTGACTGTGCAAACTGTGCAGGTACTTGTCGCAAATTCAATCACAATTCAAGCCATAATGTAGGGAATTATTACCTAATGATATTCCTTCCTGTTCAAAAAATGCCTATTGCTAAAGTGCTATGTATTGTGCAAAGTATGCAGTACAGCTGTAAAGTGCTAGATGTGCAAAATTGCTAAATCTGGCCAACTAGACCACTTAAAGTGCAAGTGCTAAATCCTCAATAAAAAATATCATCATAAAAGCCATATCTAAGAAATTATTTTATGTATATATGTACATTTCTTGCGCGGTCCCAGATGGAATTTGGGACACGCCACTGCTGAAACAACTGTTACATACTATGCTATGGTCCTGTCTTTGTGTTCCGTATATATATATATATATATATATATATATATATATATATATATATATATATATATATATATATTCACTGAAAAAACCATAGGTTTCAGGCACGTTATAGTTAGAAATTAGCATTTAAAAAACCTTACAAATTCACTGAAAAAACCATAGGTTTTAGGGACAGTTATAGTTAGTTGGACATTGCACTCGTACAAAACCCGTGAAATTCCCCGTTATAGTTAGTTCAGCTAACTATAACTCGCGCCCCGCAATGCACTGCTGATGACGTCACATATTACATCACTCATGACATGGTCAGTGACATCACTGATGACATCACTGATGACATCTCAAATGACATCACTGATGACATCATCCAGTGACTGTGTGTTTCTGTAAAGTTGAAATATTTTTAATATATATAGGGAAAGGCGTATTGAAGAATGAGTGGGTGTATAAGTGTCTGTATGGATGATTTAGTAGGTGCGTGACTAACTCTATAAGTGAGTGATTAAACGTATCTTACTGAATGCATGGGTTAGTGACTAAACTGGGTGAATGTCTGTATCCGTCTGTCTGTTGCTGTGTAAGTGGCTGCATGGGTTTGTGAATAGCTACATGAGTGTCTATATGAGTTATTGATTGGTTGTCTGAGTATCTGTATGGGTGCCTGAGTGTTTGTGTGGGTGGGGTGTGTGCGACTCTGTGCATAGATGTGTGAGTGGGTGATTCACTGGGTGGATGGTTTCAAGAGTGCATCTGTGATAGACTGTATGGATGGGTAAGTGTGTGTAAGAGTGTGTTAGTGAGCGAATGTATGTCCCAGTGGTACATGTGTGAGTAACTACTTATGTGAAAGGCAGTATTTATGTGTGTTGGAGTATACAAATAGCTATAAGCGAGAGTGTGTGATTGTGAGAGTGACTGTATGGATGAGTGTGTGCTTGTATCAGTGATTTTATAAGAGCGTAAGAATGTGCTAGTATTTGTATGAGTAAGTGAGCTGGTGTGTGCATAACTGTATAGGTGAGTAAATGGCAGTGTGTTTAATTATTTGCATGACTGACTAGGTGTGTGAGTACCTCTATGGATGAGTGGCGGTGTTTGAGTATCTATATAGGAGTATGAGTGCATATGATAGTCCTGTTCTGAGTGACCGTAAGTATGAGTGACTGTATGGGTGAGTGAGTGGATGTGTGTGTAGACCTAAGAATCAGTGAGTGGGTATGTAGTTATTGGTGTTGGAGTGTCTATGGTTTTGCGAATGGCAGTCTGTAATTTAGAGTGGGTGTATCAAAGGTTATATTAGGGTGTGAGGAGGTGTATCAGATTATCACGTGGATGATGTAATCAGTGATGTCATCAGTGATGTCATTTGAGATGTCATCAGTGATGTCATCAGTGATGTCACTGACCATGTCATGAGTGATGTAATATGTGATGTCATCAGCAGTGCATTGCGGAGGCTCGAGTTATAGTTAGCTGAACTAACTATAACGGGGGAATTTCACGGGTTTTGTACGAGTGCAATGTCCAACTAACTATAACTGTCCCTAAAACCTATGGTTTTTTCAGTGAATTTGTAAGGTTTTTTAAATGATAATTTCTAACTATAACGTGCCTGAAACCTATGGTTTTTTCAGTGAATTTCAAAGGTTTTTTAAATGCTAATTCCTAACTATAAAATGTCTGAAACCTATGGTTTTTTTCTGTGAATTTCAAAGGTTTTGTAAATGACAATTTTTAAATGTATTAATTGTTATATTTATTTTTTTGATACAGATTTACTACATTTTTTTAAACTATTTATTTTTAGATATTTTATTTTTAAATTACAATGTAATTACATTATACATTACATTACAAAATATACTTTCTCAGAATGAATTTCTTTAGTTTAAATACTTTGCAAATAGGCAATAGACTTTTAAGTACAGTAGTTACAGTTGTTGCAATGGGCAACACAATTTCAAACACAATGCAACATTGAGCTCAATGTGAATTTCTAGTTAAATGCAATTAGTTACTTTATGGATTACTTTTCTAACCACAGGACTGGATCCTAGATTCAGTCCTGCAACATCTCCTGTAAACAGTTGAGTAAAAGCGTTTTGGTTACAGTAGTGAGTTTTAAGGAATATTATTGTATTTTAAAAGTTGACACCGAAACTTTTTCACATAGAATCACCAATGTTATCCTATGGGAGGAAATTCACTTAGCAGGTAAGTAGTGTTATCGTTAGTTTTTCTTACTCAGTGGTGGATCCTGGATCCAGCACTGGTGCATCTCCTGTAAACAGTTGAAAGAATGCGTTTAAGTCATACAGGCGATTTTTAAGGAATAGTTACCTACCTATTAATTCTAATAGTATAAATATACTTGTTAAACCCACTGAAATGCGATCTTTGCATACCCTTTGTCCAGTGTATCAGCACCAGCTTAGTTATAATTCCCTGGGTCCTATAAACGATATACTGCACACATGCGATGCCCCTTTAAGGGGTTCATTAATGTCATGGAATATTGCAGGCTTGAGCTCAAAATTTACATCTCCTGAATGGCTTATTATTGTCAATAAGTTTGATGTCTGTCTCTTCCAAGAGACATGGCTTCTGGCACCGCACTTTTGTCCTGGTTTTTTAAATTTTCATATCCCAGCGTTCAAAGGAGCAAAAGGTCGACCTGCAGGTGGCCTAACCATATGGATCCGACAAGAATTAGGTGTCAGTGTTAAGGAATGACCATCTAAGAGCAATGATATTCAGGTGATAAGGGTAAACCTAGGCCCCTTAGGGAAAGTTGATATTTATAATGTCTATGTGAGGGGAACCCGTGGGGGCAAGTCTGAAGTTTTAGCGACTTTGGACAGTCTCCTCGGGCTTCACTCAATGGACACCAATGTTGTTATTGCGGGCGATCTAAATACAACTTTTGAACCGCTCACCACCTTAGATTGGAATCTCACTGATGATGAAGATGCCCAATGGGGAATTCCAATGTTAGAACTTGACCCAGTAAAAAATGGACGGACGTGGTCATTCAGATCAATTCCATTTGCTTAGAAAAGGGGCTAAGGGCACTAAATGGTAGGATGCCCCAAGATAGACAGGGGCTAATACATTTAATAATGGGTACAGTAAGAGTAGGATAGACTATATCCTTCTGAGCGTGAAATTTTGGCATACAATTGATGACATGGTGGTAAGGGATCGTCCCGAAAGTGACCATAATCCCTTGTGTGTAACCCATGGATGGTGGAAGCATGAGGCACCGCATTGTGGGGAGACGGAATTGCATTCTCGGGATTTAGTCCCTACTAATGACACAAGGCGGCTGAAATGGTCACGCATAATTGAAAACCCTGAGTCCCTGGGTAATATCAATAAAGATGCTGATAGTACTATATTAGAGCTAGAGCATATTCTATCTTCTAATGGGAAATTGGAGCTTCTCATACAGTCACATGAGAGGTTTTTTATACGTATGAGATCCCACTTTGTTAAGCGCTGTAGACCAAAGAAACAAGCAGATTTGAAATCATGTTGCTGGTACAACAAAGAATGCAGGCAGGCAAGAATCTTTCTTGGGAATGCTATCAAGGGTGGTGAACCGGTTAACGTACGTATAGCTAGGCAAGAATATAAAAGATATATATATAAAGCTAAATGCTCATGGGATGAGCAAAGATGGCAGGACCTTAAAGAAGCCAGCTCGCAGAATAATAGTAAACAATTCTGGAGCATTATAAAATGGGGCAGAAGGGGCCAACCTGAGCAACCACAAAACCATGTTTTACAGGAAGATTGGGTCAACTATTTTAAACCGCAATATGCTCGTAGTTCAACCGAGAAATATAGGGATGACCCTAGCCATGTGCTTTATGCAGATGAGGCTTTTAATTCTAATGATGTTGTTCTAGCTCTTGGAGCAGTGGTTGGAGGTAGAGCGCCCGGACCAGACGGTGTTCCCGCCGACGTGTTCCTCTATGATAAACAAAGATGGGGCAGATATATTCTGTTGGCGGCTAATGCTGTGGCCCAGGGCGACCCCATACCGGATTCCTGGAAAGGAGCAGAGATAATCCCCGTATATAAAAAAGGAGACAAATCTCTTCCGGGGAATTATCGGCCCATTAGCCTGATAGATACGATACAAAAGATAGTGGGTAGGTTGATCCTGAATAAAATCCAAGTCTGGATCGAAGACAGTAACATACTGTCACCCTTGCAAGCAGGCTTTCGAGCGTATATTAGTACAATCGATCAGGTGTTCCGTTTCATTCTTCTATACTGGAAGATAGTGATTTTGGGTAAAGGTAGTTTGTATGCTGCCTTTGTCAATTTAAGATCAGCGTTTGACCTTGTTCCCTGCTCTAGTTTATGGGCAACGCTGAATGAACTAGGTCTTCCCAAAGAGCTATTAACACTTATAATGAGGCTACATGAGGGCAATTATGCCAAAATTCGATGGGGCGCGCAGGGTATGGTCACCAGCCCGTTTCCAGTTGAAAGAGGGGTGCGCCAAGGTTGTGCTATGGCACCTACGTTATTTTCTTTGTATATTAATGGTATAGTTGACTGCATGTCGCCAGTGAATACGGATGCCCCCTCTTTAGCAGGTGTAAAAATCCCGATTTTAATGTTCGCCGATGACACATTAATAATTTCAAAGACTCCAAGTGGCCTCCAGCGAGCTTTGTTAATTTTTGAAGATTTTTGCTCTGCTTGTGGCCTTGTAGTCAATGTGTCAAAAACAAAATTTATGGTTTTTAACCCACACAGAACTTTTAAAGGTAATATTTTAATGAATAATCGTCCACTAGAACAAGTTAGAGAATTTACTTACTTGGGGGTGAATATACAGAGCGATTTAAAGTGGAACTATCAAATTGACATGGCCACATTAAAGCACCGACAACTCTCGGGAGCACTAAGCACTGAGCATAAAAAGTCATTTACAAAACCAATCAGACCCGTGCTCCAAGTGTATGATATGAAAGTTGTCAGCTCAGCCCTCTATGGTGTAGAACTATGGGGGTTTAAGAACATGGCTAATTTAAGTATTTCAGAAAATAAGTTCTTGCGTAGCATTACTAATCTCCCCCAAAGTACCCCAATATGCCAGTTACGATATGATCTTGGAAGAAAATCTATATCCGATGTTGCCAAACTGCGACCAGTGTTATACTGGCGCAGGTTGTGGACAACACCTGAATTATCATCGTATGCAGCGGGCTTTTTAGATGTAATAAAATCCGATAGCTTCCACAAAATTGGCTGGCTACGGGGAGTCAGAAATGTTTTAGTGGGTATTGGTATGAACGCGTTGTGGGAGAACCCAATTGAGGCCCGCTTCCCCTCCAAAAAGTTCTTAAAGGAAAAGTATTGGGAGATGGTTACATATAATGTTTTGAGAGATACTGATTCAGCCACTTTGACAGTAACTTTCTTAGAATTTAAATATATTCCAAGCTTAGAAATATACTGGGACATCATTACCAAACCGTTGGACAGGAAATTGTATTTTCAGTTGAGGGCAGGTTCACTGCCCATAAGATCCTTTACAGCTAGGTGGTCCCTTTTAAGTGATGATAAGTGTCCTGCTTGTGCGGTCCTTAAAGAAACAGTCGCACACATGCTTTTTGCCTGCCCTGCTTATGCAGCCCCTCGACGGGTCTGGTTGAGTCCTCTATGTAAATCATTAGGTACTAGAAGGAGTGTAGAAGCCGAAAGGATTATACGTACTAGTACCTTACCAGCAATCTCATTAGCAGTTGCAAAATACCTAGGGTGGATGTGGGTAATAAGGCTAAAATAGATGTCTGTGTGAAACATCTCTGTGTACTATGATTAGCTAGCGTACTGAACCAGTATTGTATATGTCTCCCTGTTATATAAATGTATTTTGTTTTGCCTAGATTAGGTAAAACCATTATTAGAGCAGAAGTGGGCCGTATTGAGTTTTTATGATTGTGAATTTTGTATAAGTTTTAATAATGGCAGATGTGAAGTTTTTTTATAAATTTTCCACCAACTTGACTGCTTTGCAATCTATGTACGACATTTTTATGTACCCATATTCAAAACTTTTTTGTAACGTGCTTTTATGACCACATGTCGAATAAAGCCTGTTTGGATTGGATTGGAATATTTGTAGTTTGTGAAAATCGACACAAACTTTTCTGCTGAAAACCAGACAATGGATTCCTATGGAAGGAAATACAAGTTACTGGTAAGTACGGTTAGAATTACTTTTCAGGGTCAGTGCTGGGCTAACAGATGCAGCACTGGGTTCTCTCCTGATAACAGGTGAGTAAATCGGAATTCGTAGTTCGGCTGATTTTAGAGGAATAATATAAAGTTCCAAAACTCCACACAGAAGAATTTCCAAGTGAAACCAGTCAATGTTAGCCTATGGAAGGAAATTCAAGTTACTGGTAAGTACGGTTAAAATTACTTTTCAGGATCAGTACTGGGCTCAAAGATGCAGCACTGAGGTCTCTCCTGATAACAGGTGAGTAAATCGGAATTCGTAGTTCTGCTGATTTTAGAGGAAAATTTGTATGTTTCAAAAATCGACACTAAGAAACTTTTTCAGCAAAAAGCAGTCAATGTTAGCCTATGGAAGGAAATTCAAGTTACTGGTAAGTACGGTCAAAATTACTTTTCAGGATCAGTACTGCGCTCAAAGATGCAGCACTGAGGTCTCTCCTGATAACAGGTGAGTAAATCGGAATTCGTAGTTCTGCTGATTTTAGAGGAATATTATAAAGTTCCAAAACTCCACACTTAGAAGAATTTCCAAGTGAAACCAGTCAATGTTAGCCTAAGAAGGAAATTCAAGTTACTGGTAAGTACGGTTAGAATTACTTTTCAGGATCAGTACTGGGCTCAAAGATGCAGCACTGAGGTCTCTCCTGATAACAGGTGAGTAAATCGGAATTCGTAGTTCAGCTGATTTTAGAGAAATATTATAAAGTTCCAAAACTCCACACTTAGAAGAATTTCCAAGTGAAACCAGTCTATGTTAGCCTAAGGAAGGAAATTCAAGTTACTGGTAAGTACGGTTAGAATTACTTTTCAGGATCAGTAATGGGCTCAAAGATGCAGCACTGAGGTCTCTCCTGATAACAGGTGAGTAAATCGGAATTCGTAGTTCTGCTGATTTTAGAGGAATATTTGTATGTTTCAAAAATCGACACTTAGAAACTTTTTCAGCAAAAAGCAGTCAATGTTAGCCTATGGAAGGGCTAGTTGGCCCCCAGGGACCCTCAGGATTGAAGGGGATTTAATCCCCCAACTTAAAACACGCCACGGGGCCTGTTTGCACACATGTCACCTCAAGCCCCGCCCCCTTCCTTCACCACTGTGCAAACGCGCCCTGTGGCGTGTTTTAAGTTGGGGCATTAAATCCCCTTGAATCCTGCGGGTCCCTGGGGTCCAACTAGCCCACCATCTACCTCCAAAAAGCGCCACAGAGCTGCGTTGCAGAGAGGTGTAAAAAGGGGCATGGCCTCTGTACACCTCTCTGCAACGCAGCCCCCTGGCGCATACTGGAGGTTCCCGGTGGGCTAGTTGGCCCCCAGGGACCCCCAGTGTTCAAGGGGAATTCGTTCCCCATCTGCAAACGCGCCAGGGGGCGCGTTTGCAGAGTGCTGCAAGGAGGGGGTGTGGCCTCTGGCGCGATGCCGGTCTTTTGTTTTTTTTAAGAAGGGGGGCTGTGTGGCCACCCTTCTTTTTCTAATTTATTGGCCCTGGGGACCCCATCCCCCAGGGCCTGCCCCCTAAAATTTTGTTTAAAAAAAAAAAAAAAATTGGAAGGGGGCCGCCTGGCCCCCCTCCCCAGGCCTTAATCGCCCCGGGGACCCCATCCCCCGGGGCATGGCCTTCTTTTTTTTTTTAATTAAACTTATGGAGGGGGGCTGCATTGCCCCCCTCCTCAGGCCACTTATGGCCCCGGGGACCCCATCCCCCGGGGCCGGCCTTTGTATTTTTTTTTTTTTTATTAAATTTTGGGGAGGGGGGCCGCGTGCCCCCCTCCCGGGCCACTATTGGCCCCGGGGACCCAATCCCCCGGGGCCTGGCCACTCGTTGGGGACCGTGGGGGGTTCCCAAATCCCCGCACGGTCCCGCCGGCTCCCCGAGTCCTGTGGGAGCCGGCATTGCTTTTCCATAAGGGGAGCTGCTGACATGCAGCTCCCCTTATGGAAAAGCAATTCTGCTTGCTTCATTGAAGCGAGAGCAGGTTTCCTGCTCTCGCTTCAATGAAGCAAAGCTAGTTTGCAATCACAGGACAGGAGCCGCGAGGCTCCCATCCTGTGATTGCAAACAGCAGTGTCCCGGGGGTAGGCACCCCGGGACACTGCAGGAGCCGGCCCTGGGGGGTGGCGGTCCCCAGGGCCATCAAGGGCTCCAGGAGGGGGGCCGCACGGCCCCCCTCCCATCCTGTGCACAGCCCCGGGGAGATGGTGGTCCCTGGGGCTCGGGGGTCCTAAACGGACCCCCACATTTTATTATTTAGTGCCCCGGGGAGGTGGCGGTCCCCGGGGCCTGTGGGGGGGCTCGATCCGCGCACCCAGCGCGTTTTTTGTAGGACCCCCTGAGCAGGCCTAGGGGTTCAGGGTGTTTCTACCCTGCCCACATTTTGCGTTTTGCGCGATTTTTGTTACTGTTTTCTTGTGACTTGGTTCTACCGAGTCACAAGATGGCTGCCAACACTTCCTGGTTTGGAGTGTTGACAGCCAATTAGCATACAGCTGGTCATCGGGAGGGTGCGCGGCCCTCCGCGGCCATAGATATATATGTGTTTTTACTTTTGATTTTCTCAGCAACTACTGAACGGATTTACACCATTTAACAAAAAGGGTTCTTTCTGAACCGAGAACTACCTCTTTGCCAAATTTAGTGTAATTCCGTTCAGCAGTTCGTGCTGTAGCCGTGGCTAAAGTTTCCTATGGGAAAATGAATGGGGAAAACACGTTTTGGGACCCCCCTTTTTTCTCGGCCCCCGCTTGACGAATCACCCCAAGACTTTCAGGATAGGAGCAGACTGGAGCGGGCCACAAAGTTTGAAAATTTCGCGAAGATTCGTCAACCGACGCAAGAGTTATTTCAAATAGAATGTTGCGGATTTCCTATGGAAAATAGGTCCTAACTATAACTATCTACTGGCGACCGCCAGTAGATAATATATGTATATATATATATATTCAAAGCAACTCCAATGAAAATAGATTTGAGACGGCACTCCACGTAATCCAGCATTTATATTTATTTAAATGCTCGCAAGATCTCGCCATTACTCTACACGAGCCTTGTTTACGTAACTTAAGACCAAAACTTAAGTTTAACTGAGACAAAATCCTAACTTTATGACTTTCAGTATTCACAAAGGGCATTTAGGAGTTGTAAACTTAGGATTCCTAACTTTACTGCTCCTAAATGCCCTTTGTGATTACCAAAAGTCGTAAAGTTAGGATTTTGTCTCAGATTACTATTGTGAATTGGGCCCCTAGTGCTGAAAAGGTTGTTTTCACGTAGCTCAGCCACCGTAGCCTTAGCTTTTGCTTTCGCTGAGTAGATATGCAGGATCTCAGGAATTGGTTTAGCACCCAGTTTTTTAAGAATTTAAAAATGGCTCCAATACTATTTTCCAGAAGGGTCGCTCTGTTTTAAAGCTTATTTTTCCATAATAATTTCTTATCGAAAAGCACCACTAAATACGTAAATGTGTCTATCACTTCCACCCTCCTTTTATCTATATAAAATCTTGGGGCTTTTTTTGATGTAATCCCTGCAGAAATCACGTAAGATTTAGTTTCGTTTACATGCAGATCCAGGGTGGCCATAAATCTAGTGTACTTCTCTATGAGCTTCTGCAGTGCCAAAGGTGTTCTGGCCAGAAGCACTGCATCATCTGCTTAGAGGAGAATCAAGAGAGGGTATGTCTCGACATATGGGGCGTCCTTAGCTGTCTATCTCAGTAACCCATTCAGCTTATTAGTGTAGAGAGAGAACAAAAATGGGGCAAGGATGCACCCCTGCCTCACAACTCTTTCAATATTAAAGGGTTTTGTGCACTCCCCCTCTCTGCCATAATGGACACACGCGGTTGCACCAAGATATAGCTGCCTTATAAAAGTAATAATGGCAGGGTCAACTCCCATACTCTCCATGATAGCCCATAGTTTGCTGGGGGCCACACAGTCAAACGCGGCCGATATATCCATAACGGCCATGCAGAGCCAACCCTTTTTTGCCATTGTATATTTGGAGATTAGCATGGAGAGATTTAAACACTGATCAATTGTTCCCTTGCCCTTACTGAAGCCGTACAGTGCCTCCGAAAGGAATTTTTTTTTACTTGCCCATTCCTCTAACCTGTTTAATAATACTCTTCCCATCAGTTCTGCTGTACCATCAATTAGGGATATGGGCCTGTCATTTTTTGGGTCCAATCTATCGCCCTTTTTGTATATCGGGACAATGATAGAGTGTTCCCATGATCTAAGCTGTCCTAGTTTTGCGACCACATTAAATACATTTGTCAGTATTGGTCCCCGCAGGTCTTTAGTATCTAGGAAGATGTCCGTTGTGACCCCATTGGGTCCAGGGGCCTGCAACAGTCATGTCTGATCCAAGGTTTACACTACTTCCTATAGTTCAAAGTTTAACAACAAATTATTTATCTCCCGGATATTAGAGTTCTTAATTGTAAGCTCGTTCACATTTAAAAAGATTTTCCCCAAATGTTTGACCCATCCCTCAACCTCTATATGTACATCTAGCGAGAGATCCCCATTGTCTTTTAAAAATGGGTCGTTCACCACTTTCCAAAACTCACGGGTATTTTTGTTCTCTGATGCCAACCGTAAATCATTCCCACCTTTTTCTTTCAAAGTTCTTGTACTCTCCTTGCCTCTTTTTAACTGGCGCGGAAGGTCCGAATTTGTTGAGCATTCCTAGGGACTTCGCGCAATGCTCTTTTAAGGTTAGAAGAGGTTTTGGTACACATTGCATCAAACCAGTGCACTATCGGGGTCTCTCTACTTCTGCATGGTCGTGTTAACTGTTTTTTAGCCTCGTTTAGAACTTCTTCAAAGGCTGCCACCACTCCCCACACGCTGGCATTATGATCAAGACATATCATAACCTTTCCATATTTATGTGTGATTACTGTTGTCAGAATGTCTTGTTTGTTCACTCTATCCCATTTTAATGTATAACCATTTTTCTTTGCAAGTACCAGTTTTGGGGTTTTCATTTCATTCTTATTAGAGTTAAGCACCCTTTTCAGATTACAAGCGTTATAAGCATTATCGCTAAATTCTGTAAAATGTATCTGCGGGCTACTAACTCTGTCTGTCAAAGTTTCAGAACTAATGATAAAATCGATTGTAGACACCCTTCCAGCACTCTCAAATGTTTTTTCCATAGCACCTGTAATTGCGTTTATATTGTTACTTATCCTCAGATCCAGTATAGTTAAAATTCTATTTAATGCATTTCCATATGTACTACGAATAAAGGGGCATATTATCAAGGGCTTTATCGCCGCTTTAGCAGCACTTTTTGCCGCTAAAGCGGCGATAATTTTATCGCCCTATCAGCAAGCTGTCGCTAACAGGCGTTAGCGACAGCTTTCAGGCGTTAGCGGCCGGTTATACCATCGCCTTGCATGCCAGCGATAATTATCGCTAATGACATGCAAGGTAGGTGTTCCCCACTAAAAGCGACTGAAAACAGTCGCTAACACAACTAACCCCTATTAACAAGGCAGGCGAAGCGATAAAATAAATCGCGCTAAGCGCGTTTATCGCTAGATTTTAACACCTGCTACTGAGGATGACTTACCTGTTTAAAGTATAGGAGGTGGATTGTCAGGCTGAATCCATCCTTGCGTTAATGCGAGAATACCGCTGCTTTTCCAGCGATATTCTCACATTTTGCCGCTATCGCTGGAAATTTTATCGCTATGGAGATAAACCTTGTTAATAGGGTGTTATCTCAGCGATATTTTCCAGCGATAGGCGGCGTTAAAAAAATTTGCGCTAGGCGCGGTTAGCGATAAATATCGCTATTCCTTGATAATATGCCCCAAAGTGAGCAATCGGGTCACCTTCACAATCCATAACCCCACAAACTGGTTTCCCCAAAATGGGGCAATTGCCTAACATTAAATTCTCCCAAAAGGATAAAGTTAATCAGTTTGTTGTGTTGGGAACTAGCCTCATTGATCTCCCACTCCATATCATCAACCACAGAATCCATTTTCTCCTCAAAATTATTATAATAATATATAATGAACAAATCCCCATCCCCTCTCCCTACACATACCAAAAAGTGGAAATAGGGTGGCTCATTATAAACTTTTTAAAACATTCATGGTAAGAGTAATTGCCTATAATGTTAAAATGCCTCCTCTTGCCCTTCCAGCTCTGGATGGCACTGCTGGAGTATGGTAATCTCTGGACCCATCCAGGGAGGTTGGGGCTACCTCCTATGTTTCCTGAAGGCATACAATATCATATTTGGCGATCATCTTTATCCAATTTATATAATTTCTCTTGCAGTTGAGGCCAGCTATGTTTCAACTTATTGACTTAATATTTCCTTGCCCCACTATCTTCTTATGGTGTACCTCTTCTGGCGGCGAGCTCTGAACTACAGCACTCCCCATCCCAATATCCCCCTCAGGGAGTCAATCACAGCCATACAAGCTTTTTAGTGGAGCATACCTGTTCTGAGTGGGCAGATCTATAATTTTTTCAAGGAGATTGTGATAAAGATTAGAATTGGGATGTGGATGCAAAGTTGCTGATTTTTGGTTCACCCTTCCTACAATTTGAAACAAGTCACGAGGTTTATAAAAGAAACCTAAAGGTAGGTCTTATATCTGAGAACCCTCTAATTGTACATTGGGTAATTGACCCAACAAGTTCCTCACTATCCCTGGGCTATCAAAATTTAGAACAATACAGTCTCCATCAATGGTTTTTAAGGCTGGTTCTACCCAAAAAAAACATCCTTGCCATCAGGATGTGACTGCGTAACAGCCCGCCCATTACCGCAGTTTTTTATAACGAGTGACATGATTTGTCCATAAGTTGTTCAGTTGATGCAAACTGTGCCTTCCTTAGCACTGATACATAAACTAAAATTAACACATATGGACATGCCGCAGGTGGGATGGATAGTGTCTGTCCCCTTACGCACTCCCCCTTAGGATTTTCTTCCCTCCTCTCTGCCTCCCTTGTGGGTATTCTACTTCTGCCCTTGTCCATAGTGTGTAAACTTAATGATGTTTGCGGTAACCCTGGTTTGTGGTATCGGGTTTGAGGGTTGAGCTGCAGTTGAACCTGTTAAATCTGGGTGCTGGACAGCGGGCTGGTTCCCACCCTTATCAGGATGGTGTACTCATCTTCTTTGGTAGGCTGGAAATTGCATGGATTTTTGCTCCGGGGGTTGCTGTTGTTCAGCCAATTCACTTCTATTGCCCCCTCTCTTGTTGCCCTGGATTGGTTCAAATACCTCAGGGTAAGAAATCCCAGAATTCACCGTGCTAGTAAAGGCATTTAAGAAGGTCTTCTGTTTTACCACCCCTGCTTAGCTAGTTGATCTTGTTGCTGCTCTATATGCTCTAGCCGCGCATTTAGGGGATGGTCCTGGGTTATTAAGGCACTCTCCAACCTTACATATAAGTCATTCAAATTTAAAAAGTTCAGTCCATGTGGCTGTGTCTGTGGTTGTAGTTGTGGCTGAGGTGATAGTTCAGTTATACAGCCCTTTCTTGGCTTCCTCACTTTTGCTCCCTGCTGGAGCCTGGGGTTGCTTTTTTTCTTTTTGACTGGGGGTTCCTCTGTGAAATTATAACATGTTTGTTTTGCCCACCTTCAGGCAGTAGGTCCTTTGGGGGAACGCTGATGATATTAGGTAATGTTCTCAAAGGGCTTTCACCTATAACTTCCCCCACTCTAGTGTCCCCCATGGATAACCTAACCTCTGGAAGTAAAATTTCTTTAGTTAGAATGCTAGCTGCCCTTACCAGAAATGAGTCCAAGGTCGTGATCATTTCTCGTCCTGCCTCTGGCTGATTCAGTTTCTTTCTTCCCATTGTTGGATGTACGCAATCCTTGCTCCCAGACATTAGGGGTGGCCTAGCCCAGCCTATTCCAGGGCTCTGACGGGTACAGACAGTCCCGCTTTTGGCCAGGTCTTCACCCAGTCCACACCTGGACACAACCCGTGCGCATCCCGCACTGCGGAAATGGAGGCTACGCATTGAAGCGCGAGGCTGTCCTGCCCCGCTGCCTCTCTGGTGGCGCCTCCTGGCGCAAGGATCTCTGGGACCTGGAGTACCCACAAAAACAAACACGTATTTTCTGTACATTGACACTATTTTTCTCAGGCATATGAGAATGAAGAATGACATTCTCAGAAAAACATGTACATCCAACAGGAGCAGCCTGTCAGTTGATTCCCCTACTACAGCCTCCCAGATTTTTCTAAAGAACAATTAGAGAGCTAACAGTCTTACTTATGACATAAGTATGGCACACCAGAAGTCACCTTGTTTGAATCAAACTAATAAAATGTAAAACATTTAAATTAGAACAGAACAGAATGAGGGCGTTCATTTTGTCATAGAAATTATGATTAGTGCTGTAGAAAGAACAATTAGGACACATTTTAAGTGATTACTCAAATACCTTCCTCTTCCATTTGATTAAAACATTCTGACAGGCGGACTGAAACATTCACTTTCAACACCAGTAGCAGACTGACAGTTAACTCCCTAGTGATCAGCAGCTTTACTACAGTGTTCCAATGAGCAACTAGAGTGCTAACATTCTCATTTTATGCCAGAAGTGGGATACACATGAAAGCCATCTTAATGGAATCGAAGTGGAAAACTGAAAGCATTTTCTACTGAGGATACTGCAGTAAATGAGGAAGTTAGGGAGCTTCATAAGAAATAAGTCTCCCAAGATTGCCACCAGAGAAAAAAGAAGCCTAAATGTAGTACAAATATCACCCAACTGTAGCCCAAGTATAGCTTAATGACAGCAGTGTGCAAAACACAATATTTTTTTTTCTTTTGCAGTTTTATATAGTGCAGACTTGACCCGAACGTATTGGAGTGCTTTACATGAGCATCCATTACATTACACAAGGACACATTCATTTTGATTTTAGGCATGGGGCGATTAAGTGATTTGCCCAGAATTACAGGATGTCGAGAAGACGCTGAAACTCAAACCTGGTTCACCAGTTGCAAAGTCTGCAGCTTTGGCCATAACACCACATCCTCTCCCCTAAGTGTAACATATAATCAAGTGATCAACTGGATAAAAAAAATAAAGATAGCAAATAATATAAAAGTGCTTTGTCGCTATTTGAGAACTCAGAAAATATGTCCTCATTTAAGTTTTTTAGAGCACCAACCATAATTTCTATGGGAATAAGACCCTCTAATTTTTATAATTTCTAAAGGAAATGCTTTAGGTATTACAGTTCTGATTACATCAAGATGACGTCAGGAGTGCCACACCTTTGTAATAAACATAGGGGCATATTCTCAAGAACCACCGCAAGTTTAGCTTAACGCAACTTTGCACATCGCAGTCTATCACGAGAAAACAACGCTGTGTTAACGTAGTATTCCCAACCTGGCGGCACCATGGGATAGCCCCACGCTAACGCGTCAAATGACCGCGTTAAAATTAACGCGACGCCGCAAAAATGCGAAACACAAACGCGAATAAAGTTTCGATGAGGCCAACCGCGATACAAAAATCAGCGATAACCAGCGACAGGCCTGCAATTCCCACGCGTCATGCGGGAAAATGCACTATAAAAGCTGAACAAGAAAAACACACCATAAACAAAATAAACTGCGTAGCAACATGGAGGCACCCGGAACGAGTGCCCAGATCAACGCGAACCCCACAAGCCCCACAGACCACCAGCAAGGAACCTCGGGGTCGGGGAAGGCCAAGGAGAAGAGGAAGAGGAAGACGGGGTACAGTCCGCATGACAACCGGATCATCGTCACGGAGGTGACAGAGCACTAACAACAACTGGTGAATGCAGCCGGAGTGTCGAGGAGGCCAAGATGCACTGGCACGATGTGAAAAGCCAAACCAAGCAGAAACCCACTGCCAACAGGAAGGTAGCAACGGCGAATGGAGGTGGGAGTCCTGCACCACAGGAGGAGCTGGAGCAAATGGCGGCCACAGTCATCAGTGTGGAGACGGTGCAAGGTGTCTGGAGTCCGGAGACTGCTCGACATGACCTGACACAACATCAACAGGGTGAGTAACGAACAGGGACTGTGGGGACGGGCACAATGGCACACATGCACAACTACATGTAGCACACCGCACACCCACAATGACCCTGGGTCATGTCCCTGATCCCCGTGGCACACTGCAGCACACATACAAACATCAAGCAGGCCCCCGTCCACCATGTGCCCAAAGGGGTCCCACCCCACACATCACCAAGTACACAACACACACATGCACCTGTGCGAAACACAGCAAAGATACGTATGTGAGAGCCACACTGACAATGCAAGTGACACCACATGATGAGGAGCATGGCTGGAGTACAATCACCATGACATTGTGCACGCCACAAGACTGAGGTGGCTGAGTGTGGACCACATCCGGAAAGGAGCAGGTCACACTCTGACACATCCACGTGCACAAACAACCACTGACGTCAACAACACATCTGCAGCCAAACAATGCACAAGAGTACAAAAAACATCCAAGAGCACAAATGAACCAAGTCGCCAACATCACAGCACCTTAAAAGCACAAAAGCCAAAGGCACACCGCCTCCAAGGGATAAGGGGCAGCAAAATCACAGCTGCAGGTGCGACTCCCACACAATGCAGCACACACACATAGCAATAACAGCACATTCACATGGACGACAATGCGGTACACAGTCCAACACTTACACTGCAGAACAGAGGACACAACTGGGTCCGCCTGTGCATAGAAAATGGCCAATCACATCTGACATAGCAGGAAACTGTGAGATGCAAATGTACGTGTACAACCTCACCTATGTCATGTAGTCCAAATGTCCACTGTCCCGCATCAAATAGTCCGCCCCTCCCAAACAGTCACAATGTACATTGTCATGCAGTCTGTATGTAAACTTGAACAATGTGGCAACATACATGCCAACACAATGTCAACAAGCATCTCCCCTTCACATTGCAGAGGGACAAACAGCACCTCCAGCAGAGCAGACCAGACAACTCTACAGTGATGCTGAAGAGGACCTCCACACTTCCAACACCGATGCCCCACAACAGTCCATGGACATCTTAGGCATTCGACCTCCAGGAGCAGGGCAGCATCGCTGCATCGAGGATACCCCACCCCCTGCACAGACAACACAGCTGGACACACCCTCCACCCCGGCTGGCTCCCAGCAGCCCACTGAAGCACACATCGCATTCCAAGGCCAGGTGTCAGACTGCCAGAAGGGGGTGGCCGAACATGTGCGGGTGGGGTACTACCTCATGGAAGCCGAACTAGATCACATACGTGGGTGTCTAAGTCCCATCAGGGACCACCTACACTCCCCAACGGAGACCCACACTGCGACAGAGACACATGCCTTTGCACATTTCCAGTACTGAACCACACCCAGAGCCACAGGACAATCATCCACACCCCCACGCTGGACTGGCGTACGCCGGCCCAGTTCACTCCTCTTACGTATTGAGTGGGGGACGACAAAGCTACATGTGCAATGTCTCACCCGCTGCCTGCGGTGACATGGCTGCGTCCTCTGTACACGGCACAATGTAATGTTGTAGGGCTCAGGGCCCTAATGCATACGTCATGAGCACACATACACACTGAAATAGTTCGTTGAACTGGCTACGGGCACGTGCACTTGACACCTTTATTGGCATGGTCACATGTACAGTGACACATGTGCTGAATGTGTGTGGGGTGAGTGTAAGCCAGCCCCCATGGAGTCGTTGGTGCTGGCAACAACTTGAACAGTGATCACAATTAAAGTGGAAACAGAAAACACCAGCATGACTGAAACAACTGTGAAGCATCATGGTGGTAGCCGGAGAAAGTACAGTGTTCACCCAACATGCAAGCAGAATGTTCCATGATTTGTGGTGCACTGGGTTAGTGGCACCTGAAGAGATGAGCAGGGTATCAAGCTGATGATGGCACCCACGACTGGTGTGAGCAACTCTGATAGTCTGGCAGTAAGACACTTACGACCCTGGCACATGTTGTTTGGAGTTGGTCCTGGCGGTGGTGGCGTGTGCATCCTGCGGTGATGCGACGTCCGGGCAGGCCAGGACTCGATTTGATGTGTGAGCCCAGGTGGGCCGCAGTTGAGGCTGGAGGCAGCGGACAGCGCAGGGCCACAGACACATGGCCTTGATGACCCCCAGTCCATCGACCCAGAGGCCATCCAATATGCTATCAGACAGGGGCCATGACTTGAGCTGCAAAGAGTTAGTGGCCCCGGATGCACTGAGGCCGGCACAGGCACACCGCCACGGGATGGTGACTTGCGGTGCATTGAGATAGGGCCACGCGAGGTGAGCGTGTCCTCGTCGATGTCGAAGGTGAATGTAGCGGAGGTTTGAGGGGGACAGTGGAAGGTGTCCTCCAGGGCATGATGCAGAGCGCAGAAGCCGTCCGGAAGTGGCAAATGGAGGAGTGGAATGCTACAGCCTCGTTTTTGCCACAAAGTCAGGATCACCGACATGATGATGAAGACAACTCCCAGTCCATAGACTCAGTCGCCACCAAAGTTTAACCAGAAAGTGTCCATGGATGTCGAGGAACAGACTTAGTGGCACCGGAGCTGAAAGGGGATGCAGTCTGCGATGAGGCCAGTACAATGATACCAAGTCTGCCATAAATGATTCATGACTGAATTCCCAATGTGTGACCTACTCGACCGCAGTGTAGGCCGAATGCGTAGTCATCAAGGACCCACAGACACGTGTGGTTGGGATGCCAGGCACATACTTTGTGTCACCACATCGAAGGGAGTATAGTGATATAAACTCTGAATTGATATGTGTACTCGGCCATTGTGTAATCAAGACTCAGTTCCAAAAGTGTGACCTACTCAACCGCAGTGTAGGCCGAAGGCAGTAGTCAGCAAGGGACCACAGACAGGTGTAGTTCGAATGCTATGCACAGAGTTGGTGGCACCACATCGAAGGGAGTACAGTGATATGAATGCAGCCATAAAGTGTGTACTCTGCCATTGCATAATCAAGACTCTGTTCCAAATGTGTGACCTACTTGACCGTAGTGTAGGCCCGAGGCAGCGGTAGAGTACGTCAATGAAAAAGGAGTAAAGCGGGCCTGTGTCGCGGAGGCCGTGATGGTCTGAGGAGGCTGCCAAGGTCGCGGGCTTCGGGCTTGGAGCTTGCGCCGGCACGTGGTGGGCCCTCTTTGACACACGCTGGTGTTGGTAGGCCTGGCTGCACAGGGGCGGGCATGACGGGTTCGGGGACCAGCGGCCCGGGGTGCAGCAGGCGCACAGGATCGCAGGCCACACCGCTCACGGCAACGGCATCGGCCTCGTGGCGGGGTGGGAGGCGCCGCCCTGGCAGACACGTTGGGCATTCCGGAAGAGAACCATGCCCAGAGCTACGTGCTTTTTATTCACACCCCTACGCAGGCCTGGCGTACGCCGGGCCAGCCCAACTCCGCACACGCTTACAGGGGGGACATCACAAGCTAAATTTCCGCAATCTTACCCACTGGCTGGGGTGACTTGGTTGCGTCCACTGTCCACTACACTTCAAACACCAGCAGTGCATGTAGACATGGATATGTCTGTGGTCTGCATACTGCAGTCTGTCCAGCACATCTCCGCCACACTTGGCATTGTGCACATTCTCATTCATGGGTCACTTGCCTCTTTCGCACATGCCTGGTTCCCACCTCTCCCCACATTCCGGTATTGTGTGGCTGAGGTGCCATGCCGTTGTTGGCTCATGTACATGGCTAACCAAGGTTGCCACAGTAAGTTGTGCTGTCGTGTCTGGTGGGTGGGCATGTTGTTTGGCATGTTGTATGTGCTTTTGTGACGTGTGCAGTGCCAGAGTTGTGAGTTGCATGATTGTGGAGTTGAGGTGTGTGGTGTGTTCATTTGGTACTTGCCAACGAGCAGTGCATTTCCGTAGGTGCCATCCTGGAAGCGCTGGTTGATGTTGGACTGTCGGACGATGAAGGGATCATGCACACTGCCTGGGTGGTTGGCTATGACATTGGTGAAGAGTCCCCTGTGGTCCACTATTGCCTGCACGTTGATGGAATGTGTGTGCTTTCTGTTGCGGTAATTGTGTGCGGTGTCAGCAGGGGGCACAAGTAGGACATGTGTGCAGTCGATTGCCCCAACACGTACAGGAATCCAGCTATGGCGTATAGTCCTTTCTTGGTCTCCAGCTGTTCCGGCGCATTGTGGGGGACGTATAGGTACTGGGGTACCTAGCTGATGATGGCATCCAGGACAGGTGTGAGGAACTTGGATGGGGCTGGCTGTGAGACTCCTCCGACTCTGGCGGTTGTTGGTTGGGAGGTACCAGAGGCCAACAGGTGCAGCACAGCCAGCAGCTTTGTCTGTGGAGGGATGTTGGTTGTCCGCTGTGTTGGTACTGTCAGCCTGTGGGCAATGATGGTCAGGATGCGGAGGATGGTTGTCCTTTTGAGCCTGTAGTGGGCATTGACATTGTCTGGTGTTAGGTCTGTGAGGCTGGTGCATTTCCTGAAGGTCCGCTGTCTTTGTCTGCGCTGCCTCTGTGGTGGTCAGGGGGGGGGGGGGTCCGGGGGGGTGGCGGTCCTGGGGGTGGTGGCGGTGGGTGTTGTTGCCCTCTCGGGGCTCCGGGATGCATGGTGAGTGGCTCCATGGCATCTGTTGTTCTTCATGTGTGGCTCTGGGCTGGGCTCCCTTTGATGGTGCAGGTTGTCGTCCGACTTTACACCAGGTCAGAGCAGGTGTTAATTTCCTGCTGCTAACGCGCCTTATCGCCTGTTTTGTGGTCTTATCGCCGATGTGGCTGGTCGTTGAGAATGTTGAGGTGTGCTGTTGTTGCAGATTTTTGCTCGGGAACGCCTACTCTGCATCTCATTAGCGATAGTTGCCGGGGTCATCTGTGACAATGTTTTTTGCGGATGCTTTCGCAAGTTAACTGGTGGTATCGGCTGTTAGCACCAGCTTGTGAATGGGGTGATAAATTTATCGCGAGTTTGACTGCGATAAAGTGCTGATAACTCGGCGATAGCTCCTTGAGAATTTGCCCCATAGAATGTTAGCAATCTAGTTGTTCATTAGAATACTGTTGGGAGGCAGAGGGCAGGGGCACGGACTTGGATAACTGAAGTCAGGAAGGATGGTGCAGAGGTGACAAGTTAATTGCACTGGGCAAGCAGGATGGGCAAGGCAATACAACAGCGCATGGAGGGCAGGGGAAAGAGGGGCAGGGGCAACAAACCATCCATGAAGGACAGGCAAGAGAGGCTGTGGCAATATAACAAACCATTGAGGGCAGAAGGTAGAGGTAGTGGCAGTACAACCATACATGCCAACAGAGGGAGGGGGCAGGGACATGCACAAAGGACAAAGGAAGACAGAAAGGAGGGTTAGGGGCTGGACACAGACAAGAGAGGGCAGGGGAAGGGGCTTCACAATAGACCATGCAGGGCAGGAAGTAGGAGCAGTTGAAGCTCAACAGAGCATGGAGGGTAGAAGGGAGTAGCAGCAAAAAAGGCCATGGATGACAGGAGGGGGGATAAGGGCATGGAACTTGGACAGGCAGGGTGGCGGAGGCAGGAACAGGTGGCAGCCATCTAACCATGCTAGGCAGTGGGAGGGGCAGTAGCAGCTCAACAGAACACTCCGAGTAGATAGGAGAGGCAGTGGCAGGTCCATGGGACTTAATGGGCAAAAAGGAGGGAGAAGGGCCATTCACACAGACATCGCAGGGTAGGGGAAGGAGAGTAGGGGCAGCAAGCTAAGCACAGCAGCTAAGCAGGAGGCCAATGATATGGCATAGAATTGGGCAACAGTGGGCTATAGGAGTGGGCGGGGACATCAAGCTAAATGGAGGGCAGTGGCAGCACATCAGACCATGCAGGGCAGGAGGGAGGGTACATGGACTCAGACAACAAAGGGTAGGGAGGAGGTGGATGAGGCATCAAGCACATTGTTCAGGGCAGATGGGAAGGGCAGGGGCAGAACAATGACCACAAAGGGTGGTAGTGAGGAAGCAGGGGCATGTACTTGGACAATGGATGGCAGGGAGGGTGAATGGAACAGCTAGCTTTGGTGGGGGCAGCACAATGCCAGGCCAGGCCCGCCATCTAACCCCCCCACTGAGAATTGTGATGGGCATCTTGTTCAATGTTAAAAAAATCTAGAAATTCACTTGAAAAAACAAAGGTTACAGGGATGTTATAGTTAGGAAATAGAATTTAAAAAAAACTCAGAAATTCACTGAAGTGGGTCTATAAGTGGATGCATGAGTCTCTGGGTGGGTCTGTGAGTGAATGCCTGCATCTCTGAATGGATCTGTGAGGGGGTTTGTGAATCTCTGAGTGGGTCTATGAGTGGGTGCATGAGTCTCAGTGGGTCTGTGAGTGGGTCTGAGAGTCTCTGAGTGGGTCTGTGAGTAGGTGCATGAGTGTCTATGCTGGTCTGTGAGTTTGTGCGTGAGTGTCTGAGTGGGTCTCTGAGTAGATGCAAACGTTTTTGAGTGGGTCTGTAAGTAGGTGCATGAGTGTCTCAGTGTGTCTGTGAGTGATTGTGTGAGTCTTTGAGTGCGTTTTTGAGTCTCTGAGTGGGTCTGTGAGTGGGTGCATGAGTGGGTCTGTGAGTGGAAGCATGAGTGTCTGAGTGGGTCTGTGAGTGGGTGCATGAGCCTCTGAATGGGTCTGTGAGTGGGTGTGTGAGTGTCTGAGTGGGTTGCCAGCTGAGCTGTGTAGTGTGACCTTGCCGGACCTGGGGAGGTTGTGGTCGCTGTGGCCCTATGGTGCCTGGGAAAGGGTCCATGCGACCTCTCTCCCATTCTTCTAAATCATATTTGGCCCCAGAGAGGTGGTGGTTCCCGAGTCTCAGGGGTCCATGCAGCCCCCTCACCAATATTTCTTTAGCCTCTGGGATGTGGGGGTCCCTGGTGTCTATAGAACCTCAGGAGAGGGGCCCTCTGCTTTTTTTGCCCCAGTGGGGTCCCTTTGGGACTCCATGACCAGAGCTAAAGAGTCAAGGTATTCCTGCCCCACTTGGCTTAAGTCTGGTTGAACCGCCAATCAGATTTGAGCACGGTGACGGTTGGATCCTCAGAGGATCCATGTACCTAGATATATAAATTTGGATTTCTTTTCTTAAGTCGAAAACTATCAAATGGATTTACACCAAATAACAAAAAGGTTTTTTTTGGACCAAGAGCTACCTTTCTGCCATATTTGGTGCAATTCTGTCCAGTGGTTCTGGCTGTAGTCGTTTCTGAAATCTCTATGGAGGATAACATTGGAAAAACACTTTTTTGCCACCCCTTTTTCTCAGCGCCTGCTTGACAGAGCACACCGAAGCTTTCCATGCTCAAAAAGAATCACAGGCGCACTTTTTTGGGAAAATTTTGTGAAGATTTGTCAAATGGCGGCAAAGATATAGGCAAGTCAAAAAAATATTTTCCTGTGGAAACATGGTCCTAACTATAGCTATCTATTGGCAGCTGGCAGTAGGCACTATATCTATATATACATATATATATATATACATATATATATATATATATATATATATATATATATATATATATATATATATATATATATATTACCTACTGGCGGTCGGCAGTAGGTAGTTATAGTTAGGACCTTGTTTCTATTCAAAAAGGATTTTTTCATTTGCCAATATCTTTGGCGCCGTTTGACGAATCTTCGCGAAATTTTCAAAACTAACGACCAGCTCAGACCAGCTCCTGTCTTGAAAGTTTAGGCTCTGAAGCATGAATGTAAGCTCCTTGAGTGGGCTTGGCGCAGGGATGGATACTGCCCGGCAGCTAAGCGGAAGCTCAGAGATAAACAAAAAGTATACTATGAGGCTATTACGCTGGCCAAAGGGCAATTTTATTCAGCCTGCATTGAATCAGCCAGTAACAATTCAAAAGAAATGTTTGCTATTGTTCAGAGCTTCACCTCCCCTCTGGCCCAAGCTAGCGTGTCGCCATCTTCGCCTACCTGGTGTAATACTCTCTCATGCTTCTTTAGGGAAAAGATCCGGACTATTCAGACGGCGTTCACTCCCTGTAGAACCAGCATTGGGGTGTCAGTGGAATCCCAATCTGCTGACCCTGTCCACTCTCTGTCCACATTTAGGACAGTTGACCCTCTGGAATCCTTAAAAATTCTAAAGGGTCTAAAGTCTGGCTCGCCCTCGGACCCCTGTCCTGCTAGGCTATTAGCAGCAATGGCAGTGACCATGAACACAGAAGTGAATACCATTATCAATATGTCTCTTCAGAAAGCTGTTGTGCCACAGGCTTGGAAGTTGGCTTAAATCTTGCCACTTCTAAAAAAAACGTCATTGGACCCCCTTAGCCCAGGGAACTATCGGCCTATCTCCCTCCTTCCTGCTCTGGCTAAGGTGTGTGAGAAGGTGGTTAATAAACAGCTTACGGAATTTGTGGAAAGGGAGGCGCTCCTGCATCCAGCCCAATCAGGGTTTCAGGCATCGCATAGTACAGAATCAGTTCTGGTTGAGGTGTCGGAGGCCATTCGTGAGTGTTTGGATGCCGGCGGGAGAGCTGCATTAATATTGCTGGACCTCTCGGCGGCATTTGACAGGGTCCCGCACTCACTTCTCCTGGCATGATTGGCCAGGGTCGGTGTGTCCGGTGCCGTTTGGGGCTGGCTTAAGTCTTTTTTGGAGGGTCGAGTTGAGCAGATTTGGCTCCCACCATCCTCCTCCTCCCCTCAGCCAGTGACCATTGGAGTCCCCCAGGGATCCTCCCTTAGCCCCCTTCTTTTTAATATCTATGTGACTCCGCTGATACATCTGGCGGAGGAGTTGGGGGCTAAGGTGATGGCTTATGCTGACGACACCCAGCTTCTTTTTACCTGGGACAAAGATGCAGATTCGGTGCTATTGGTTCCACGCTGTCTATCCTCTATTTTTAAATGGTTGGCAGGTGCACAGCTCAAGTGCAATGAAGAGAAGTCTGAGATTTTGCTGTTTGGGAAATTCCCTCCTAATTTTCGAGAGCACCTTTGGCCTCCTGAGTTTCCATTGCCTACCTCCACAGGGAAGCCCACAAAAAATCTGGGGGTATGGCTTGATGAGGGTCTCTCTTTTTCAACACACATTACGAAGCTGGCCGGCTGCTGTTTCGGCCTTCTCAAAACTCTCAGAAGATTCTTTCCCATTTTACCTCAGGCAGCGAGGAAAACGGTTACTTGTGCACTGATCCTGTCGCGGCTGGACTACGCCAATGCCCTTTTTGTTGGCATTCTGGGCTACCTGTTGAAGAAGCTACAGGTGGTTCAGAATGCAGCAGCCAGACCCCTACTGGGCACCTCGGCTGGGAACAGCGTTCGACTTCAGTTGCGATCCCTCCACTGGCTCCCGATGGTGGAGAGAGTCAAATTTAAATCATTGGTTCTGGCCCATCGTGCCCTTCATGGCTGTGGCCCTCTGTACTTGCAGAGACGCTTCTCGTTCTATTTTCCTGCACGATCCCTTCGGTCCTCGTCCCTACGATTTGCTCATATTCCCCGCTTCAAGCTTCAGAGGCTTGGGGGCAGATCCTTTGTAGTGAAGGCTGCTGCTGCCTGGAATGCTCTTCCTCTTGCTCTGCGTATTATTCAGAATCCAATAGCTTTTAAGAGGAAACTAAAAACACATTTCTTTGCTTGATTCATGTTTCCTACTCCGCTAGGCTCCGCGCCGGGATACTCATGAGTAGCTGTGCGCGTTACAAATTTATGTAACATAACATAACATAAAATAACATAACATAACAGGGGTGATTCGTCAAGCGGGCGCCAAGAAAAAAGGGGGGTCCGAAAATGCGTTTTCTCCATGTTAATTTCCATAGGAATCGTGGAACAGGCTACAGCCCGAACTGCTGAACGGAATTACACCAAATTTGGCAAAAAGGTAGCTCTTGGTTCAGAAAGCGCCCTTTTTTTAAATGGTGTAAATCCGTTCAGAAGTTCCTGAGAAATTCAAAAAATAAAAATATCGATATCTGACCTAGGAGGAGCCACGAATCCTCCCGATCACGAGTTTAATTCTGATTGGCTGCCAACACTCCAATCCAGAATGCAGGCCCCCTCCTGGGAAAAATATTTTATAAAAACGAGGCCAGGCCCCGGCCAATAGTGGCCCAGGGAAGGGAGGCCACACGGACCCCTTCCCGTTTTTTTTAAAAATAAAAAAGGCTCAGGCCCTGGGGATGGGGTCCCCAGGGCCCAAAAAAATACTAAAAGAAGGGGGGCAACGCAGCCCCCTTCTAAAAATATTTTTTAAAAAGAAAAGCCGGCATCTCGCCGGAGGCCCCACCCCCTCTCTGCAACACTCTGCAAACACACCCCCTGGCGAGTTCTAAGTTGGAGGATTAAGTTCCCTTCATTCCTGAGGGTCCCTGGGGGCCAAATAGCCCACCAGGTACCTCCAGTAATCCCCACACAGTGGGATTGCTGAGAGGTGGTCCGAGGCCATGCCCCTTTTTACCCCACTCTGCAAACGTGCCTCTTGGCGCACTGCTGGTGGGGTGATGAGGTCCTCTTGTGTCCTGGGGACCTCAGGACTAAAGTGGACTTCATCCCCCAAGCAGCAGTGCACCAGGAGGCACGTTTGCAGAGTGGTGTAAAAAGGGGGCATGGCCTCAGACCACTCTCAGCAATCCAGTTGTGTACGGCTTACTGGAGGTAACAGGAGGGCTAGTTGGCCCCCAGGGACCCTCAGGAGGTAAGGGGACTTCCTTCCCCAACCAAGAGCGTGCCAGGAGGCGCATTTGCAGAGTGGTGGACAAAGGGGGCGTGGCCTGTGTCCACCTCTCAGCAATCCCACTGTGTGGGGCTTACTGGAGGTAACAGGTAGGCTAGTTTGCCCATAACCACCCCCAGCAGTGAAGGGGACTTCAATCCCCATCCAAGAGTGCGTCAGGGAGCGGGTTTGCAGAGTGGTGGGCAAAGGGGGCATGGCCTGCTTTGAGAACTTAGCAATCCAGCTGTATGGGACCTACTGGAGGTAATAGGAGGGGTAGTTGGCCCCCAAGGATGTCCTTGGGGGCCAACTACCCCTATTGTTACCTCCAGTAAGTCCCACACAGTGGGATTGCTAAGATGTCTGCGGAGGCCACTCCCCCTTTCTCCACCACTCTGAAAACGCACCTCCTGGCAGACTACAGGATGGGGGATGAAGTCCACTTTACTCCTGAGGGACTTTGGGGGCTAAGAAGCCCTCCTGGTACCTCCTGTAAGTCCTACGCAGCGGAATTCCTGAGCGCTGGTCGGAGGCCCAGCACCCTTTCTACACCACTCTGCAAACGCGACTACTAGTTAAAGAAGCATTTGCAATGTAATAGGTTTTGCATTTGCGAGAGTTAGAGCTATTGGCGTTGTAAATGTAAAAGTGTTTTAATAATGTTTCTTGGAGTGGAGTGGATGTACGTTGTGTGTAGTAGAATTATGTGGTATGTTGTGCAGTGAAATTATGTGGATAGAAAGTATGTGGTATTTAGTGTGTAGGAATTATGTAGAGTGTGATTATGTGTTATGGAGAGTAATTGTGTGGTATGATAGTCTGTGTTGTGGAGTTATAACCTCAGGTTTAGTCTTTCTCATTTCCATAGAAGCTAAACTATGAACTCAATGAGACAAAAAAAGAAGGAACCACTGAGGAGCACTTCTGGACCTAGTCAGAGGTATGAGCAGGGCTGCTGGAATTATGTGACTGTTTGGCTGCACCGACTTTTGCACAATTATACATTTTCCGCAATTGCCACATAATCCATCATCTGCTGCATAATCTGCAGATTTGAACAAAAAAAACATTGTTTCTAGCTCAAACGGCTGAAATGTTACCAAAGATGAAGCGGCAAGTGTTACAGCGTGGTGGAAGGCCCTGTGCAAACCTAGAATGGTCACCTGTTAGTTATTGCTAAATGTGGGTATTAAGTTGGTACTAATGGTGTGTAAACCACTCTTGCTTCTTTCTGCGCCTTTCTTGCCTCTTTCTACATTTCTGTTGCTTCTTTCTGCAAACCTCATGCCTCTTTCACATCACTCTTCCCTCTTTCTGCACGTCTCTTGTTTCTTTCTGTATCCCTCTTGCCTCCTTCTTCACCCCACTTCCCCCTTACTACATCTCTGTTACTTCTTTATGCACTTCTCTGACTTGTTTCTGCACCTCTCTTGCATCTTTCTGCACCTCTGTTGCGTCTTTCTGTACCCCTGTTGGTTCTTTTTGCACTTCTCTTGCTCTTTCTGCACCCTTCGCGCCTCTTTCAGCACCTCTGTTGCTTCTTTCTGCACTTCTTTTCCTTCTTTCTCGACCCCTCCTGCCTCTTTCTGAACCGCTCTTGCCTCTTTGTGCACCTCTTCTACCTTTTTCTGTACCACTCTTGCTTCTTTTTGAACCTCTGTTGGTTCTTTCTGCACTGCTCTTGATTTTTTCTGTACCTCACTTGCCTCTTTCTGCACTTCTCTTGCTTATTTCTACACCCCTGTTGCTTATTTCATCAATTCTCTTGCCTCTTTCTGCACTTCTGTTGCTTTTTTCTGCACTTCTCTTGCTCTTTCTGTACCCTTCGCGCCTCTTTCAGCACCTCTGTTGCTTCTTTCTGCACTTCTCTTCCTTCTTTCTGCATCCCTCCTGCCTCTTTCTGCACCTCTCTTGCCTCTTTGTGCACCTCACTGGTTTCGTTATGCACCCCTCTTGCCTCTTTCTGCATTCCTCTCTCCTCTTTCTGTACCTCTCGCCTCTTTCTGCACCACTGTTCCCTATTTCTGCACCTTTCCTGCCTGTTTCTGCGCCTCTCTTGCCTCTTTCTGTACCGCTGTTGCTTTTTTCTGCACTTCTCTTGCTCTTTCTGCACCCTTCGTGCCTCTTTCAGCACCTCTGTTGCTTCTTTTTGCACTTTTCCTTCTTTCTGCACCCCTCCAGTCTCTTTCTGTACCTCTCTTGCCTCTTTGTGCACCTCTCCTACCTTTTTCTGCACCCCTCTTTAGCCTTTTGGCACCTCTGTTGGATCTTTCTGCACGGCTCTTGCTTCTTGCTTCACCTCACTTGCCTCTTTCAGCAATTCTCTTGCCTCTTTCTGCACTTCTCTTGATTGTTTCTGCACCTCTCTTGTGTCTTTCTGCACCTCTGTTGCCTCTTTCTGCATATCACTTGCTTCTTTCTGCACCCCTCCTGCCTCTTTCTGCACTTCTCTTGCTTCTTTCTACACCTCTCTTGCCTCTTTCTGCTCCTCTCTTGCCTCTTTGTGCATTTCTCTTGCCTGTTTCTGCACTTCCCTTGCCTCTTTCTGTACCTCTCTTGCCTGTTTCTGCACCTCTCTTGCCTCTTTCTGCACTTCTCTTGCTTCTTTCTGCACCTCTCTTGCTTCTTTCTGCACCCTTCTTCCCTTTTTTTCATCCCTCTTGCCTCTTTCTGCTGTTCTCTTGCCATTTTCTGCATCTCTCTTGCCTCTTTCTGCACCTCACTTGCCTCTTTCTGCACTTCTCTTGCTTCTTTCCACACCTCTGTTGCTTCTTTCAGCAATTCTCTTGCCTCTTTCTGCACTTCTTTTGCTTGTTTCTGCACCTCTCTTGCGTCTTTATGTACCTCTGTTGCCTCTTTCTATACCTCACTTGCTTCTTTCTGCACCCCTCTTGCCTCTTTCTGCACCCCTCTTTTCTCTTTCTGCACCTCTCTTGCCTCTTTCTGTATCCCTGTTCCCTCTTTCTGCACCTTTCCTGCCTGTTTCTGCACCTCTCTTGCCTCTTTCTGTACCTCTGTTGGTTCTTTTGGCACTTCTCTTGCTCTTTCTGTACCCTTAGCGCCTCTTTCAGTACCTCTTGCTTCATTCTGCACTTCTCTTCCTTCTTTCTGCACCCCTCCTGCCTCTTTCTGTACCTCTCTTGCCTCTTTGTGCACCTCTTCTACCTTTTTCTGTACTGCTCTTGCTTCTTTTTGCACCTCTGTTGGTTCTTTCTGCACTGCTCTTGCTTCTTTCTGCACCTCACTTGCCTCTTTTTGCACTTCTCTTGCTTCTTTCTACACCTCTGTTGCTTCTTTCAGCAATTCGTTTGCCTCTTTCTGCACTTCTTTTCCTTTTCTCTGTACCCTTCCTGCCTCTTTCTGTACCTCTCTTGCCTCTTTGGGCACCTCTCCTACCTCTTTCTGCACTCCTCTTGCCTCTTTCAGCACCTCTGTTGCTTCTTTCTGCACTTCTGTTCTTTCTTTCTACACCCCTCCTGCCTCTTTCTGTACCTCTCTTGCCTCTTTGTTCACCTCTTCTACCTTTTCTGTACCGCTCTTGCTTCTTTTTGCACCTCTGTTGGTTCTTTCTGTACTGCTCTTGCTTCTTTCTGTACCTCACTTGCATCTTTCTGCACTTCTCTTGCTTCTTTCTACACCTCTGTTGCTTCTTTCAGCAATTCTTTTGCCTCTTTCTGCACTTCTCCTGCCTCTTTCTGTACCTCTCTTGCCTCTTTGTGCACCTCTCCTACCTCTTTATGCACTCCTCACCTCTTTTTGCACCTCTGTTGGTTCATTCTGCACTGCTCTTGCTTCTTTCTGCACCCCTCTTGCCTCTTTCTGCACCCCTCTTTTCTCTTTCTATACCCCTCTTGCCTCTTTCTGCACCCCTCTTTTCTCTTTCTATACCTTTCTTGCCTCTTTCTGCACCTCTGTTGATTCTTTCTGCACTTCTCTTGCTCTTTCTGCACCATTTGTGCCTCTTTCAGTGCCTCTGTTGCTTCTTTCTGCACTTCTGTTCCTTCTTTCTGCACCTCTCCTACCTTTTTCTGCACCCCTCTTGCCTCTTTTCGCACCTAACCTAGGCCTTAGAGCCAAAGTGCTTAGATGGAGAATAGGCATTACTCATTGTGTATCACATGCGAGTAGAAAATCAGCAATGATACGACCTGATGGCAAATGTTTCTGTGGGTTGGGCACAAAATGTGACAATTTACATATTATAATGGACTGTCAATTTTTTTTATCTCAGCGGAAATTGTTCCTACGACCTATCTTTCTAAAATATGGTGTGACCGAGCGCCTATTAGCGATCAAACTTCTTACAGACATGCCATACCTCGATATAGCAATTGCTATTGCAAAATATATGAATGTGGTGAAAAGGTCCATGCTGGAAACAGAAATGGTTGGATAAGAATTAGCCTGGAAGTAAGGATGGTCATTGCTCCAAATAAAGTGTCTAGGTTGTAGCATTAGTTTTAAGATATATTTTTAGACAGATTTTTATCATTTAGAATATTATGGGTGCTTTTTATACATGACATATGGTGTAAGCTGTAGGATTGAGGCAAAAAGTGCTCCCTCAAAGGTGTCGCCGAAACTTTGTATGTATGTTTTAAATTTTTTAATGTAAGTTGTTTCTATGTTGTTTAAAGACCTACGGTCTAAATAAACGTATTTCTAAACTGAAAAAACTACACCTCTGTTGCTTCTTTCAGCAATTCTTTTGCCTCTTTCTGCACTTCTCTTCCTTCTTTCTGCACCCCTCCTGCCTCTTTCTGTACCTCTCTTGCCTCTTTGTGCACCTCTCCTACCTCTTTCTGCACTCCTTTTACCTCTTTTTGCACCTCTGTTGGTTCATTCTGCACTGCTCTTGCTTCTTTCTGCACCCCTCTTGCCTCTTTCTGCACCCCTCTTTTCTCTTTCAGTACCCCTCTTGCCTCTTTCTGCACCCCTCTTTTCTCTTTCTGTACCTCTCTTGCGTCTTTCTGTACCTCTGTTGGTTCTTTCTGCACTTCTCTTGCTCTTTCTGCACCCTTCGCGCCTCTTTCAGCACCTCTGTTGCTTCTTTCTGCACTTCTCCTACCTTTTTCTGCACCCCTCTTGCTTCTTTTTGCACCTCTGTTGGTTCTTTCTGCACTGCTCTTGCTTCTTTCTGCACCTCACTTGCCTCTTTCTGCACTTCTCTTGTTTCTTTCTATACCTCTGTTGCTTCTTTCAGCAATTCTCTTGACTCTTTCTGCACTTCTCTTCCTTCTTTCTGCACCCCTCTTGCCTCTTTCTGTACCTCTCTTGCCTCTTTGTGCACCTCGCCTACCTCTTTCTGCACTCCTCTTGCCTCTATTTGCACCTCTGTTGGTTCATTCTGCACTTCTCTTGCTTCTTTCTGCACCCCTCTTGCCTCTTTCTGCACCCCTCTTTTCTCTTTCTGCTCCTCTCTTGCCTCTTTCTGCACCTTTCCTGCCCGTTTCTGCACCTCTCTTGCCTTTTTCTGTGCCTCTGTTGCTTCTTTCTACACCTCTCTTGCTCTTTCTGCACCCTTCGTGCCTCTTTCAGCACTTCTCTTGCTTCTTTCCATACCTCTGTTGCTTCTTTCAGCAATTCTCTTGCCTCTTTCTGCACTTCTCTTTCTTCTTTCTGCACCCCTCCTGCCTCTTTCTGCACCTCTCTAGCCTCTTTCTACCCTTCACTTGCTTCTTTCTACCCCTCTCTCCCCTGTTTTGGCACCTCTGTTGCTTCTTTCTGCACTTCTCTTGCCTCTTTCTGCACCTCTGACTTAGAGGTAGTTTTAATCCCCCTGCCCTATTATGTACTAGGTCCTTACAGGGGAGGTCATGCCAATCACAGGGGTACCCTAACCCATAGCGTACCCAAGTATATGTAGGTGTTTTCACTGTATTCTAAATGTCTTTCAGCATAGCACTGGCTCCGGGCCTGGTTAGTCAGAGTCAGTTACCACCAGAACCAGTCAGCAAAAAGTTGAGGGCACAGGATGACTTTGCAACAAAACCTCTTTTCTGCACCTCTGTTGGTTCTTTCTGCATATCTATTGCTTCTTTCTGCACCTTTCCTCGTCTTTCTGGACTTCTGTTGCCTCTTTCTGCATTTCTCTTGCTTCTTTCTGCGCTTTTCTTCCTCTTTCTGCACATGTCCTACCTCTGTAGGCATAGTTAGAAATTAGCATTTAAAAAACCTTTGAAATTCACTGAAAAAACCATAGGTTTGAGGGACGTTATAGTTAGCAATTAGCATTTAAAAAACCTTAGCAATTCACTGAAAAAACATAGGTTTGAGAGACATTATAGTTAGAAATTAGTATTTAAAAAACCTTTGAAATTCACTGAAAAAATGATAGGTTTCAGGGACGTTATAGTTAGAAATTAGCATTTAAAAAACATTTGAAATTCACTGAAAAAACCATAGGTTTCAGGGACATTATAGTTAGAAATTAGCATTTAAAAAACCTTAGAAATTCACTGAAAAAACCACAGGTTTCAGGGACGTTATAGTGAGTTGGACATTTCACTCGTACAAAACCAGAGAAATTCGGCCGTTATAGTTAGTTGAGCTAACTATAACTCGCGCCCCCGCAATGCACTGCTGATGATGTCACATATTACATCATTCATGACATTGTCATTGACATCACTGATGACATCACTGATGACATCTCAAATGACATCACTGATGACATCACTGATGACATCATCCACATGATAATCTGATGCACCTCCTCATACCCTAATATAACCTTTGAATCACCCACTCTAAAATACAGAGTACCATTTTCGAAACCATAGACACACCAATACCAGTTACTACATACCCACTCACTGATTCCAAGATATACACACACATCCACTCATTCACCCATACAGTCACTCATACATGCAGTCACTCATCAATACAGCACTATCATATGCACTCATACACCTATAGACACTCACACACCGCCATTCATCCATAGAGTTGCTCACACACCTAGTCAGTCATGCAAAGAATCAATCACACTCCCATTTACTCACCTATACAGTTATACACACACCACCTAACTTATTCATACAGATACTAACACATATGTACTCTCTTATACAATCACTGATACAAGCACATACTCATCTATACAGCCACTCTCACAATCACTCACTCTCACATATAGTCATTTATATACTCCAAGACTCACATATACTGCCTTTTACATATGTAGTTACTCACACATGTACCACTGAGAAATCCACTCACTAACCAACACACCCATACACACACTCACCCACCCATAAGGACCTTCACAGATGCACTCTTGAACACCCAGTGAATCACCCACTCACACATCTATGCACAGAGTCACACACCCCCCACCCACCCACACAGACACTCAGGCACCCATACAGATACTCAGACAACCAATCAATAACCCATATAGACACTCATGTAGCCACTCACCAATCCATTCAACCGCTTACACACCGACTGACAGACTGATACAGACATTCACACAGATTAGTCAGTAACCCATGCATTCAGTAAGACACGTTTAATCACTCACTTATACAGTCAGTCATGCACCTACTAAATCATCCATTCAGACACTCATACACCCACTCATTCTTTAATACACCTTGGCATATATATATAAAAAACATATTTAAACTTTACAGAAATAAACAGTCACTCGATGATGTCATCAGTGATGTCATTTGAGATGTCATCAGTGATGTCAATGACCATGTCATGAAGGATGTAATATGTGACGTCATAAGCAGTGCATTGCGGGGGCACAAGTTATAGTTAGCTCAACTAACTATAACGGCCGAATTTCTCTGGTTTTGTACGAGTGAAATGTCCAACTAACTAGAACATCCCTGAAACCTGTGGTTTTTTCAGTGGATTTCTAAGGTTTTTTAAATGCTAATTTCTAACTATAATTTCCCTGAATTCTATGGTTTTTTCAGTGAATTTCAAAGGTTTTTAAAATGCTAATTTCTAACTATAACGTCCCTGAAACCTATGGTTTTTTCAGTGAATTGCTAAGGTTTTTTAAATGCTAATTTCTAACTATAATGTCCCTGAAACCTATGGTTTTTTCAGTGATATATATATATATATATATATATATATATATATATATATATATATATATATATATATATATATATATATATATATATATATATATATATATATAGTACCTACTGGCAGGATATCCCGTTCACCTTTCCTCCCACATAAATGTAATTACGACACACCGTAGTCTTGATGATAGTATTTTATTGTCAAGAACGATGCGTTTCAGCTACCTCCATAGCCTGTTTCGAGTTCTGTAAGCCACGCCTTGTACGGCAACATAAACGAAGCAATATGGTAAACATAAAAAACATACTACCGCAATCTGGCTGTTTTTTCAATACGACCTTAACATAGTTGCAGTATAATTAATATGATTTAATAAATAAATTGAGGTCCACAACATCTGTGAATATAGCACAAGATACATTTGATAATTGTTCTATGATATGAAAAACAATTTAAACTAAAACTAAAACTAAAATATAATAAAATGAATCAAATTAGGAAAGGAAAGAAAAGCGAGAATGAGCAACCATCTTGGGCAGGCAAGTTTTCTTATCAGAAAATGGGCATAGATAATAATACATTTTCTATACTGTCATGATGCTTATTTGAAGTGTAGGTTATTCCTATGTAGAATACATGGTAAGTATAAATTCATAAAAATCATGATAGTAATACAATTTGAATCAGCAAAAAATCCATGTAAATCTTAGACATGCCCAATACTCGGCCACATTGGTACCGCTCTCTCTAATTTCCATACCGCAACTGGATATAACATGTTACATAAGCTTATGCAGCCTGTCAATAATCAGATCTGTATATACAAAATGCTTCCCTGTTGTTTATCTCCTGGGCCATCGCAGGCACCTTCATCGAAAGACGGGAACCTGACAACTTGCTGGTGTGTGCTGGATATATATATATATGTATGTATGTATGTATGTATGTATGTATGTATATATATATATATATTTTATTTTCCACCAAAGGTCCAAGAACTTTTGATAGCGCACACACGGCAAGCTGAACCACCTGGTTTTCACTTTCTGGCACAATCTTGCATCATTGTTTGCTGGTATCATGTTACAGACCTGACGCGTTTCTAGGCTGCTGCCTTTCATCAGAGGTCGCTCTTGGAATGACTCACAGGCAGTTCTGGTATACTTATTTATAGCATGCCACGCCCTCAGTGGGTTTACTTTTTCGTTGCATGCTGGGTCCCGTGGTTCCCTCCAGAACAAATAATACCTTTAGTAGGTCCTGCTATCGTCATCACTTTCCAAGCATGTTTTCTCCACCCTTATTGGGCCCCAGAACAAGGTGCAAGTAATTCTCGCCACAGTTCGCCGTGCTGCAAAATGGGTCCAGATCCAGTTCCGACCCACGGCTTCCTTTAATTATCAAGGACAGTGCTGCTCCCCGCGACAGGACTGCAGCTTGATCATTTTTTCCACCAAAGGTCCAAGAACTTTTGAGAGCGCACACACGGCAAGCTGAACCACCTGGCTTTCACTTTCTGGCACAATCTTGCATCATTGTTCGCTGGTAACATGTTACAGACCTGACGCGTTTCTAGGCTGCTGCCTTTCATCAGAGGTCGCTCTTGGAATGACTCACAGGCAGTTCTGGTATACTTATTTATAGCATGCCATGCCCTCAGTGGGTTTACTTTTTCGTTGCATGCTGGGTCCCGTGGTTCCCTCCAGAACAAATAATACCTTTAGTAGGTCCTGCTATCGTCATCACTTTCCAAGCATGTTTTCTCCACCCTTAGTGGGCCCCAGAACAAGGTGCAAGTAATTCTCGCCACAGTTCGCCGTGCCGCAAAATGGGTCCGGATCCAGTTCCGACCCACGGCTTCCTTTAATTATCAAGGACGGTGCTGCTCCCCGCGACAGGACTGCTGCGTGATAATTTTTTCCACCAAAGGTCCAAGAACTTTTGAGAGCGCACACACGGCAAGCTGAACCACCTGGCTTTCACTTTCTGGCACAATCTTGCATCATTGTTCGCTGGTAACATGCTACAGACCTGACGCATTTCTAGGCTGCTGCCTTTCATCAGAGGTCGCTCTTGGAATGACTCACAGGCAGTTCTGGTATACTTATTTATAGCATGCCACGCCCTCAGTGGGTTTACTTTTTCATTGCATGCTGGGTCCCGTGGTTCCCTCCAGAACAAATAATACCTTTAGTAGGTCCTGCTATCGTCATCACTTTCCAAGCATGTTTTCTCCACCCTTAGTGGGCCCCAGAACAAGGTGCAAGTAATTCTCGCCACAGTTCGCCGTGCCGCAAAATAGGTCCGGATCCAGTTCCGACCCACGGCTTCCTTTAATTATCAAGGACGGTGCTGCTCCCCGCGACAGGACTGCCGCGTGATAATTTTTTCCACCAAAGGTCAAAGAACTTTTGAGAGCACACACACGGCAAGCTGAACCACCTGGCTTTCACTTTCTGGCACAATCTTGCATCATTGTTCGCTGGTAACATGTTACAGACCTGATGCGTTTCTAGGCTGCTGCCTTTCATCAGAGGTCGCTCTTGGAATGACTCACAGGTAGTTCTGGTATACTTATTTATAGCATGCCACGCCCTCAGTGGGTTTACTTTTTCGTTGCATGCTGGGTCCCGTGGTTCCCTCCAGAACAAATAATACCTTTAGTAGGTCCTGCTATCGTCATCACTTTCCAAGCATGTTTTCTCCACCCTTAGTGGGCCCCAGAACAAGGTGCAAGTAATTCTCGCCACAGTTCCCCGTTCCGCAAAATGGGTCCGGATCCAGTTCCGACCCACGGCTTCCTTTAATTATCAAGGACGGTGCTGCTCCCCGCGACAGGACTGCCGCGTGATAATTTTTTCCACCAAAGGTCCAAGAACTTTTGAGAGCGCACACACGGCAAGCTGAACCACCTGGCTTTCACTTTCTGGCACAATCTTGCATCATTGTTCGCTGGTAACATGTTACAGACCTGATGCGTTTCTAGGCTGCTGCCTTTCATCAGAGGTCGCTCTTGGAATGACTCACAGGCAGTTCTGGTATACTTATTTATAGCATGCCACGCCCTCAGTGGATTTACTTTTTCGTTGCATGCTGGGTCCCGTGGTTCCCTCCAGAACAAATAATACCTTTAGTAGGTCCTGCTATCGTCATCACTTTCCAAGCATGTTTTCTCCACCCTTAGTGCACCCCAGAACAAGGAGCAAGTAATTCTCGCCACAGTTCGCCGTGCCGCAAAATGGGTCCGGTTCCAGTTCCGACCCACGGCTTCCTTTAATTATCAAGGACGGTGCTGCTCCCCGCGACAGGACTGCCGCGTGATAATTTTTTCCACCAAAGGTCCAAGAACTTTTGAGAGCGCACACACGGCAAGCTGAACCACCTGGCTTTCACTTTCTGGCACAATCTTGCATCATTGTTCGCTGGTAACATGTTACAGACCTGACGCGTTTCTAGGCTGCTGCCTTTCATCAGAGGTCGCTCTTGAAATGACTCACAGGCAGTTCTGGTATACTTATTTATAGCATGCCACGCCCTCAGTGGGTTTACTTTTTCGTTGCATGCTGGGTCCCGTGGTTCCCTCCAGAACAAATAATACCTTTAGTTGGTCCTGCTATCGTTATCACTTTCCAAGCATGTTTTCTCCACCCTTAGTGGGCCCCAGAACAAGGTGCAAGTAATTCTCGCCACAGTTCGCCGTGCCGCAAAATGGGTCCGGATCCAGTTCCGACCCACGGCTTCCTTTAGTTATCAAGGACGGTGCTGCTCCCCGTGACAGGACTGCCGCGTGATAATTTTTTCCACCAAAGGTCCAAGAACTTTTGAGAGCGCACACACGGCAAGCTGAACCACCTGGCTTTCACTTTCTGGCACAATCTTACATCATTGTTCGCTGGTAACATGTTACAGACCTGACGCGTTTCTAGGCTGCTGCCTTTCATCAGAGGTCGCTCTTGGAATGACTCACAGGCAGTTGTGGTATACTTATTTATAGCATGCCACGCCCTCAGTGGGTTTACTTTTTCGTTGCATGCTGGGTCCCGTGGTTCCCTCCAGAACAAATAATACCTTTAGTAGGTCCTGCTATCGTCATCACTTTCCAAGCATGTTTTCTCCAATCTTAGTGGGCCCCAGAACAAGGTGCAAGTAATTCTCGCCACAGTTCGCCGTGCCGCAAAATGGGTCCGGATCCAGTTCCGACCCACGGCTTCCTTTAATTATCAAGGACGGTGCTGCTCCCCGCGACAGGACTGCCGCGTGATAATTTTTTCCACCAAAGGTCCAAGAACTTTTGAGAGCGCACACACGGCAAGCTGAACCACCTGGCTTTCACTTTCTGGCACAATCTTGCATCATTGTTCGCTGGTAACATGTTACAGACCTGACGCGTTTCTAGGCTGCTGCCTTTCATCAGAGGTCGCTCTTGGAATGACTCACAGGCAGTTCTGGTATACTTATTTATAGCATGCCACGCCCTCAGTGGGTTTACTTTTTCGTTGCATGCTGGGTCCTGTGGTTCCCTCCAGAACAAATAATACCTTTAGTAGGTCTTGCTATAGTCATCACTTTCCAAGCATGTTTTCTCCACCCTTAGTGGGCCCCAGAACAAGGTGCAAGTAATTCTCGCCACAGTTCGCCGTGCCGCAAAATGGGTCCGGATCCAGTTCCGACCCACGGCTTCCTTTAATTATCAAGGACGGTGCTGCTCCCTGCGACAGGACTGCCGCGTGATAATTTTTTCCACCAACGGTCCAAGAACTTTTGAGAGCGCACACACGGCAAGCTGAACCACCTGGCTTTCACTTTCTGGCACAATCTTGCATCATTGTTCACTGGTAACATGTTACAGACCTGACGCATTTCTAGGCTGCTGCCTTTCATCAGAGGTCGCTCTTGGAATGACTCACAGGCAGTTCTGGTATACTTATTTATAGCATGCCACGCACTCAGTGGGTTTACTTTTTCGTTGCATGCTGGGTCCCGTGGTTCCCTCCAGAACAAATAATACCTTTAGTAGGTCCTGCTATCGTCATCACTTTCCAAGCATGCTTTCTCCACCCTTAGTGGGCCCCAGAACAAGGTGCAAGTAATTCTCGCCACAGTTCGCCGTGCCGCAAAATGGGTCCGGATCCAGTTCTGACCCACGGCTTCCTTTAATTATCAAGGACGGTGCTGCTCCCCGCGACAGGACTGCCGCGTGATAATTTTTTCCACCAAAGGTCCAAGAACTTTTGAGAGCGCACACACGGCAAGCTGAACCACCTGGCTTTCACTTTCTGGCACAATCTTGCATCATTGTTCGCTGGTAACATGTTACAGACCTGATGCGTTTCTAGGCTGCTGCCTTTCATCAGAGGTCGCTCTTGGAATGACTCACAGGCAGTTCTGGTATACTTATTTATAGCATGCCACGCCCTCAGTGGGTTTACTTTTCGTTGCATGCTGGGTCCCGTGGTTCCCTCCAGAACAAATAATACCTTTAGTAGGTCCTGCTATCGTCATCACTTTCCAAGCATGTTTTCTCCACCCTTAGTGCACCCCAGAACAAGGAGCAAGTAATTCTCGCCACAGTTCGCCGTGCCGCAAAATTGGTCCGGTTCCAGTTCCGACCCACGGCTTCCTTTAATTATCAAGGACGGTGCTGCTCCCTGCGACAGGACTGCCGCGTGATAATTTTTTCCACCAAAGGTCCAAGAACTTTTGAGAGCGCACACACGGCAAGCTGAACCACCTGGCTTTCACTTTCTGGCACAATCTTGCATCATTGTTTGCTGGTAACATGTTACAGACCTGACGCATTTCTAGGCTGCTGCCTTTCATCAGAGGTCGCTCTTGGAATGACTCACAGGCAGTTCTGGTATACTTATTTATAGCATGCCACGCACTCAGTGGGTTTACTTTTTCGTTGCATGCTGGGTCCCGTGGTTCCCTCCAGAACAAATAATACCTTTAGTAGGTCCTGCTATCGTCATCACTTTCCAAGCATGTTTTCTCCACCCTTAGTGGGCCCCAGAACAAGGTGCAAGTAATTCTCGCCACAGTTCGCCGTGCCGCAAAATGGGTCCGGATCCAGTTCTGACCCACGGCTTCCTTTAATTATCAAGGACGGTGCTGCTCCCCGCGACAGGACTGCCGCGTGATAATTTTTTCCACCAAAGGTCCAAGAACTTTTGAGAGCGCACACACGGCAAGCTGAACCACCTGGCTTTCACTTTCTGGCACAATCTTGCATCATTGTTCGCTGGTAACATGTTACAGACCTGATGCGTTTCTAGGCTGCTGCCTTTCATCAGAGGTCGCTCTTGGAATGACTCACAGGCAGTTGTGGTATACTTATTTATAGCATGCCACGCCCTCAGTGGGTTTACTTTTTCGTTGCATGCTGGGTCCCGTGGTTCCCTCCAGAACAAATAATACCTTTAGTAGGTCCTGCTATCGTCATCACTTTCCAAGCATGTTTTCTCCACCCTTAGTGCACCCCAGAACAAGGAGCAAGTAATTCTCGCCACAGTTCGCCGTGCCGCAAAATGGGTCCGGATCCAGTTCTGACCCACGGCTTCCTTTAATTATCAAGGACGGTGCTGCTCCCCGCGACAGGACTGCCGCGTGATAATTTTTTCCACCAAAGGTCCAAGAACTTTTGAGAGCGCACACACGGCAAGCTGAACCACCTGGCTTTCACTTTCTGGCACAATCTTGCATCATTGTTTGCTGGTAACATGTTACAGACCTGACGCGTTTCTAGGCTGCTGCCTTTCATCAGAGGTCGCTCTTGAAATGACTCACAGGCAGTTCTGGTATACTTATTTATAGCATGCCACGCCCTCAGTGGGTTTACTTTTTCGTTGCATGCTGGGTCCCGTGGTTCCCTCCAGAACAAATAATACCTTTAGTTGGTCCTGCTATCGTTATCACTTTCCAAGCATGTTTTCTCCACCCTTAGTGGGCCCCAGAACAAGGTGCAAGTAATTCTCGCCACAGTTCGCCGTGCCGCAAAATGGGTCCGGATCCAGTTCCGACCCACGGCTTCCTTTAATTATCAAGGACGGTGCTGCTCCCCGCGACAGGACTGCCGCGTGATAATTTTTTCCACCAAAGGTCCAAGAACTTTTGAGAGCGCACACACGGCAAGCTGAACCACCTGGCTTTCACTTTCTGGCACAATCTTACATCATTGTTCGCTGGTAACATGTTACAGACCTGACGCGTTTCTAGGCTGCTGCCTTTCATCAGAGGTCGCTCTTGGAATGACTCACAGGCAGTTGTGGTATACTTATTTATAGCATGCCACGCCCTCAGTGGGTTTACTTTTTTGTTGCATGCTGGGTCCCGTGGTTCCCTCCAGAACAAATAATACCTTTAGTAGGTCCTGCTATCGTCATCACTTTCCAAGCATGTTTTCTCCACCCTTAGTGGGCCCCAGAACAAGGTGCAAGTAATTCTCGCCACAGTTCGCCGTGCCGCAAAATGGGTCCGGATCCAGTTCTGACCCACGGCTTCCTTTAATTATCAAGGACGGTGCTGCTCCCCGCGACAGGACTGCCGCGTGATAATTGTTTCCACCAAAGGTCCAAGAACTTTTGAGAGCGCACACACGGCAAGCTGAACCACCTGGCTTTCACTTTCTGGCACAATCTTGCATCATTGTTCGCTGGTAACATGTTACAGACCTGACGCGTTTCTAGGCTGCTGCCTTTCATCAGAGGTCGCTCTTGGAATGACTCACAGGCAGTTCTGGTATACTTATTTATAGCATGCCACGCCCTCAGTGGGTTTACTTTTTCGTTGCATGCTGGGTCCTGTGGTTCCCTCCAGAACAAATAATACCTTTAGTAGGTCTTGCTATAGTCATCACTTTCCAAGCATGTTTTCTCCACCCTTAGTGGGCCCCAGAACAAGGTGCAAGTAATTCTCGCCACAGTTCGCCGTGCTGCAAAATGGGTCCGGATCCAGTTCCGACCCACGGCTTCCTTTAATTATCAAGGACGGTGCTGCTCCCTGCGACAGGACTGCCGCGTGATAATTTTTTCCACCAACGGTCCAAGAACTTTTGAGAGCGCACACACGGCAAGCTGAACCACCTGGCTTTCACTTTCTGGCACAATCTTGCATCATTGTTCACTGGTAACATGTTACAGACCTGACGCATTTCTAGGCTGCTGCCTTTCATCAGAGGTCGCTCTTGGAATGACTCACAGGCAGTTCTGGTATACTTATTTATAGCATGCCACGCACTCAGTGGGTTTACTTTTTCGTTGCATGCTGGGTCCCGTGGTTCCCTCCAGAACAAATAATACCTTTAGTAGGTCCTGCTATCGTCATCACTTTCCAAGCATGTTTTCTCCACCCTTAGTGGGCCCCAGAACAAGGTGCAAGTAATTCTCGCCACAGTTCGCGATGCCGCAAAATGGGTCCGGATCCAGTTCTGACCCACGGCTTCCTTTAATTATCAAGGACGGTGCTGCTCCCCGCGACAGGACTGCCGCGTGATAATTGTTTCCACCAAAGGTCCAAGAACTTTTGAGAGCGCACACACGGCAAGCTGAACCACCTGGCTTTCACTTTCTGGCACAATCTTGCATCATTGTTCGCTGGTAACATGTTACAGACCTGACGCGTTTCTAGGCTGCTGCCTTTCATCAGAGGTCGCTCTTGGAATGACTCACAGGCAGTTCTGGTATACTTATTTATAGCATGCCACGCCCTCAGTGGGTTTACTTTTTCATTGCATGCTGGGTCCCGTGGTTCCCTCCAGAACAAATAATACCTTTAGTAGGTCCTGCTATCGTCATCACTTTCCAAGCATGTTTTCTCCACCCTTAGTGGGCCCCAGAACAAGGTGCAAGTAATTCTCGCCACAGTTCGCCGTGCCGCAAAATGGGTCCGGATCCAGTTCCGACCCACGGCTTCCTTTAATTATCAAGGACGGTGCTGCTCCCGCGACAGGACTGCCGCGTGATAATTTTTTCCACCAAAGGTCCAAGAACTTTTGAGAGCGCACACACGGCAAGCTGAACCACCTGGCTTTCACTTTCTGGCACAATCTTGCATCATTGTTCACTGGTAACATGTTACAGACCTGACGCGTTTCTAGGCTGCTGCCTTTCATCAGAGGTCGCTCTTGGAATGACTCACAGGCAGTTCTGGTATACTTATTTATAGCATGCCATGCCCTCAGTGGGTTTACTTTTTCATTGCATGCTGGGTCCCGTGGTTCCCTCCGGAACAAATAATACCTTTAGTAGGTCCTGCTATCGTCATCACTTTCCAAGCATGTTTTCTCCACCCTTAGTGGGCCCCAGAACAAGGTGCAAGTAATTCTCGCCACAGTTCGCCGTGCCGCAAAATGGGTCCGGATCCAGTTCCGACCCACGGTTTCCTTTAATTATCAAGGACGGTGCTGCTCCCCGCGACAGGACTGCCACGTGATAATTTTTTCCACCAAAGGTCCAATAACTTTTGAGAGCGCACACACGGCAAGCTGAACCACCTGGCTTTCACTTTCTGGCACAATCTTGCATCATTGTTCGCTGGTAACATTTTACAGACCTGACGCGTTTCTAGGCTGCTGCCTCTCATCAGAGGTCGCTCTTGGAATGACTCACAGGCAGTTCTGGTATACTTATTTATAGCATGCCACGCCCTCAGTGGTTTTACTTTTTCATTGCATGCTGGGTCCCGTGGTTCCCTCCAGAACAAATAATACCTTTAGTAGGTCCTGCTATCGTCATCACTTTCCAAGCATGTTTTCTCCACCCTTAGTGGGCCCCAGAACAAGGTGCAAGTAATTCTCGCCACAGTTCGCCGTGCCGCAAAATGGGTCCGGATCCAGTTCCGACCCACGGCTTCCTTTAATTATCAAGGACGGTGCTGCTCCCCGCGACAGGACTGCCGCGTGATAATTTTTTCCACCAAAGGTCCAAGAACTTTTGAGAGCGCACACACGGCAAGCTGAACCACCTGGCTTTCACTTTCTGGCACAATCTTGCATCATTGTTCACTGGTAACATGTTACAGACCTGACGCGTTTCTAGGCTGCTGCCTTTCATCAGAGGTCGCTCTTGGAATGACTCACAGGCAGTTCTGGTATACTTATTTATAGCATGCCATGCCCTCAGTGGGTTTACTTTTTCATTGCATGCTGGGTCCCGTGGTTCCCTCCGGAACAAATAATACCTTTAGTAGGTCCTGCTATCGTCATCACTTTACAAGCATGTTTTCTCCACCCTTAGTGGGCCCCAGAACAAGGTGCAAGTAATTCTCGCCACAGTTCGCCGTGCCGCAAAATGGGTCCGGATCCAGTTCCGACCCACGGTTTCCTTTAATTATCAAGGACGGTGCTGCTCCCCGCGACAGGACTGCCACGTGATAATTTTTTCCACCAAAGGTCCAAGAACTTTTGAGAGCGCACACACGGCAAGCTGAACCACCTGGCTTTCACTTTCTGGCACAATCTTGCATCATTGTTCGCTGGTAACATTTTACAGACCTGACGCGTTTCTAGGCTGCTGCCTCTCATCAGAGGTCGCTCTTGGAATGACTCACAGGCAGTTCTGGTATACTTATTTATAGCATGCCACGCCCTCAGTGGGTTTACTTTTTCGTACATGCTGGGTCCTGCGCCAACACCTTAGCCCGCTGAAAAACCAACCTACAAAGACACCAGCAAGAGAGCCAGCTGGTTCACCCCGGAACTCCTAGCATCCAAGCGCACCTGCCGGAAACTGGAGAACAAATGGCACAGCGAGAAGATGCCGGACAGCCGCGCAGCCCACAAAGACGGCATCCGCAACCACCATCACCTCATCAGGTCCGCCAAGAGGACCTCCTTCAAAGACCCCCTCGACAACAATGCACACAACAGCAAGGAGCTCTTCAGCATCGTGAAGGAACTCTCCAACCCCAGCTCCAACGCCAACGACATCCCACCGTCGCAAGCCCTGTGTGATTCCCTCGCCACCTTCTTCCACCGCAAGATCGCCGACATCCACGACAGCTTCGACTCCCGGACGACCCCAACAGGCCCCGGCACATCAGACCCGCCGCACCCCATCGACCACGACCCCCTGACAGCCTGGGTCAACGTGAACACCGAGGACACAATCAAGACCATGGGCACAATCCACTCCGGCTCCCCATCAGTCCCTTTTCCACACCACATCTTCAACAAAGCTGGCAGCTCCATCGCACCCCACCTGCGCAACATCATCAACCTCTCCTTCGAGACCGCGACCTTCCCAGAGAGCTGGAAACACACCGAGATCAACGCCCTACTCAAAAAAACCCAAGGCGGACCCGAGCGACCTCAAGAACTTCCGGCCCATCTCCCTGCTTCCATTCCCAGCTAAGGTCATCGAGAAGATCATCAACAGACAGCTCACCCGCTACCTCGAAGATAACAGCATCCTGGACCCCTCCCAGTCAGGATTCCGCAGCAACCACAGCACCGAGACCGCCCTCATCGCCGCCACAGACGACATCAGGATCCTGCTGGACAATGGCGAGACGGCGGCCCTCATCCTCCTCGACCTCTCCGACGCCTTCGACACTGTATGCCACCGCACACTACGCACACACCTCCACAACGCAAGGATCCGAGACAAGGCCCTGGATTGGACCACCTCCTTCCTTTCCGGTAGAACCCAGAGCGTCCGCCTCCCCCTATTCCGATCCGAAGCCTCCGAGATCATCTGCGGCGTACCCCAGGGATCTTCCCTCAGCCCGACACTGTTCAACATCTACATGGCTCCACTCGCACGCATCGCCCGACAGCACGACCTCAACATAATCTCCTACGCCGACGACACTCAACTGATCCTCTCCCTCACCAAGGACCCCCTCACCGCCAAATCCAACCTCCACGAAGGAATGAAAGCCGTCGCCGGCTGGATGAAGTGCAGCCGACTTAAGCTGAACACAGACAAGACGGAGATCCTTATCCTCGGCTCCAACCCATCAGCCTGGGACGACTCCTGGTGGCCCTCGTCACTAGGGGCACCCCCGACACCAACCGACCACGCACGCAACCTGGGAGTCATCCTCGACTCAACGCTCACCATGACCAAGCAAGTCAACGCAGTCTCCTCCTCCTGCTTCAACACCCTCCGCATGCTCCGCAAGATCTACAGGTGGATCCCGACAGACACGAGAAGAACAGTCACCCAGGCACTCGTTAGCAGCAGACTCGACTACGGAAACGCCCTCTATGCAGGAGCCCCAACCAAGCTCATCAAACGACTGCAAAGAATCCAAAACGCCTCTGCACGCCTGATCCTCGACATTCCACGCCACAGCCACATCACCCCCCACCTGAAAAACCTACACTGGCTCCCCGTCGACAAGAGAATCTCCTTCAAACTCCTGATCCACGCACACAAGGCACTCCACAAAACCGGCCCAGCCTACCTCAACAGTCGACTCTCCTTCTACGTTCCCAACCGTCAACTCCGCTCCGCCGACCTCTCCCTGGCCACCGTCCCACGCATCCGGAGAACCACCACTGGAGGAAGATCCTTCTCTCACCGCGCCGCCAAGATCTGGAACACCCTTCCCTCAACCTACGACAGACCCAAGACCTGCTGACCTTCAGGAGACGACTCAAGACCTGGCTATTCGACCAGTAGCGGCAACACCCCCCCTTCTCTCCCTCAGCGCCTTGAGACCCTCGCGGGTAAGTAGTGCGCTTTACAAATCTTGTGATTGATTGATTGATCCAGCTCCAAGGAACAAATGGTTCAAAGACGGCACTCCTGTGGAATGGTTTATTTTGCAAATTTGAATAGCGCTTGTAGACAAACAAAACGTCTACGCGTTTTGGCTACACTAGCCTTGTTCACGACGTTTTTTGTGAAAACAGCAGACATTATGTACACTCCAATTATGCATTGACCTAGAAAACGGTCTAAACTCAGTCATATGAATACCAAAAAGGTGTTGGCCGTCTTTTAACATGTTCTGATCAATGAAACCATGTAAACAATCAATCATAAATGGATAAGTATAGTTTGCAAGTGGTTACAAATTCAAATACTCCCATAATTGGATCGCAATGACATGTATTTCACTATAATTATTTTGCACATGAAAAATTATTATGTATTCATATTGGGCATAGATTCATATGATTAAGCCCCATTGGGCAATTGCTTTTCCCTGCAATTTGATCAAGCCTATGTCAAGCTCATCACTTTCAACAAATGCTCTAAATGAATATAATGAAATAAAATGAAATAAACAGTAGCCTTCAATACTTATTTAAACATGCCACAAAGGTAATTACTTCACTATGGGGATGCCAATATATTTCATTGTTGCATCCAAACTTGGAGCACAATTTGTGCCCAATTGGGCAAAACGCATCACCCATAACTACAAAGCAGAAACATAAAATAAAATAAACATGAAAATATAAGAAAAAAATATCTTAGCTCTTTTGCATTTGTATCTCGGCGTTCTTCTTGAACAACCTGAAAGTGAGAACGAGACATATAAGGACAGTGCTGCTGTTAAAAATACAAGTGAATTAAAAACAATTAAAACCAATCATGTTTTAGCGAGTTACTAAAAATTATCAATTACAAAGCAGAGGGGTTCTTACATGTTACACAAATTCATAGAAAGGTATACATTTTCTCATCTATATTTAAACCTATGGGCTCCTTGGTGCCCATTCTCAGGATGTACCTGCACTCAAGTTGTCTGAGGGCTTTCTCTCTGTCCCCTCCCCTGATTGATTTTGCAGCCTGGTCTAAGACACTAACTATAACGTCCCTGAAACCTGTGTTTTTTTCAGTGAATTTCTAAGGATTTTAAATGCTAATTTCTAACTATAACGTCGCTGAAATCTATGTTTTTTCAGTGAATTTCTAAGGTTTTTTTAAATGCTATTTACTAACTATAACGTCCCTGAAACCTATTGTTTTTTCAGTGAATTTCTAAGGTTTTTTAAATGCTAATTACTAACTATAACGTCCCTGAAACCTATGATTTTTTCAGTGAATCTCTATGGTTTTTTAAATGCGAATTTATAACTATAACGTAGTAGTTGCGTTTGCAGAGTGGTGCAGAAAGGGGCTGGGCCTCCGACTAGCACTCAGGAATTAGGACTTACAGGAGGTACCAGGAGGGCTTCTTGGCCCCCAAAGTCCCTCAGGAGTAAAGTGGACTTCATCCCCCAACCCGTAGTGTGCCAGGAGGTGCGTTTGCAGAGTGGTGGAGAAAGGGGGGTGTGGCCTCCGAAGACCTCTTAGCAATACCACTGTGTGGGAATTACTGGAGATAACAGGAGGGGTAGTTGGCCCCTGAGGACGTCCTTGGGGGCCAACTACCCCTCCTATTACCTTCAGTAAGTCCCACACAGCAGCATTGGTAAGTTCTCAAAGCAGGTCATGCCCCCTTTGCCCACCAGTCTGCAAACGCGCTCCCGGCGCGCTCTTGGATGGGGATTAAAGTCCCCTTCGATGCCGGGGGTCCTTAGAGGCCAACTAGCCTACCTGACACCTCCAGTAAGCCCCAGATAGTGGGACTGCTGCGATGTGAACACAGGCCACGCCCCTTTCTCCATCACTCTGCAAACGCGCCTCCTGGTGTGCTCTTGGTTGGGGGATGAAGTCCCCTTGCCTCCTGAAAGTCCCTGGGGCCAACTAGCCCTCCTGTTATCTCTAGTAAGCCCCACACAGCTGGATTGCTGAGAGTGGTCCGAGGCCAAGCCCCTTTTACACCACTCTGCAAACGAGGCTTCTGGAGCACTGCTGCTCAGGGGATGAAGTCCACTTTAGTCCTGAGGTCCTCAGGACACAAGAGGACCTCATCGCCCGACCAGCAGTGCGCCAAGAGGCGCGTTTAGAGAGTGGTGTAAAAAGGGCGTGGCTCGGACCACCTCTCAGCACTCCCACTGTGTGGGGATTACTGGAGGTACCTGGTGGGCTAGTTGACCCCTAAGGACCCTTAAGGATCTAGGGGACTTAATCCCCCAACCCAGAACGCACTAGGAGGTGCGTTTGCAGAGTGGTGCAGGGAGGGGCGGGGCCTTCGGTGAGATGCAGTTTTTTTATAGTTAGAAGGGGGCTGTGTGCCCCCTTCTCTCAATATTTTATGGGCCCTGGGGATCCCATCCCCCAGGGCCTGCAACATTTCTTTTTAAATGGGAAGGGGCCAAGCGCCCTCCCTAGGCCAATTTTGGCCCTTGGGCATGCCCACAATTTTTATTTTCAAAAATATATATATTTTTAAGGAGGGGGCTGTGTGGCACCCTCCTGAGGCCATTATTGGCCCCGGGATCCCATACCCCGGGCATTGCCTCGTTTTAAAAAAAATAATTAAAAAAATTATGGGGGGCTGCGTGGCCCCCTTCCCTGGGCCACTTTAGGCCCCGGGGACCTTATCACCCGGGGCCTGGCCTCTTTTAAAAAAAAAAAAAATTAATTACGGGAGGGGGCAGTGTGGCCCCCTTCCCTGGGCCACTTCTGGCCCCGGGGACCCCTTCCCCGGGGCCTAGCCTCATGTTGGGGACCACAGGGGGAGCCCCAATTACCCTGTGGTCCCAGCTGGCTCCCTGCCTCCTGCAGGAGCCGGCATTGTTTTTGAAAAATGGGAGCTGCTGACATGCAGCTCCCCTTGTCCAGAAGCAATTTTGCTACGCTTCATGGAAGCGAGAGCAGGTTTCCTGCTCTTGCTTCCATGAAGCAAAGCAGTGTTTGCAATGACTGTCATTGCAAACTGCAATGTCCCGGGGCCCGAGACATTGCTGGAGCTGGCCCTGGGGGGTGGCGGTCCCCAGGGCCATTGAGGGCTCCATGAGAAGGGCCGCGTGGCCCCCCTCCAACAGATTTAAAGCCCCGGGGAGGTGATGGTTCCTGGGGCGGGGGGCCCACGAGGCCCCCGCTCATAATTATACAGATGCCCCGGGGAGGTGGTAGTCCCCTAGGCAGAGTGAAGGGCAGGAGCCCCTCACGCATAATTTATACAAGCCCCGGCGAGGTGGCGGTCCCCGGTGCTGCGGGGGTGCCCCATGCCCCCCGCATAATATTAATCATGTCCCGGGGAGGTGTCAGTCCCCATGGGCCCCCACATATATTTTACTTGTTGCCCCCGGGACCTGGCCCACCCAGGGTCTTATTAAAATGAAGCATGGGATACCGCGCTTCATCTTTTTTTTTTATCTCAGCGGGATTCGCGCACCCAGCGCGAATCCCGCCGGGAAAAAAAAAGCTTTTTTTGGCCCTGGGTGTCCTTGTGGGACCCCCTGACCAGGCCTAGGGGTTCAGGGTGTTTCTACCCTGCACTGGTAGACTAGAGTCACGTTATATTATAGATCTACTCACGAAATTTCCGAGAGGCCTGAATAGTGGAGAGGAGTTAGCCGTACACATAGGCTCTTAAACCTGAATTGTTCTGGGACAATTATGGCTGTGATGTAGGACTGGGAGCCCATATAATTGAAGTTGGAATTGTATTTGTATTTGTAATGTGTAATGTGTTTTCCTAAACAATAGAGAGTAGAAAAAATGAAAAAATGAAAATAATGCACGCCCCAATTGAATATGAGATTGCATTGTAAGAAGTGCATGTAGGAGAGTTACAGAAGGAAGGGACATTTGCCGATCCACGGCGATATTGAGTAGAAATACCATGTCAAACAGTGCATTACAAAATGCACTGTGTAAATTTGTGTTCCTGTTTATTTACAATGTTTATTTACAATTTAGTTTTTAACCCCTTCGGTGCTTATGACGAGCTGGACTCGTCATGGCACACAGTGCTCGTGTGCTCATGACGAGTCCAGCTCGTCATAAGACCACCCACGGGGAAGCGCTGGCGCCTCCCCGTGGGAATCCGATCGCCGGGTTTTTGGGGGAAGGCAGGGAAGGACTTCCCTGCCTCTCTCGCCCCTCGCTCTCCCCATCAATGACGCCAGCGCGCGAGGCGCGCTGACATCATTGAGGGTTTCCTTTTCTCTGACGCGCTGGAAGCCATTTGCTTCCAGCGCGTCGGGGAAATCAGGTGAGTTTTGGCTCGGGAGGGGGTTTGATTCGAAAGAGGCATCGAGGGAAAGGAAAGGGTTTTCCTTTCCCCGATGCCTCTTTGTGTATTCCTGCTGCACGATCATGTGATCGTGCAGCAGGAATTCCCATGAGGGAGGGAGGGAGAGTGATCTACGCTGCTGTAGTGTAGGAAAGGCACTATACATTTCCCCAACGAGGTAGCATTTACTGATTAGCCAGTAGAAAGTACTCCAGTTGAGTAGAGGTATTGCACAAAACGGTGGCATCTTCGTGGATAAATATGCAGGGCAGATGTGCCTTCTCTCCATTTCCAACGTGAAAAGTTAGCTGTAATCCTTGATGGAGGTCTTTGCATCCTTCATTTTCTCGAGCGCAATTCTCGTGTAGAATTCGTGAGCGTGGAGATGTGCCTTCTCTCCATTTACACCCTGAAAAGTTAGCTGTAATCCTTGATGGAGGTCTTTGCATCCTTGAATTTCTCGAGCGCAATGCTCGTGTAGTTCCTGTGACCAGGAGGTTCCTTCTCCTCGTCTGCCGCTGAGATCCTGCTCTGACCCTTTATAACAAGAGGCATGTGAACGGGCCTAGAAGCCCCGCTCGCTTGGCCCCGCCACACATACACTAGCGGTATGCAACGTCTGCCCGCCCTTTCCCCACTATGATGGACAGCTTACTCCAAGGACCCCGGCGCTTCGGCGCGGTGGCAAAGTTACAAACACACAGGTCACTGGAGACAATTCTTCTGGTCCTTTACGCAGCTGTAGTGTAGGAAAGGCACTATACATTTACCCAACGAGGTAGCACTTACTGATTAGCCAGTAGAAAGTACTCCAGTTGAGTAGAGGTATTGCACAAAACGGTGGCATCTTCGTGGATAAATATGCAGGGCAGATGTGCCTTCTCTCCATTTCCAACGTGAAAAGTTAGCTGTAATCCTTGATGGAGGTCTTTGCATCCTTCATTTTCTCGAGCGCAATTCTCGTGTAGAATTCGTGAGCGTGGTTAAGCAGATGTGGCTTCTCTCCATTTACACCCTGAAAAGTTAGCTGTAATCCTTGATGGAGGTCTTTGCATCCTTGAATTTCTCGAGCGCAATGCTCGTGGTAGTTCCTGTGACCAGGAGGTTCCTTCTCCTCGCCTGCCGCTGAGATCCTGCTCTGACCCTTTATCCCTTTCGGTGCGAGGACGAGCTGGACTCGTCATGGCACACAGTGCTCGTGTGCTCATGACGAGTCCAGCTCGCCATAAGATCACCCACGGGGAAGCGCTGGCGCCTCCCGTGGGAATCCGATCGTTAGGTTTTTTTGGGGAGGCAGGGGAAGGACTTCCCTGCCTCCTCGCCCCATCAATGACGCCAGCGCCGAGGCGCGCTGACATCATTGAGGGCTTCCTTTCTTCGACGCGCTGGAAGCCATTTGCTTCCAGCGCGTCGAGGAAATCAGGTGAGGTTTGGCTCAGGGAGGGGGTTTGTATCAAAAGAGGCATCGAGGAAAGGAAAGGGTTTTCCTTTCCCCGATGCCTTTTTGTGCATTCCTGCTGCACGTTCATGTGATCGTGCTGCAGGAATGCCCACTAGGCACCAGGGTTTTTTTAATTTTTGTGTTGGGGAGTGGCCAAAAGGTCAAGGGTTGCTCCCTTTACGGGGTGAATATTTTATTTATACTGTTAGGCCCACCTACCCCTGAGCTTGGCTGGTGGATTGTGTGTGGACTGGTGCATTATTTGCATATGTGATTGTAATGTTTTTTTTCTCCTTTTTATTCTAGTGTAAAGCTTTTGATTCCTGTTTGCGGTTTCGGCAGTTGTGGTTCTGCAGTTTTGCGTAATTGCATTTATTTGGTAAGAAAAATATTTTTGTTGTGTGTACTCCAAATGAGTATTATTGTGTAAAACATGGCTAGGTCAACATATAAGTATGCAATAAAAGAACGGAAAAAGCACTAAAGGACGAGGCATGGACATCTCTGATCAAAGCTAGTGCCTTGAAAGACAACACTGCGTTCTGGAAAGCGGTTAATGCTCCTCTTTAAACCCTATAGATCGGCCCACAGTTGAGGTTGCCATTACCGAAAACACTTGGGTAGACCATTACACAAACTTATATAGTGACACACAGGATCAGGACTTTGGAGTTTTAATGGAGAGAAACTTGTTAGTTTCTGGTGAGCAGACGGATGTTTTTCCCATAGACTTGTATTTTTCTTTGCAGGAGGTGATACGTGCTATCAATGATAGTATAGCCGGAAAAGCCCCAGGTCCAGATGGTGTCCCTGTAGACGTATTTAAATCCAATCTGGTTTTCTGGGGTCCTCTGTTAACTCAGGTATTAAATGCCTGTAGTCAGCAATGCTTAATATCATCTTGGTCAGATTCCATTGTGGTCCCCATTTTTAAAAAGGGTGATCGAAATAATCCGGTGTGTTATTGCCCCATCTCTTTGCTGGACTCGACCCTTAAAATTACAGGCCGAATAATTTTAAATCGTTTACAATCATGGGTGGAAGAAAATGGGGTCCTTTCTAGATTACAGTACGGCTTCCGTACGGGCTTAGGAACGGTGGAACAAGGATTGAACTTAAACCTAGTAATCGACAAATACACACGTGCAAAGCAAGGAAAGTTGTTCCTAGCATTTGTTGACCTAAGTTCCGCGTTTGACTGCGTGAATCATAACAAATTATGGGGCATACTGAAAGAACTAGGATGGCTCCCCGCTTTTAATTTTTATAATGCAATTGTATAGTGAGGCTGGAGCCAGGGTTCGTTATGGAAAACAGGGCGAATGCACAGCTAAATTTCCTATTAGAAAAGGCGTAAGGCAGGGCTGTGTGCTCGCCCCTACTTTTTAATTTGTATATAAATGATTTAGGACAATTTTTAGAAGGACAGTGTCAGGATCTTCCTCAAATTAACAAACAAGCTGTGCCAGCTTTGATGTACGCTGATGACGCAGTTTTGATGGCACGTACTCAACTAAGTTTGCAGAAGATTTTAAATAATTTTGTTTTATTCATGAATGAGAGGGGCTCTAAAAGTCAACATTTCCAAGACTTTTATTATGAAATGTGGGAAAACTAATATTAGATGCCGTGATATATTTATTGAAAACTCAAAGATAGAATGTATTAATAGTTTCTCTTACCTTGGTATACAATTTGATTATCGAGGTACTTGGGCCTCCAAGGTAAAGGGAAGAAATTTACTATTTATAAAGACAATTGGAGCTCTCACTAATTTTGCAAGGAGGCTGGGTAGAAGACCAATCCCAGAATTGATTGTTATATACAAGGCCAAATGTGTGACTTCAGCCATGTACGGAGCGGGTATATGGGGTTATAAAGATGTGAATTCTATCCAAATAACAGAAAACTCGTTTTTAAAATATCTACTGGCTATCCCAAACAGTAGAGCAAATTTTATTTGTCATTCTGAACTTGGTCTGCAATATATTACTGACTTAATCAGAATAGAGCCTATTTTATTATGGCATAAAATATGGATAACAGAGGAGATGAGCCTTAATCGTGAGGTTATCAAGGACTGCTTGGGTCTGACCAGGACAGCGAGTATACCCTGGTTAAATTATATCAAAAATTTTATGACTGATATTGGCCACCTAGAATATTTTGAGCAACCAGATACACTGTTTAAATTGAGTAGAAAGTCCCTTAAAGTAACATGTCTCGCCCATATGCAAGCAAACAGGTTAGCACTAGAGATCATAAAAAGTCTGTCATGGATAACCAAATGATGCTTTCTTGTTATGCTATTCAACCGTACTTAGTACATGTATCTGGGTCCTATGAAAGGATGTTATTAAATCGATTCCGATTGGGAATCTTCCATAGGTTGATAAGCTTTCCAAACACAAATGACTGGTCAAGAACTCTAGATGTATGCCCATGTGATGGCATCTCTAATCAGTCTACCATACATGTACTTTTTTTCTGTAAATTTTATCAGTATCCTAGAAATAGATTTTTAAAACAGATCTTAAAAAACTGGGACTTAGACAATGCCGACCTGCTTTACTTGTATTACAGCTTTTAGATGGTGAACTAATTGTTTTTTGTGTATCCTCCTTTTTAAAATGTGTTATGAATTATAGGAAATTTTTATGATTATGATAAATGTATGTATTGTTTTTACTGTGTAAAACATCCATTCCCGGAGTGTGTCTCTTTTTCTCTCTTTTCTATTGCTGTGCTTTTATGATTTATGAATTGAATCGAATAAAGCTTTAAATAACAACATTAACAAATTTTACAATGTACAAAGAAAGAAATAGATTTCATCACTTTTAGAAAAGTTTGGTTTTAGACAGTCTTATCCTGCCTTCTTAGAATTATAGTTTTTAGAAAATGAATATATAATATGGATTTTATTAATGTTTTTACATAGTGTAGTAAAATGTAGGAAATCAATTGCAATTTGAGTGTCAAATTGACCAACAATTTAATCATGTAAAGGGGGCGTAAACAATTGACCTTATTTGTCGAGACAGTGTGTGATGTAATGATATGATGTCTATTGGATTTATGTTTTTGCACTGCTACTGTGTATAACACGTGTGATTTTATGTGCTTTTATGATTTTCTAAACAGAAATCGAATAAAGCTTTGTTTGATTTGATTTGAGTATTATTGTCATGCATGAATGTATTTTTTTGTAAGTGGTGCCATAATGGCAGCATATTTGTTAGTGTTCAGAGCATGAAATTCTTTGCGATGTTTTGCATTGTCTTATGTGTAATTTTTTTCTTCTTCTTTTTAGTGGGATATTGTTGATCCTTACTGTGTCTGTGCAGAGTAGGTGGTGGTGAGTCTAGCTGCTTCTGTCACGTGAGTGGTATAGTGTTGGAGTATATAGGTCTTTGTGATAAAGCTACATTTTGTTTATTTCTTTTTTTTACAATGGGTTTGTTGTTGTTGACTTGTTTGACAAGTAACCTTTATTAGTAAGCATTATGGCTAGTCGTAGAATTACTGCTCAGCAGGTGGTTGGTTTGCTTCTTGAATCTTCCTCTGAGCAGGATTATGAGACTGACAGTGCGTCTGAGGGAGAGGAGGGAGGGGAAGATTCAGGCAGTGAGTTTTCTCTCCACATGGAATCATCGGATGATGAAGGTACTCTCAGTGCAGATGAAGTGCCTGATTTAGAGGAGGATACTACTGTGCCGATGGTGCAAGAGGCATCTGGATTGCAGCCTGGGGCTGCTAGGCTTCCTACTGGAAGTGCTGGACTCTGGGTTGATCCAAACATGGTGCAGCCGGTGTTGCCTGCCTTTAGTGGTTATGCAGGGTGTAGAGTGGATTGTGAACATTATTTGCCTATACAGTATTTTCAGTTGTTTATGGATGATGTATTTTTGGGTGAGATTGTTGAGCAGACTAATTTGTATGCTGAACAGTTTTTGAGGGACAACAGTGCCAGACTTAGGCCCCATTCTAGAGCTACCCGGTGGAGTCCCACAAATCTGGAAGAGATGAAGAAGTTTTTGGGTTTGACTTTTTGATGGGTTTGATAAGGAAGCCGTCCATGGGTTCATATTGGTCTACCAGTCCCTTGATGGCAACGGCCATATTTCCTGCAGTTATGACTCATGATCGGTATTTACTTTTGCTTCGGATGCTGCATTTTGTTGATAATGGTTTGGCGTTGCCACGAGATCACCCTGAATGTGACCGCTCTTTTAAGATTCGGCCTGTTCTTGATCACTTTGTAGATCGATTTTCAGAGATCTATACTCCAGGGAAAGAAATATCTATTGATGAGTCTTTGGTCCTGTTCAAGGGCCGTTTGGTTTTTAGGCAGTACATTCCTAGCAAGAGGGCACGCTATGGAATTAAGCTGTATATGTTGTCTGAGAGTAGGACAGGATATGTTTTTAATTTGCGTGTGTACACTGGTAGGGATTCCACTATTGACCCCCTGGTTGTCCGTCCACTTTTGGAGTTTCAGAGAAAATTGTGTGGGATCTTGCTAGAGGACTGTTTAACAGAGGCCACCATTTGTACCTTGATAACTTCTACACTGCTGTGCAATTGTTTAAGGAATTGTTCAAAGTTGACACTTTTGATTGTGGCACAATCCGCTCTAACCGTAAAGGTTATCCAAAAGAGCTTGTTTTCAAAAAACTTCAGAGGGGACAGTGCAGTGCCTTGCGTAGTGAGGAACTGCTAGCTGTGAAATTTGTGGACAGGAGGGATGTGTACATGCTGACTACCATCCATGATGAGAGTACTTCACCTGTGGCTGTTTGGGGTCCGATTGCTGAAGTGCGCAAACCTGTGTGCATTTTAGACTACAATAAGCACATGGGTGGTGTTGATAGAGTAGATCAGAGGTTGGAACCTTACACTGCTATTCGTAAGTCTTACATTTGGTATAAGAAGTTGGCCATCCATCTCTTCAATTTAGCAACTTTCAATTTCTTTTGTTGTGTTCAAGGAGTGTTCTCCTGCGTCAAAGTTGACTTTTGTTCAGTTTCAGGAGTCTGTCATAGGCAGCCTTGTTGTTGTGGAACAGGCAAGTGTTCCTAGAGTTGGAGTGGTGGAGGATGTGGCTCGATTGAAAGATCGCCACTTTCCTGATCACATTCCTCCTACACCCTCAAAAGACTTTCCCACTAGGAGATGTAGAGTCTGTTGGCGAAAAGGTACGCGGAAGGAGACTCGTATGTACTGCCCTGAGTGTCCTTCTAACCCTGGGCTGTGTGTGCCTGCTTGTTATAGAGCGTACCACAAGCAAAAGAATTATTGGGAGCAACCATGAGTGGTAAAGTGAACTGCCTGGTCTGTAATGTTTAAGAATTGTTGTTCTGTTTCAAGGTTGGCATTAGTGCAATGTATTTAGTTTCTGATTTTGTGTTAGTAGATTTGTATCTATTTGCAATTTGTTTGTGTTTTCTTTTTGTATAAAAATCCTAAATGTGATGGTGGTGTGTGTAGGCTGGTGCTTGGCTGGCGGTAAGCGTGGAGTGGCGCTTGGCTGGCGGTGTGCGGGGAGTGGCTCTTGGCTGGTGGTGTGCGTGGAGTGGTGCTTGGCTGGCGGTGTGCGTGGAGTGGCGCTAGGCTGGCGGTGTGCGTGGAGTGGTGCTAGGCTGGCGGTGTGCGTGGAGTGGCGCTTGGCTGGCAGTGTGCGTGGAGTGGTGCTTGGCTGGCGGTGTGCGTGGACTGGCGCTCGGCTGGCAGTGTGTGAGTTGTGACTTGCTGCTGGTCACTACACACACTGCTAGCCGAGCGACACTCCACGCAATCCATCAGCTTGTGTGGTTGCTGTGTTAGGAATGTGGGCGTGTGAAAGTGATGGGCCCTTGAATGGCGCTGTCTGCTGGTGTGAGTGTTGTAATGTGATGGGCCCGCGGCTGGTGGTGTGAATGGTTTTGTATTTGTCACACGTATGAAAGGTGTATGAATGGCCTGTAAAGAGGTTGGTGCCTTGTCGTGGCTTTACAGCTCACGAGCTGTGAGTCAATGGTTCAGTTTCTCGTCCTTTCAATTATTAACAGTGCATTTCATTTTTGTGAAATCACTTGTTAATACAATTGTATATACTGAACCATCACTCACCCTCGTGCCAAATCCAACCAGTATGTGTGTGTGTGCTTGAGGATTAGATGGCTGTGCAGTAATATTTTTTTTGTCTTTCTCAAGCAGGGTGTACCTTGTCCCTTTTGTGAATGTTGTAATGTGTTTGTTTCGTGCCTGGGGGTGTGAATGGTCTTGTGTATATCACGTATGAAAGGTGTGTGAATGGCCTGTAAAGCGGTTGGGGCCTTGACGTGGCTTTACAGCTCACGAGCTGCGAGTCACTGGTTCCGTTTTTTGTCCTTTCAATTATTGACAGTGCATTTCATTTTTGTGAAATCTCTTGTTAATAAAATTGTATATACTGAACCATCACTTGCCCCCGTGCCAAATCCAACCAGTATGTGTGTGTGCTTGAGGAATAGATGGCTGTGCAGTAATCTTTGTCTTTTTAGTCTGTCTGCCAAGGTGTACATTCCGTCTAAGAATAACCTACCAACTGTAGATATTGTCGTAAACGAAACACCCATGGGAGTACATGGTGATATCTCTCTTGTGGATCCCAACAAGTTATGGTACCCACAATGTCCTGCAAACCTCAAAATGTCTGTCACATTTTCCTTGCAATATTGTGCCAAAATTTTCACGCTGCAGAAATAAACAACACATTATCTCAAAATGACCTGGTTTTGCAAGGGGGTCACCTGGGTTTTGGCTCGGGCTCGGCGGCCACATAGGGAAACCTACCAAACCCACACATTTCTGAAAAGTAGACACTCGGGCTTCCAGGAGGTATGGCTTGCGTGGATCTCTAACGTTTCCTACCCAGAATTCCATGCAAACCTCACTTTAGCTGAAAATCACTTTTTCACACATTTGTGTGGGAAGTGTGGCATCACTGGCCTCACACAAATTTCCTACACCTAGCGTTCCCAGGTCTCCCGATAAAATGGTGCCTCACTTGTGTGGGAGGCCCAAGTACCCACGACAGGCAGGGCCCACAACGATTGAGGCGACTCAAAATGGCCTTCACAAAACCACCTGGTTTTGCAAGGGGTCACCTGTTTTGGCCCTGTGCTCGGCGGCCATCTAGGAAACCTACCAAACCCACACATTTCTGAAAAGTAGACACCCGGGGCTTCCAGGAGGCATGGCTTGCGTGGATACCTCAACGTTTCCTTACCCAGAATTCCCTGCAAACCTCAATTTGAGCTGAAAATCACTTTTTCACACATTTGTGTGGGAAGTGTGGCATCACTGGCCTCACACAATTTCTACACTCAGCGCTCTCCAGGTCTCCCGATAAAATGGTGCTCACTTGTGTGGAGGCCCAGTACTCGCGACAGGCAGGGCCCACAACGAGTGAGGCTACTCAAATGGCCTTCACAAACCACCTGGTTTTGCAAGGTCACCTGGGCTTTGCCTGCTCGGCGGCCATCTAGGAAACCTACAAACCCACACATTTCTGAAAAGTAGACACCGGGGCTTCCAGGAGTATGGCTTGCGTGATCTCCAACGCTTCACCCAGAATCCCTGCAAACCTCAATTTAGCTGAAAATCACTTTTTCACACATTTTGCGTGGAGTGTGGCATCACTGGCCTCACACAATTTCCTACCACCCAGCGTTCCTCAGGTCTCCCAATAAATGGTGCTCACTTGTGTGGAGGCCCAAGTACCGCGACAGGCATGGCCCACAACGTAGTGAGGCGACCTCAAATGGCCTTCACAAACCACCTGGTTTTGCAAGGAGTCACCTGGTTTGGCCCGTGCTCGGCGGCCATCTAAGAAACCCACAAACCCACACATTTCTGAAAGTAGACACTCGGGGCTTCCAGGGAGGTATGGCTTGCGTGATCTCCCAACGTTTCACCCAGAATCCCTGCAAACCTCAATTTTAGCTGAAAAATCACTTTTTCACACATTTGTGTGGGAGTGTGGCATCACTGGCTCACACATTTCCTACCACCCAGCATTCTCAGGTCTCCCGATAAAAATGGTGCTTCACTTGTGGGAGGCCCAAGTACCCACGACAGGCAAGGGCCCAAAACATTTTTTGATAGGCAATGTTGATGTTGCCTCAAAACGCTTTGTGTCCTTGCATGTCACGGGTACTTGGGCCTCCCACACAAGTGATGCACCATTTTTATCGGGAGACCTGGGGGAACTCTGGGTGGTAGGAAATTTGTGTGAGGCCAGTGATGCCACACTTTCCCACACAAAAATGTGTGAACAAAGTGATTTTTGCTAAAATTGAGGTTTGCAGGGGATTCTGGGTAAGGAAACGTTGGGGGATCCACGCAAGCCATACCTCCCTGGAAGCCCCGGGTGTCTACTTTTCAGAAATGTGTGGGTTTGGTAGGTTTCCCTAGATGGACGCTGAGCACGGGGCCAAAACCCAGGTGACCTCCTTGCAAAACCAGGTGGTTTTGTGAAAGGCCATTTTGAGGTTGCCTCACTACGTTGTGGGCCCTTGCCTGTCACGGGTACTTGGGCCTCCCACACAAGTGAGGCACCATTTTTATCGGGAGACCTGGGGGAATGCTGGGTGGTAGTAAATTTGTGTGAGGCCAGTGAGGCCACACTTTCCCACACAAAAATGTGTGAAAAAAGTGATTTTTTCAGCTAAAATTGAGGTTTGCAGGGGATTCTGGGTAAGGAAACGTGGGGGATCCACGCAAGCCATACCTCCCTGGAAGCCCCCGGGTGTCTACTTTTCAGAAATGTGTGGGTTTGGTAGGTTTCCCTAGATGGCCGCCGAGCACAGGGCCAAAACCCAGGTGACTCCCTTGCAAAACCAGGTGGTTTTGTGAAAGGCCATTTTGAGGTCGCCTGAATACGTTGTGGGCCCTTGCCTGTCGCTGGTACTTGGGCCTCCCACACAAGTGAGGCACCATTTTTATCGGGAGACCTGGGGGAACGCTGGGTGGTAGGAAATTTGTGTGAGGCCAGTGATGCCACACTTTCCCACACAAAAATATGTGAAAAAGTGATTTTTTCAGCTAAAATTGAGGTTTGCAGGGGATTCTGGGTAAGGAAACGTTGGGGGATCCACGCAAGCCATACCTCCCTGGAATCCCCCGGGTGTCTACTTTTCAGAAATGTGTGGGTTTGGTAGGTTTCCTAGATGGCCGCCGAGCACAGGGCCAAAACCCAGGTGACTCCCTTGCAAAACCAGGTGGTTTTGTGAAAGGCCATTTTGAGGTCGCCTGAATACGTTGTGGGCCCTTGCCTGTCGCGGGTACTTGGGCCTCCCACACAAGTGAGGCACCATTTTTATCGGGAGACCTGGGGGAACGCTGGGTGGTAGGAAATTTGTGTGAGGCCAGTGATGCCACACTTTCCCACACAAAAATGTGTGAAAAAGTGATTTTTTCAGCTAAAATTGAGGTTTGCAGGGGATTCTGGGTAAGGAAACGTTGGGGGATCCACGCAAGCCATACCTCCCTGGAAGCCCCCGGGTGTCTACTTTTCACAAATGTGTGGGTTTGGTAGGTTTCCTAGATGGCCGCCGAGCACAGGGCCAAAAACCCAGGTGACTCCCTTGCAAAACCAGGTGGTTTTGTGAAAGGCCATTTTGAGGTCGCCTGAATACGTTGTGGGCCCTTGCCTGTCGCGGGTACTTGGGCCTCCCACACAAGTGAGGCACCATTTTTATCGGGAGACCTGGGGGAACGCTGGGTGGTAGGAAATTTGTGTGAGGCCAGTGATGCCACACTTTCCCACACAAAAATGTGTGAAAAAAGTGATTTTTTAGCTAAAAGTGAGGTTTGCAGGGGATTCTGGGTAAGGAAACGTTGGGGGATCCACGCAAGCCATACCTCCCTGGAAGCCCCCGGGTGTCTACTTTTCAGAAATGTGTGGGTTTGGTAGGTTTCCCTAGATGGCTGCCGAGCACAGGGCCAAAACCCAGGTGACTCCCTTGCAAAACCAGGTGGTTTTGTGAAAGGCCATTTTGAGGTCGCCTCAATACGTTGTGGGCCCTTGCCTGTCGCGGGTACTTGGGCCTCCCACACAAGTGAGGCACCATTTTTATCGGGAGACCTGGGGGAACGCTGGGTGGTAGGAAATTTGTGTGAGGCCAGTGATGCCACACTTTCCCACACACAAATGTGTGAAAAAAAGTGATTTTTTCAGCTAAAATTGAGGTTTGCAGGGGATTCTGGGTAAGGAAACGTTGGGGGATCCACGCAAGCCATACCTCCCTGGAAGCCCCCGGGTGTCTACTTTTCACAAATGTGTGTGTTTGGTAGGTTTCCCTAGGTGCCGGCAGAGGTAGGGTTAAAAATCTACAGCTAGGCACTTTGCCAAAAAAGGGTCATTTTTCACTGCGAAATTGAGGTGTGACCACGTTGCGTTTTGCGCCGTTTCCTGTCGCAGGCACTAGGCCGACCCACACAAGTGAGGTACCATTTTTCTCGTAAGACTTTGGGGAACGCGGGGTGGGTGGAAATTTGTGGATCCACGCAGATTCCAGAACTTTCCACCACAGAAATGTGGGGAAAATTTGGTTTTTTTGACAATTTTTTATGTTTGCAAGGGATTCTGGGTAACAGAACCTGGTGGGAGGCAGTCAAGTCACCCCATCCTGGATTCCCCTGGGTGTCTAGTTTTCAAAAATGTATAGGTTTGCTAGGTTTCCCTAGGTGCCAGCAGAGGTAGGGTTAAAAACTACAGCTAGGCACTTTGCCAAAAAAGGGTCATTTTTCACTGCGAAATTGAGGTGTACCACGTTGCGTTTTGCGCCGTTTCCTGTCGCAGGCACTAGGCCGACCCACACAAGTGAGGTACCATTTTTCTCGTAAGACTTTGGGGAACGCGGGGTGGGTGGAAATTTGTGGATCCACGCAGATTCCAGAACTTTCCACCACAGAAATGTGGGGAAAATGTGGGTTTTTTGACAATTTTTATGTTTGCAAGGGATTCTGGGTAACAGAACCTGGTGGGAGGCAGTCAAGTCACCCCATCCTGGATTCCCCTGGGTGTCTAGTTTTCAAAAATGTATAGGTTTGCTAGGTTTCCCTAGGTGCCGGCAGAGGTAGGGTTAAAAACTACAGCTAGGCACTTTGCCAAAAAGGGTCATTTTTCACTGCGAAATTGAGGTGTGACCACGTTGCTTTTGCGCCGTTTCCTGTCGCAGGCACTAGGCCGACCCACACAAGTGAGGTACCATTTTTCTCGTAAGACTTTGGGGAACACGGGGTGGGTGGAAATTTGTGGATGCACGCAGATTCCAGAACTTTCCACCACAGAAATGTGGGGAAAATGTGGTTTTTTTGACAATTTTTTATGTTTGCAAGGGATTCTGGGTAACAGAACCTGGTGGGAGGCAGTCAAGTCACCCCATACTGGATTCCCTTGGTGTCTAGTTTTCAAAAATGTATAGGTTTGCTAGGTTTCCCTAGGTGCCGGCAGAGGTAGGGTTAAAAACTACAGCTAGGCACTTTGCCAAAAACGGGTCATTTTTCACTGCGAAATTGAGGTGTGACCACGTTGCGTTTTGCGCCGTTTCCTGTTGCAGGCACTAGGCCGACCCACACAAGTGAGGTACCATTTTTCTCGTAAGACTTTGGGGAATGCGGGGTGGGTGGAAATTTGTGGATCCACGCAGATTCCAGAACTTTCCACCACAGAAATGTGGGGAAAATGTGTTTTTTTTGACAATTTTTTATGTTTGCAAGGGATTCTGGGTAACAGAACCTGGTGGGAGGCAGTCAAGTCACCCCATCCTGGATTCCCCTGGGTGTCTAGTTTTAAAAAATGTATAGGTTTGCTAGGTTTCCCTAGGTGCCGGCAGAGGTAGGGTTAAAAAACAACAGCTAGGCACTTTGCCAAAAAAGGGTCATTTTTCACTGCGAAATTGAGGTGTGACCACATTGCGTTTTGTGCCGTTTCCTGTCGCAGGCACTAGGCCGACCCACACAAGTGAGGTACCATTTTTCTTGTAAGACTTTGGGAAACGCGGGGTGGGTGGAAATTTGTGGATCCACGCAGATTCCAGAACTTTCCACCACAGAAATGTGGGGAAAATGTGGTTTTTTTAACAATTTTTTATGTTTGCAAGGGATTCTGGGTAACAGAACCTGGTGGGAGGCAGTCAAGTCACCCCATCCTGGATTCCCCTGGGTGTCTAGTTTTCAAAAATGTATAGGTTTGCTAGGTTTCCCTAGGTGCCGACAGAACTAGGGTTAAAAAACTACAGCTAGGCACTTTGCAAAAAAAAGGTCATTTTTCACTGCGAAATTGAGGTGTGACCATGTTGCGTTTTGCGCCGTTTCCTGTCGCAGGCACTAGGCCGACCCACACAAGTGAGGTACCATTTTTCTCGTAAGACTTTGGGGAACGCGGGGTGGGTGGAAATTTGTGGATCCACGCAGATTCCAGAACTTTCCACCACAGAAATGTGGGGAAAATGTGGTTTTTTTGACAATTTTTTATGTTTGCAAGGGATTCTGGGTAACAGAACCTGGTGGGAGGCAGTCAAGTCACCCCATCCTGGATTCCCCTGGGTGTCTAGTTTTCAAAAATGTATAGGTTTGCTAGGTTTCCCTAGGTGCCGGCAGAGCTAGGGTTCAAAAACTACACCTAGGCACTTTGCAAAAAAAGGGTAATTTTTCATTGTGAAAATGTGGTACGTCCACGTTGCATTTTGAGCCATTTCCTGTTGTGGGCACAAGGGCTACCCACACAAGGGCTACCCACACACATTTTTATCGGGAGACTTAGGGTAACACAGAATTGTAGAGCAACTGTTATTACCTATTGACTTTCGATCTATTTCTGCCTTCCAAATGAAAGACAATGTGTAAAAAATAAGTCATTTTGAAAAATGACCTATAATTCTCATGCTAGTATGGGTACTCCCAATTTCGGAAATGTGCAAATATCTACTGTTTCTAAAATCTACATTTTGTTCCCATTTCAGAAATACATAGGTGTCTTTCATAACAATTTTTCCATGTATACATTTTCCCAAAATAATTGCTATATACCCGGTACTTAAAAAAAAATCATTGCAAGATGTTGCTCAATTATTGGCTCTGGGTTCGTCGAGTTCTTGGTGAACCTACAAGTCCTATATATCCCCACAACCAGAAAGGTCCAGCGGATATAACGGTATATTGCCTTCAAATAGCTGTCATAATCAGAAGAAGTTACAGGTGAAAACGTTGACACAAATGGCTGTTTTTTTCAACTAATTTTCAATTTTTCCTTTATTTAACTGTTAGTTTCTATAAGGAAAACTTTAAGGATCTACACAAATGACCCCTTGCTGAATTCAGAATATTGTCTACGTTTCAGAAATGTATGGCTTTCCAGGATCCATTATTGGTTTCATACCCATTTCTACCATTAACTGGAAGGAGGTTGAAAGCACAAGAAATAGCAAAAATAGGCTATGTCCCAGAAAAATGCCAAAACTGTGTAAAAAAGTTGGTTTTCTGACAAAAGTCTGCTTGTCCCTGAAAGCTGGGAAGATGGTGATTTCATCCCCACAACCCCTTTTTGATGCCATTTGCAGGGAAAAATCAAGACGCTTTCATCTGTAGCCCTTTTTCGCATTTTTCCCCCCAAAAAAAAATTAGCTGTATTTTGACTAATTTCTGGGTCCCCTCCAGGGGAATCCACAAACCCTGGGTACCTTTACAATCCCCATGATGTTAGAAAAAAGGACGCAAATTTGGCATGGATACCTTATGTGGTCAAAAAGTTACAGGGGCCTAAGCGCGCACTGCCCCAAATAGCCAAAAAAAGGCTTAGCACAGGAGGGGAAAAGGCCTAGCAGCGAAGGGGTTAAAATATGAGAACAACCATGGTATTCATGAATGATATCATGTAAGATATGAGCTACATATGTAATGCTGGTTTATATTAAACTTCAAGATGGCGCTGACGTAAGAGCGAGAGCGCTGGTCCCTTCTTTGTTACAATGCACAAATGTAATGTCTTTAAAACATGGCCTTTTCCGGTGTGTCATTGACACCGAGGAAGGCAGTTTGCCGAAACGCGTTTGTTGCTGCTGGTTGCCGAGGAATAAAGTTTTTTCGAACGCCCCCGTGAGTGCGGAGTTTCTTTTGCAATCAAAGGAATGGAGCGATAATATATTGCGGAGTCCACAGCCGCAAATCTGCACCCGCCCAAGAGTGCTTCGTTCAAAAGTGGAGTTGGAGCATATATATATATAGATATATATATTTTACTACCCCAACACCCATACCCCCTAAAACCCTAAAATTACCCCTACTACCCCAGTACTCATACCCCCCTAAAATCCTAAACTTACCCTTACCGCCCCAATACCCATACCCCCTAAAATCCTACAGTTACCCTTTCCACCCCAAAACCCAAACCCACCCTGAAACCTAAAATTAGCCCTGGCACCCAAAACCCATACCCACCCTGAACCCCAAAATTAACTCTTGATCCCCAAAACCCAAACTCACCCAGAACCTTAAAATTACCCCTGGCACACCGGGCACCCAAACTCACCCTGAACCCTAAAATTACCCCTTACACCCCAAAACCCATACCCACCCTGAACCCCAAAATTAACCCTTGCACCCCAAAACCCAAACACACCCAGAACCCTAAAATGACCCTTGCTCCCCAAAACCCAAACACACCTTGAACCCTAAAATTACCTCTGGCACCCCACAACCCAAACCCACCCTAAACCCTAAAATTACAACTGGCACCCCAAAACCCAAACATACCCTGAACCCTAAAATTAACTCTTGCACCCCAAAACCCAAACACACCCTGAACCCTAAAATTAACCCTGGCACCCCAAAAACACAAACCTACCCTGAACCCGACAATTAACCCTGACACCCCAAAACACAAACACATCCTTAACCCCAAAATTAACCCTTGAACCCCAAAACCCAGACTCACAATGAACCCTAAAATTTCCCCTGGCACCCCAAAACCCAAACCCACCCTGAACTCTAAAATTACCCCTGACACCCCAAAACCCATAGCCACCCTGAACCCCAAAATTAACCCTTGTACCCCAAAACCCAAACACACCCCAAAATCTAAAATTAACCCTTGCACCCCAAAATCCAAACACATCCTGAACCCTAAAATTGCCCCTGGCACCCCAAAACCCAAACTCACCCTGAACCCTAAAATTACCCCTGACACCCCAAAACCCATACCCACCCTGAACCCTAAAAAAACCCTGACACCCCAAAACCCAAACCCACCCTGAACCCCAAAATTGACCCTGACACCCCAAAACCCATACCCACCCTGCACCCCAAAATTAACCCTTGCACCCAAAACCCAAACACACCCTGAACCCTAAAATTACCCCAGGCACTCCAACCCCCATTCCCACCCTGAACCCTAAAATTATCCCTGTCACCCCAAAACCCATACCCACCCTAAAACTTAAAATTACCCTTGGCATCCCAAAACCAAAATCCACCCTGAACCCTAAAATGAACCATGGCACCCCAAAATCTATACCCCTACACCGAAACCCACCCTATTGGTGAATGTTTTGGGAAGTAAGAGAAAAATGAATTAGTGCCTCTTTATTACATTGTGTACTTTATTGAAAAATAACAGTATCGTATTGTGGAAAGTTGCAATGAGGAACTAAGAATGTTTTAAATGTCCAAACATCATGTGCAGAATACATACATCTGTTATTTGCCTTCTGGGAGTTGTAGTACTTATAGTAACATTATTAAACAGGAGTAGTGTAGTCCCAAATAAAATATGAGAACATGTTGTCCACCTGTATATGAATTAGAAAGAAGTAATACTTGTTAGGTATACATTGGGAAGTGTTTGTCAATGTGTTTTTTAACGTATATGGCCGCTTTCCATACGTTTAGATGGTGAGATATGGTTTGTGTGGTTGCACATAACTATATATACAGTGGGACTTTTGAGTTTACTTAAAGATGCAGTGTGTATATATTTTTGGGTAGATGGCTTGAATGTGTACATCTATTAAGAAGTTGCATACACATGTTTACATGGTGATCTATGTTCAGTAAGGCTGATGACAATTTCATGTATATGGTGAGGGTGGTGTTTTTTCTTTAAGCATGGTTTGTTTAAAATTGAGGAGGATTAATAGTGCAGAATGCCTCAAGAGTTCATGTGCTAGCTTCATTTGGAGTGTAACTTTTGTTTGAGAAATGCTGAATATATGTTTTAGAAGCAGAAGAAGTATTGAGAAATGATGTAGGCATGCCATTCACAAAAGGTTTTGTGCTTTGATAAATTAAAAAATGTTGGGGGATATTCTCAAGAACGCGTGTTAACTATCGCCAAAATCGCTTAACGCAACTGCTCACATCGCAGTCCATTGCGGGAAAATAACACTGTGTTAACGCAGCATTCACAACCCGGCTGCACCATGCGATAGCCTCACGATAACCCGACAAATGCCGCGTTAAAATCAACGCGACGCCCAAAAAATGCGAAACCCCAATGCGAAAAAACTTGCGACTCCCAAATCGTGAAATAAAGCCACCGATAACCAGCGACAGGCCTGCGTTTCTCACGCGACATGCGGGAAAATGCACCATAAAAGCAGGGGGAAAAAAGATAAAAAAATGTAACTGCGTACCACCATGGACGCACCCGGACCGAGTGCACAGGACAACGCGAACCCCACAAGCCCCACAGACGACCAGCCAGGAACCCCGGGGCCGGGGAAGAGCAAGGAGAAGAGGAAGAGGGAGACGGGGTTCAGTCCGCAGGAAAACCCGATCATCGTCACGGAGGAGACAGAACACAACCTACAACTGTACATCACCTCCACTGTGTCATCGGCAACACAAACGGAAACATGGCAGTACATCGAGAACAACGTGAATGTAGTTGGAGTGTCGAGGAGGACAATGGACGAGGTCAAGAGGCGCTGGAATGATGTGAAGGGCAAAACCAAGAAGAAACACTATGTCAACTTGAAAGTAGCAACGCAGATTGGAGGTGGGGGACCAGCGGCACACCAGGAGCTGGATGGCAGTGAGAAAATGGTGGCCACAATCATCAGTCGGGATACGGTGCCAGGAGTTGGCGATCGGGACACTGCTCAACATGACCTGACACAACATCAACAGGGTGAGTACCGACCAGGGACTGGGGGGACGGGGGGAGATGGGCACAATGGCACACATGCACAATTAAGTAGAGCACACTGCACACCCACAATGACTCTGGAACATGTCCCTGATCCCCGTGCCACACAGCAGCACACATACAGAAACTCAGGGAATGTGTGTTGCATTGAATTTATTTGCACATGCTGTGCCTGTGGTCATTTTGCACTGTCTCATGATTGCCAAGCACTGACACAATGTGACGTCCTCATGTGAAGAAATTGTCAATGATGTTGTTCCTACGGGCTATTCCTGCTGCAGCTGCAGTGGGGTGTGGTCCACCTGCCTCATCTTCCTCATCATCGTCCGGTGCATCTGGCACTCGTAACCATGGGGCATTGGTGCGTACACATATGTTGTGCAACACACAACATGCAACGATCATCTTGCACACGATGACTGGGCTGCACAGGAGCCTCCCACCTGTGATGTCCAGGCACCTGAAACGTGACTTCAACACGCCAAATGTGCGTTTCACGATGCCCCTGGTGCGTTTGTGGGCCGCATTGTACTGCCTCTGGGCCTGTGTGTTTGGGGCTTGGAGGGGTGTCATCATCCAAGGGCAGAGTGCATATCCCTGATCACCTCCCTTCATCTCCGTTCACTCACTGGATGCTCCAAAAAACGGGTCCGGACCACGGAAGTAAGTGCAATTTTTTTTATTCGGTGAAAATCAAGTCGGCATAACGCGTTTCAGCTCTCTTGGGAGCCTTGATCACATGACACAGTTCTGCATTACCATTGATCTTTTAAAGTGACCAGTGCAAGTGTAATTAACTTCACGTGTGGAAAATACACCATAGACATAGAAAAGTTACATATGTAGTTTTTTCAATTATATTTTTTTCTCTCTCTCTCTCTCGATTGTAGTTTTTTACTTTTTGCCAATTCAAGGACACACAATTTTTTACGATACACAATTTGACAAAAATTATGTCAATAAATTAATTGTTGCATATAACCAAACCTGAATGCGTTATTACATCACGGCATTTGGCAGTGGACTTTATATAAGCATCCTATCCTTTTCCGTTTTTCTTCTAAACAATGTCTAGCGTATATATATATATTAGTGATAATAAAGTGCTCTTGTGTTAAAGTGCAAAGTGCATATCACCTAAAAGTGTATGTAAAAGTTAACACTAGTCACAATTATCTGTATGAATACAGTTACATTTATATTGTTTTTGGTGCATTGTGATATTGGAGCCCCAATATACTGCGCTAGGGTTCAAGCCCCTTGTATGTTTATACCATGTGGGTTTACTGGGTATATGGCATTGGATATCATTTATTGATTTATTTATATTTGGAATGCAACTTCAAATAAGTTGATGCCACTAATATCGGTATAAATACCAGATGGCAAATATGTTACTTGAATAGATGGATATGTTTGTGCAAAATTTCAAGTTGTATCTAATAAATAAATAAATTATTAATTTATGTGCCAAATGCGCAAGTCTATATTAGTGCAACATTGCATTGTGCAAAATAGCCATTGAGTCCCTCAAGTGTTATTGTCAATACAGTAAACAATGTATAGAAAATGTAAAATATTATTGATAAAATCATTCATAAATAACTACAACAATATATAAAATCATAGTAAAATACCAGATTTTAAAACATCACTATATCATAATGAACCGTCAATAAAAAACATGTCTAAGACCCAGGCTAAAACTTCGCATCCATATATATAAATCAATTTGCTTAAAATGCCCATATTCGGATATTCATTAAAAACCAGATCATAAACATGTATACAGATCCTCGGTTACGTTCAGCCCTGTCGGATGTTTGGAATTCAATTCTAAAATATATCTGGTTTCCAACTGACGTAACCGTTGTTCCCTATTGCCCCTCTCCTGCTTGGTGGTACCGCATCTATCACAAAATATCTGAGCTCCTGGCTTTTGGAGTCATGTTTGCTTTTAAAATGGCGTGCCACTGGATAGGTATTGTCGTGATTGTTAATCACCCTGAGGTGTTGTAAAATTCTTTTGTGCACCTGTAATTTGGTGCTCCCTACGTATTGTAGGTTACAAGGGCAGATTAAAACATATACAGCATATTCAGTCTTACACGTCAGAAGTTTGGTTATTTTTATGCTTCTGGTGCTGAACGGTGTCATGTATGTTTTCCGATTTTCATCTTGCTGGCACGCCTTGCAGGTTTTACACCTGAAAAAGCCCTTGTGTGTCTGTAGCCAATTTGTATTCTCCATGACCTCTGGGCTGGTTTTCACCAGTTCATCCCGCATTGATAGACCCCTACTATAGGTGATAGATGGTCGAGTCGGTAGACTCTTCCCAATGATGGGGTCACTTAGTACCATGGGCCAGTTACGTGTTATGATCGATTGGAGTTCCTTATGTTTTGACTGTATTGTATGATGATTCTAAACTCTTTACTGGTTTCGCTGTCACCATCTGGAGGTTGTATTGCTGAGATTACCTTACTAGGGTGCTTTGATGAAAGTAATTCAAACCTGTCCTTACGCATAAATTTTAGAATAGCGCTGTCTATCACACTTCTAGAGTATCCTCTCTCAAGAAACCTCACAGTACTACTTGCATGCACTTCCCTTAGATCTTTGTCATTGCTGTGGATCCTCCTCAGCCGAAGCATCTCCCCGTAGGGGATACTATTTATCAAGTGGTTGGCATGGGAGATGCTAGCATGTAGCGTGGAATTTCCCGCGGTCTCCTTGCGGTATAGTTTAGACTCAACCTTGTTATCACACACATAGATCTTAGTATCTAAGAAACTCTCCTCTGTGGCACTGATGGTTGCTGTGAATTGTAAATTCAGATTGTTAATGCTCAGCGCTTTGACAAAATCATTCGCATCATTGGTACTGCCATCCCACACCACAAACAGGTCATCAATGAATCTTAACCACATTTTGACATTCTTTGTCATTCCCTGTCTGTGTTGAGATTTGAGCACCAGCTCCTCCCACCAGCCCATATGCAAACATGCATAGCTGGGGAAGAAGCTGGCTCCCATGGCTACTCCTCTGATTTGTCTGTACAGTAAATTATTGAACATAAATACATTGTTCACTAAGCAAAATTCCACCATCTCTATTAGCATCTCCTTCTGGTCGACTGTAATTTCAGGTTGTTTCTCCAAATAAAATCTCATTGCTCTCAGTCCATCTGGGTGTCGAATACTAGTGTATAGTGAATTCACATCCAATGCTATGAACAAATATCCTGGTTTCCATTCAAAGTCCTTAAGTTTTCTTAGGAAATCACCAGTGTCTCGTACGTATGATGGTAAAGATTTCACTGAGTCTTGGAGAAAAAAGTTCACATATTGGGAAGTATGCTCTAGTAAACTCTTTCTGGCTGAAATTATTGGCCTGCCTGGCGGTTTCTGTGGATCTTTGTGGATCTTAGGGATAAAATAAATTGTAGGCACCACTGGGTGTTCATTTTTCAGGAACTTGTATTCCTGGGCTGTTAATATTCCTTTGCTTTTCCATGTCATTAGTTGAGTGTAATAGCTGGTATACATTAATTTCATTTCAGTAATGGAACTTTTGGTATAACATGTGTTGTCTCTTAGTTGTTTGTAGGCCTCTTTAGTGTATTCATCTTTGGACATTAGGACAATGTTGCCACCCTTGTCTGAGTTTCGGATGACTATGCCGTTGTTCCCCTTCAGTTTTTTCATGAGTAGGTCATATTTAAGCCTGGGCGTAGTTCGCGAAGTAGCTCTACGCGAAGCTACGCAAAGTGCAGTTCGCACTACGCGAGCTACGCGTAGCACTACGCGAACTGCGTAGTGCACTGTTCGCAATGATTGCACAGTGCCGGATGCTTGTCCGCACTGTGCAATCATTGAAAACGGCATCTTGCACAGTGCGAGCTGTCTTTACTGCCGCTCGAGTAGATTTTTACTCGAGCGGCAGCTTTCTCAACGCGGACTGGTTGTTTCTCATCGCGAGCGGTCGCGAGCATACGCGACCACTCGCAATGAGAAACCTGACCTCCCGCGTTGAGAATCTCGCCGGAGGTTTATTTTCCACGCTCGCGATCGGCAACTTGATGTTGCTGATCGCGAACGAGGAAAAACTCTCGCCGGGATGTCATTTTGCTTGCTCGCGGTCGCCAACTTGACGTTGAGGACCGCGAGCAACCAAAAAATGACCGCTACGCTTCGCTACGCGTGTTTGCACTGTGCTACGTGCAATTCGCGTTGTGCGAAGTAGCGCAAACTTCGCAAACTACGCGAGCGTAGCGTAGTGCTTTGCCCAGGGTTAGTCATATTCCTGGTTTCGTTTGTTGTATTTCCAATTTGCACTTCTAGTTGTCAAGTTCAATTGTTTTACTTGTTCTGTAACTCTCTCATGAAAAATGTCAATCAATCAATCAATCAGGTCACTTATAAAGCGCACTACATACCCGCGAGGGTCTCAAGGCGCTGGGGGAAGAGGGGGGGGTGCTGCTACTGATCGAAGAGCCAGGTCTTGAGGAGTCTTCTGAAGGCCAGTAGGTCTTGGGTCTGCCGAAGGTTGGTGGGGAGGGTGTACCAGGTCTTGGCGGCGAGGTGGGAGAAGGATCTGCCGCCGGCGGTCGTTTTCCGGATGCGGGGGACTGTGGCGAGGGCGAGGCTGGTGGAGCGGAGCTGGCGGGTGGGGGTGTAGAAGCTGAGTCGTCTGTTGAGGTAGGCTGGTCCGGAGTTGTGGAGTGCTTTGTGTGCGTGGGTGAGGAGCTTGAAGGTTATCCTCTTGTTGACAGGGAGCCAGTGCAGGTCTCTCAGGTGGGGTGTGATGTGGCTGCGGCAGGGGATGTCGAGGATAAGACGTGCAGAGGCGTTCTGGATGCGTTGCAGCCGTCTCAGGAGCTTAGCCGTCGTTCCTGCGTAGAGGGCGTTTCCGTAGTCCAGCCTGCTGCTGACGAGGGCCTGGGTGACTGTTTTTCTTGTTTCGGTGGGGATCCACTTGAAGATCCTGCGGAGCATTCGGAGGGTGTTGAAGCAGGATGAGGAAACGGCATTGACCTGCTTAGTCATGGAGAGGGTGGGGTCGAGGATGACCCCTAGGTTGCGTGCGTGGTCGGTGGGTGTCGGGGCTGTTCCCAGTGATGTCGGCCACCAGGAGTCGTCCCAGGCTGAAGGGTTGGAGCCAAGGATGAGGACCTCCGTCTTGTCCGAGTTCAGCTTCAGGCGGCTGGTCCTCATCCATTCGGCGACGGCCTTCATTCCTTCGTGGAGGTGGGCTTTGGCGGTGTGAGGGTCTTTGGTGAGGGAGAGGATCAGCTGGGTGTCGTCGGCGTAGGAGATGATGTTGAGGTTAGTGCTGTCGGGCGACGTGGGTGAGGGGTGCCATGTAGATGTTGAACAGCGTCGGGCTGAGGGAGGAGCCTTGGGGTACGCCGCAGATGATCTTGGTGGCCTTGGATCGGAAGGGGACGAGGCGGACGCTTTGAGTTCTGCCGGAAAGGAAGGATGTGGTCCAGTCCAGGGCCTTCTCTTGGATCCCGGCGTCGTGAAGGCGTGTTCGTAGTGTGTGGTGGCAGACCGTGTCGAAGGCGGCTGATAGGTCCAGGAGGATGAGGGCTGCTGTTTCTCCGTTGTCTAGCAGGGTCCTGATGTCATCGGTGGCGGTGATGAGGGCGGTTTCGGTGCTGTGGTTGCTGCGGAAGCCGGACTGGGAAGGGTCCAGGATGTTGTTCTCCTCGAGGTAGCGGGTCAGTTGTTTGTTGACGATTTTCTCGGTGACCTTCGCGGGGAACGGGAGCAGAGAGATGGGTCGGACGTTCTTGAGGTCCTTGGGGTCTGCCTTGGGTTTCTTGAGTAAGGCGGTGATCTCGGCGTGCTTCCAGCTTTCCGGGAAGGTTGCTGTCTCGAAGGAGATGTTGATTATTTTCTGGAGATGGGGCGCGATGGCTGTACTGGCTTTGTTGAAGACGTGGTGAGGGCACGGGTCTAGCGGTGAGCCGGAGTGGATGGTGTTCATGATCTCGCTGGTGTCCTCGTCGTTGATGTTGGTCCAGGAGAGCAGGCGGTTGGTGGTCGTGGGGGCAGTGGTCTCGGTGGTTGCCGGGGCGGTCGTGGTGTTGAAGCTGTCGTGGATGTTGGCGATTTTGCGGTGGAAGAAGGTGGCCAGTGAGTCGCATAGGTCTCGCGACGGCGGGATGTCGTTGGTGTTGGAGCTGGGGTTGGAGAGTTCCTTCACGATGTTGAAGAGCTCTTTGCTGTTGTGTGCGTTGTTGTCTAGGCGGTCTTTGAGTGAGGCCCTTTGGCGGATCTGATGAGGTGATGGTGACTGCGGGTGGCGCTCTTGTGGGCGGCGTAGCTGTCCGCTGTCCGTTCGTGGAGCCAGATCTTCTCCAGTTTTCGGCATGTTCGTTTGGAGGCCTGGAGGTCTTCGGTGAACCAGGTGGCTTTCTTGCTGGTGTGGCTGTTGGGCGGATTCTTGAGCGGGGCGAGGGTGTTGGCGCAGTCGTCGATCCACTGTCTGAGGTTGCGGGCGGCGGTGTCGGGGTCGGAGGGTTCGGCGGGTGGGCTCAGGGCGAGGGTGGTGGTTAGCTGGTCTTCGGTGACGTGTGGGCTTGCGGAAAAGATGGAGTCTAGCGTGTGGCCGGCGGCGTGGGTGGGTGTTGTCACGAGCTGTCTGAGTCCGAGGGTGGCGAGGTTGTCGATCAGGGTGGTGGAGTTGGTGTCCTTGTTGTTCTCGAGGTGGAAGTTCAGGTCCCCGAGGAGGATGTAGTCCGTGGAGGCGATGGCGTGTGTGCTGACGAAGTCAGCGATGGAATCGCTGAACTGTGGTCGGGGTCCGGGGGTCTGTAGATGAGGGTTCCTCTGAGGGTGGTGTTGGGATCGGTGTGGATCTGGAAGTGCATGTGTTCGGCAGTGCTGAGGGTGTCGTCGGTGTTGGTTGAGACTATGAGGGTGTTCCTGTGGACGATGGCGATGCCTCCTCCGACTCCGTTGGTGCGGTCCCTGCGGGTGATCTTGTAGCCGTCCGGGATGGCAATGGCGATGTCGGGGGCTGAAGCGGGGTTCAGCCAGGTCTCCGTCAGGAAGGCGACGTCTGGGGAGGTTGAGTCGAGAAGGTCCCAGAGTTCGATGGCGTGTTTGCGAGCGGAGCGGGTGTTGAGGAGGATGCATCTGAGGTAGTTGGGTTCTTTCCTGGGCGGTGGTTTGGCGGGGCGGGTGCTGGCGAAGCTGCAGTTCCGGCGGGTGAAGGGCCCTTGGGTGCGCTTCGGGGTGGCTCGGTAGCAGGCGTGATCTTTTCCGGGGTTGAGTGCGTGGAGGGTGCTGGCATCGTATCGGCGTCTGTTGATGTGGCGGGCGCGGGGGATGCACGGACCAGGGGTTCTGGCGCTGGGCGCGGTCCAGGCGCGGACGGGCGCAGACGGGCTTGCCTTAGGCGCGCCCGCTGCGCACGTCCGCTGCGCGGCCGCCATAAATGGGGAGGTGGGAGGGAGGAGCAGGGAATGGGCAGCGAATGGGCAGTGAGGGGGCGGGGCCGCAGGGGCGCAGCGGCGGGAAACAGGCCAAAGGAAAAACGAGCACAGTCAGGGCAGCAAGGGGGCACAGAGGAAAAACGAGCACAGTCAGGGCAGCAAGGGGGCACAAAGGAAAAACGAGCACAGTCAGGGCAGCAAGGGGGCACAGAGGAAAAACGAGCACAGTCAGGGCAGCAAGGGGGCACAAAGGAAAAACGAGCACAGTCAGGGCAGCAAGGGGGCACAAAGGAAAAACGAGCACAGTCAGGGCAGCAAGGGGGCACAGAGGAAAAACGAGCACAGTCAGGGCAGCAAGGGGGCACAAAGGAAAAACGAGCACAGTCAGGGCAGCAAGGGGGCACAAAGGAAAAACGAGCACAGTCAGGGCAGCAAGGGGGCACAGGGGAAAAACGAGCACAATCAGGGGCAGCAAGGGGGCACAGGGGAAAAACAAGCCCAATCAGGGGCAGCAAGGGGACACAGAGGAAAACGAGCACAATCAGCTGGCAGCAGCAGGGCACACAGACGGAGCTGTGTGGTGGGGGAGCGACCTACCAGTCAAGGTCAGGGGTCGCTCTCCTCACCACGCAGCGGCCGCCATAAATGGGGAGGTGGGAGGGAGGAGCAGGGAATGGGCAGCGAATGGGCAGTGAGGGGGCGGGGCCGCAGGGGCGGGAAACAGGAACAGAGGAAAAACGAGCACAGTCAGGGCAGCAAGGGGGCACAGAGGAAAAACGAGCACAGTCAGGGTAGCAAGGGGGCACAAAGGAAAAACGAGCACAGTCAGGGCAGCAAGGGGGCACAGAGGAAAAACGAGCACAATCAGGGCAGCAAGGGGGCACAGAGGAAAAACGAGCACAATCAGGGGCAGCAAGGGGACACAGAGGAAAAACGAGCACAATCAGGGGCAGCAAGGGGGCACAGAGGAAAAACGAGCACAGTCAGGGCAGCAAGGGGGCACAGAGGAAAAACGAGCACAGTCAGGGCAGCAAGGGGGCACAGAGGAAAAACGAGCACAATCAGGGGCAGCAAGGGGGCACAGAGGAAAAACGAGCACAGTCAGGGCAGCAAGGGGGCACAAAGGAAAAACGAGCACAGTCAGGGCAGCAAGGGGGCACAAAGGAAAAACGAGCACAGTCAGGGCAGCAAGGGGGCACAGAGGAAAAACGAGCACAATCCGGGGCAGCAAGGGGGCACAGGGGAAAAACGAGCACAATCAGGGGCAGCAAGGGGGCACAGGGGAAAAACAAGCACAATCAGGGGCAGCAAGGGGACACAGAGGAAAACGAGCACAATCAGCTGGCAGCAGCAGGGCACACAGACGGAGCTGTGTGGTGGGGGAGCGACCTACCAGTCAAGGTCAGGGGTCTCGGGTCATGATGGGGTTGAACATTGATTTGGCTTTGAAAGGTGTTTTTATGCCCTGTTGCAAATTGCTCCTTGTATTGAAATGGCTGGATTGAGTTGATTCAGTTATTATCAATTCCATGTTGGTGTCCTCATCATTGCTTTGCCATAGTTCCTGCATCTCATTACAGAAAGAGGCAGCTGATTGTGTTGCTTCTAAATCACTGGTTTTTTCAATACTTTCATTGCCATCTTCAATTGTGCGATTGCCTTCTCTCCTATTCAGTGCATGGAATTTCCTGAGTTTTAACTTTCTCACACCTTTAAAAATATCCAACCTAGTTTTGGAGTAGTTAAAGTTTCTTGCAGGGCAGTAGGAGAGGCCCAAACTTAAAATATTTTTCTCTGTATCTCTCAATGGTATATTCGATAAATTTATGATTGTTTTATTCATGTTCATATCTTTATTTACTTGCCCCTCCTCCAGCCTCCTCGTTTCTTTTGATTTTAACCGGTTTCTATTGGCCTTCCTTCTCTGTCCACGTTTGGGGTTTTTATTTGTCCATAATTGGTTTTCGCAGGCCTTGGTCGGAGGGTTTGCCTCCTGTCGCTGCATAAAAAACCCAATTCCTCATCAAGCGAGTGTTTCTGATTTGGTTGATTTTTCCTTGTGTCGTGTTCTGATTCACTATCAGGGGCAGAACTGAGGTCCGATTGGGAGGTACTCGAAGTCGGTTCTCCACTTCTCGATGTACCTGGTCTTTGCTCTGTTGTTTTATTGATTTTTGACGATCTCATCGCTTCATATTTTTTCGCGAAAGTAAAGATCTGACCAAGTTCATAATCGGTCTTGTCCCGATGGAATTTGAACGTTTTCTGCTCCTTAATTTTGTCTTCCGCCCGCTTTAATCTGACCATCATTTCTTGCCGTAGTTTCAATTGTTCATCAGTTTGCCCCATTTTTTCTAATTCCTCATTAATCTTTGCAATTTCCTCCAGTAATGAAGTCCTATCAATATCAGCATACTTTATCAATATCAATACAAGCCGTTTTGAAGACTCCAAATTACACTGAGCCCATTCACGCATCATTGCCGGGTTAGGGGACTCATAGCTCGGGGCTAAAAGTATTCGTAAACCTCGTGGTATCCGGTCCACATCTACATATCTCTGCAGTGAGCGGGACTCCCACCATTTACTTTGTTCTGCGCGCATTTTTTTCTCAAGTTTTTTATATTTATCTTTTACAGTTTCAATTTGGCTTTTGGTGACTGTGTCAATGTTTTTCTCTATAGTTGTCACTTGCCTGCAGTCGTCAAACATTTCCAGCGCTGCGGCTTCTCTCTCACGAACTATATCAGCCGACATGTTGCACAATATTATTCCTTATTCTTGGTTTCAAGAGATATCCGTCATAAACTATGAGACGTTACTCTCTCCCCAGCACACCTTTCCGCCCCTTATTGCCTATATCCCGTACCTCAGTAATCTCCCGGTCCGTCAGAATCCCCCGATTCAGTTCGTTCCGTTGTACTTCGGCTTCACGGCATTCCTGCGGCAAAGGGGGTCACGACAGCACAATTCCTTCCGGATTTCGTTTAGGTACTTCCTGGTTACCTCGGAAATCGTGTCTCTCCAACTGTGTATTTCCTTTTAGGAAAGGGGGTCCGTTAACATAGCCGAAAAGAGACCACGTCGGCTTCAAATATCCATTCGTCTCCGTTCACTCACTGGATGCTCCAAAAAACGGGTCCGGACCACGGAAGTAAGTGCAATTTTCTTTATTCGGTGCAAATCAAGTCGGCATAACGCGTTTCAGCTCTCTCGGGAGCCTTGATCACATGACACAGTTCTGCATTACCATTGATCTTTTAAAGTGACCAGTGCAAGTGTAATTAACTTCACGTGTGCAAAATACGCCATAGACATAGAAAAGTTACATATGTAGTTTTTTCAATTATATTTTTCTCTCTCTCTCTCTCGATTGTAGTTTTTACTTTTTGCCAATTCAAGGACACACAATTTTTTACAATACACAATTTGACAAAAATGATGTCAATAAATTAATTGTTGCATATAACCAAACCTGAATGCGTTATTACATCACGGCATTTGGCAGTGGACTTTATATAAGCATCCTATCCTTTTCCATTTTTCTTCTAAACAATGTCTAGCGTATATATATATTAGTGATAATAAAGTGCTCTTGTGTTAAAGTGCAAAGTGCATATCACCTAAAAGTGTATGTAAAAGTTAACACTAGTCACACCCACAATGACTCTGGAACATGTCCCTGATTCCCGTGCCACACAGCAGCACACATACAGAAACTCAGGGAATGTGTGTTGCATTGAATTTATTTGCACATGTTGTGCCTGTGGTCATTTTGCACTGTCTCATGATTGCCAAGCACTGACACAATGTGACGTCCTCATGTGAAGAAATTGTCAATGATGTTGTTCCTACGGGCTATTCCTGCTGCAGCTGCAGTGGGGTGTGGTCCACCTGCCTCATCTTCCTCATCATCGTCCGGTGCATCTGGCACTCGTACCCATGTGGCATTGGTGCATACACATATGTTGTGCAACACACAACATGCAACGATCATCTTGCACACGATGACTGGGCTGTACAGGAGCCTCCCACCTGTGATGTCCAGGCACCTGAAACGTGACTTCAATGTGCCAAATGTGCATTTCACGATGCCCCTGGTGCGTTTGTGGGCCTCATTGTACTGCCTCTGGGCCTGTGTGTTTGGGGCTCGGAGGGGTGTCATCATCCAAGGGCAGAGTGCATATCCCTGATCACCTGTGACAGTGCAGAGAGACATGAGTCAATAGTTGGTTCTGCATGATGTGTTGGCAGGCTCACTAGTTCATTGGCATGTGATATGCATGTCGTAGCGATTCCGGTTTGACATGTACTGCTAGTAGCAAATGAGCGCCATCAATGTGTACTACGTAGCCTCACTGCTGCTCCTCCCTCCCCCCGAGCCTATTTCCTCGTGTGCGCTGCGCGCTTGCATCACCTGCACTCCTATGGCACACCATTGTCATGCCTGTCTGCGCATGTCCACAAGCCTGACAACGACACTGTGATGTTGTGCGTTGAAGGTGGGCGGCCACGCATGTGTAGGCCTATGGTAAGGATAGGGCGGACACAGATGTGGAGTTCATGGCTGGCCGAAGTCGCGATGCGGTCGAGGCAAGATATTTGGCTCATGCTGCGGTAATAGCGATACACACACAACAGTTGGCATGTATGATCCCGGACCCCCAGCGGGCTTGAGCTCATTCATTAATCCCTTCCTCCGAGCCCACACTCGGGGGCATGTTACATTGCAACTTTGTCCATTGCGGGATGGGTGGTGCCGACACCACAACAAAGACACACGCATTAGGTACTAAATTGGCAAGCCCAACACTTAACCACACCCAGAGCACCGGGGTGATCATCCACACTCCTATGCTGGACTGCCATATGCCAGCCCACTCCGGCAACGCCTATAGGGGTGTACGACACAGCTACATGTCCCAGGTCTACCCCACTGCCTGAGGTGACATGGTTGCATCCGCTGTACACAGCACAATGCAATGTGGTAGGGCCCGGGGCCCTCATGCACACACAAAGACCACACGGACACACTTAGATAGTTTGTGGAACTGGCTACGGGCATGTGCGCCCGGACCCTTTATTGCCAGGGTCACATGTCCAGTGATGGCGTAAGCCCGGTTCGTGAAAGTATGTAGGCAATTTCCCGCCCGTTGAACTAAGAGCATTCCATAGTGAATTGTGTCCTTGATCTGCTACTTTATGTAATTATGTGGAGCGGGACCACAGCTAACTACGACCAAGTATATATATTGGAAAACTCTAGCCGTTGTACTATTAGAGTTTTAAACCCACCTGATTATCTGCGGAGATTCGTACGCTGCTACTACTTACACCCTACCTATGCGTGAGGATATATTCACAGTTGTTTCCGCCTTTGAGGATTATCTTAGGGAGCTTCATTACTTTACCCTTTCATTGCTTTTAAGCCCAATACAATTGTTATATAGAGCCCCTGTTGCACCGCATTTAAGAAAGTACTTGGATGGCTCTGGAACATTATTGGCCACCTCATGAATAATTTATTCTTTGCGCCCTGACGAAGGATCTGTGGGTCTCGGACTCCACTCCGAAACGCGCGTCGGCGCTTTTTTTCCCCTCTTTTACTGCATATATTTATGAAATGAATCATTATATGTTTTGTAATGTCAAGTTATATGTTCAAGTATGTGTGTGTTTGGTATGATAGAGAGTAGTATGTCTGGTGTTGTCTGAGTGCATTTGTAAGATATTCAATTTATCTGTTCATTCTTTGGGGCTCACAACAATTATGTTGTTGATATGTTGGTCATAATGTGCATATTGATTAATACATTTATATATATATTTAAAAATAAAAAATAAAAATATATTATGTATTTTGACAAATAAAAAGATGAACAATTCATGCAATAGTGGGACAATGTATTTTCTGACTATGGAGGTATCACCCGAATAGAGATTAAAGGATAAGGAGAGGTTTTTGTTGTTATTGCTCACATGTCCAGTGATGCCTGTGCTGGATGGGTGTGGGGTGAGTGTAAGCCAGCCCTCAGGGAGTTGTTGGCGCTGGCAACAACTACAACAGTGATCAGACAATCAGAAGTTCACAGTTCAAACAGCAAGGGTCCACGACTTGAGCTGCACAGAGTTAGTGGCCACGGATGCACTGCGGCCGGCACAGGCACATCGCCACGGGACGGTGACTACCGGTGCACTGAGGTAGGGCCACGAGAGCTGAGCGGGTTCTCGTCGATGTCCAAGGTGAATGTCACAGGGGATTTGGGGGACAGTGGAAGGTGTTCTTCCAGGGCATGATACAGAGGGCAGTACCAAGCAGACACATGCAATATGAAGGAGATGAATGCTACAGACTCATGTTTAACACCAAGTCATTACCAGCCACATGATGATGAAGACAACCCCCAGGCCATTGACTGAGATGCCACCAAAGTTCAACCAGAGGGTGTCCATGAATTTCGGGGCACAGAGTTAGTGGCACCAGAGCTGAAAGGGGATGCAGTCTGGGATGAGGACTGTACAATGGTATAAACTCTGCCATAAATAGATCAAGGCTCAGTTCCAAATGTGTAACCTACTTGACCGTAGTGTGGGCCGGAGGCAGCGGTCAGCAGGGGCCCCCAGCCACGTGTCTTTGGCTTGCGATGCACAGAGTCAGTGGCACCAGGGCAGTTGTTGGTGGGGTTCGGTCACCTCCGTAACAAGGATCCTGTTTGTCATCCGGACTGAATCGCGTCTTCCTCTTACTCCTCTCCTAGCGTGCAAAGATACGGACTCTGCCATTGTAAAATCAAGACTCAGTTCGAAATGTGTGACCTACTTGACTGCAGTGTAGGCCTGAGGCATCGGTCATCGTGGGGCAACGGCTGTTCAGGCAGCTCCTCCTGGTACTCTCACACACGACATTGGAATGCCATGTGGTGATGAATTGTGGTTGACGGAGGTAGTGGCACCAGAGCTGTGCGTGTGTGCAGCCTGCGACGATGCCGTGTCCTGCTTGGTACAGATTGTATTGGATTTGTGTGAGGCCTGCTGGACCGCAGTGTAGGCAGTACACAGGTGACCCCGCGGTGCTGGGCCGCAGTGTAGGCCGAAGGCAGTAGTCAGCATGGGCCCACAGACACGTGACGTTGGAATGCTATGCACAGAGTCGGTGGCACCACATCGTAGGGAGTACGGTGATATAAACTCTGCAATAAACGTATGTACTCTGCCATTGAATAATCAAGACTCAGTTCCAAATGTGTGACCTACTGGACCGCAGTGTAGGCCGGAGGCAGCGGTGGAGTACGTCAATGAGAAAGGAGTAATGGGGGGCCTGTGTCGCGGAGGCCGTGATGGTCTGAGGAGGCTGCCATGGTCGCGGGCCTCGGGCTTGGAGCTTGCACTGGCACGTGGTGGGCCCTCTTTGACACACGCCGGTGTTGGCAGGTGAGCAGTGCGGCCTGGCTGCGCTGGGGCGGGCATGACGCATTTTGGGACCAGCGGCCTGGGGTGCAGTAGGCGCACAGGATCGCAGGCACCGCCGCTCACAGCGTCGGCCTCGTGGCGGGGTGAGAGGCGTAGCCTTGGCAGACACGTTGTCCATTCCGGAAGAGAACCACGCCCAGAGTAATGGGCTTTTTATTCACACCCCTACGCTGGCCTGGCGTACGCCGGGCCAGCCCACTCTGCGCACGCTTGCAGGGGGGGACATAACAATCTACATTTCCGCATTGTTCCCCGCTGGCTGCGGTTACATGGTTGCGTCCACTGTCCAGTACACTCCAGACACCAGCAGTGCATGGCGACATGGAAGTGTCTGTGCTCTGCATACTGCGGTCTGTCCAGCACATCCACTCCACATACAAAGGAATTCCTCAGCACACGTCTGTTATGTCACAATATACATAAACATGCTTGATGTGAGCATAAGTAAAATACAAGTAGGTAAGTTCTTATTTCTTTTTTCCGTTTTATTTTCCGATGTTCAGACAGCCGACACGTGTTTCGTCGCTTACATGGGAAATTATCCCGCGACTTTATCAAGGCTATTGTCTTCCTGTGTATAAACCTTTATTAGTGGTGTTAATTCCAACCCACACTGGGATTCAATATCTCGCGACGTCTCACTTCTCAATGTTAAATCCAAGGGATCCCTGTGTGTCCCAGAAGTTCAGAATCTTATTTCTTAGTAGTTTGATCCCACACACGGACGTCGCTCCTCGTGTTGCCGAGTATGGTGCACCGTGATCAATACAGCGAGTAAATATCAAATATTTGTGTTATCTCTCCCGAGTGGCGCCTTCATTTACCCAATTAAATACCACTGCTTATTAGGTGCTCACATCCACTCCACACTTGGCATTGTGTACATTCTTATTCATGGGTCACTTGCCTCCTTCGCACATGCCGGGTTCCCACCTCTCCCCACATTCTGCTATTGTGTGGCTGAGGTGCCATGCCGTTGATGGCTTGTGTAGATGGCTAGCCCAGGTTGCCACAGTAAGTAGTGTTGTCGTGTTTGGAATGTGGGGATGTTGGTTGTCATGTTGTATGTGATTTTGTGACGTGTGCATTCCCAGAGTTGTGAGTGGTCTGAATGTGGTGTTGAGGTGTGTGGTGTGTTCCGTTGGTACTTACCGACGAGCAGTGCATTTCCATAGGTGCCATCCTGAAAGCGCTGGTTGATGATGGACTGTCGGAAGATGAAGGAATCATGCACACTGCCTGGGTAGTTGGCGACGACATTGGTGAAGAGTCCCCGGTGGTCCACTATTGCCTGCACATTGATGGAATGCGTGTGTTTCCAGTTGCGGTAATTGTGTGCAGTGACGGCAGGGGGCACGAGGAGTACATGTGTGCAGTCAATTGCCCCCAAGACGTGCGGGAAGCCAGCTATGGTGTAGAAGCCTTGCTTGATCTCCAGCTGTTCCTGCTCAGTGTGTGGGAAGTAAAGTTGCTGGGGTACTAAGCTGATGATGGCATCCAGGACAGGTGTGAGGAACTTTGACAGGGCTGGCTGTGAGACTCCTCCGACTCTGGCAGTTGTTGGTTGGAAGGTCCCAGAGGCCAACAGGTGCAGCACGGCCAGCAGCTTTGTCTGCGGAGGGATGTTGGTTCTCCGCTGTGTTGGTACCGTCAGCCTGTGGGCAATGATGGTCAGGATGCGTAGGATGGTTGTCCTTTTGAGCCTGTAGTGGGCAATGACTTTCTCTTGCGTTAAGTCTCCCAGGCTGGTGCTATTTCGGAAGGTCCGGTGTCTTTGTCTGAGCTGCCTCTGTGGAAGTCCAGGGGTGGGTCCTGGGTGGGTGGGGGTCCTGGGTGTGCTGGTGGTGGGTGTTGTGGCCCTCTTGGCGCTCCGAGCTGCATGATCAGTAGCTCCATGGCATCTGTTGTTCTTCTGGTGTGGCTGTGGGCTGGGCTCCCTTTTATGGTGCAGGTTGTCGTCCGACTTAACACCAGGTAGGAGCAGGTGTTAAATCCATGCTGCTAACTCGCCTTATCGCATGTTTTTGATTCTTATCGCCGTTCTGGCTGGTCGTTGGGAATGTTGCGAAGTGGTGTTTCCGCTGGTTTTTGCATGGGAACGCCTACTCTGCATCTCATTAGCGTTAGTTGCCGGTGTCATCCGTGGTGACGTTTTTTGCGGCTGCTATCGCAGGAATACTGGTGATATCGGCTGTTAGCACCAGCTTGTGAATGGTGCGATGAATTTATCACCACTTTGGCTGAGATAAAGTGCCGCTAACTCGGCGATAAGTCCTTGAGAATATGCCCCGTTGTTTTTCATTTTAGAAACTTACTGATGCATGTGCATGCGCAGTAACAAAGCAATGTATGCCCCTAGAGAGCCATGTATGCAATTATATATCAAGTGTGATATCCTGACTTCACTAACACATAGCTCTGTAGAAAAGCATATCTACAGTAAAACAGGTAGTTTGATACTGACAGAAGAAGTCAAATATATAGTCACAACTGTTATGTATCTAACAGCAATGAAGGTACTTTCACAGTCAGTCAGGCAGTATTTAGGCACTCATGCATTCACCCAGCCAGGCAGTCGTCAAATCAGTGATTCTCTATCCATGGAGTTATTCAATTACCTAGACACTACACATGGGGGCATATTCTCAAGAACTTATTGCCGATTTATCAGCACTTTAGCGCCGCAAAAGTGGCGATAGGTTTATCGCCCTATTCCCAAGCTGGTGCAAACTACTGATATCGCCAGTTTTCCAGCGATAGCTGCCACAAAAAACATCGCCACGGATGAGAGTGACAACTAATGCTAATGATATGCAGAGTAGGCGTTCCGTGCAAAAACACACGAAAACACCACTTCGCGATATTCTCAACGACCAGCCAGATCGGCGAAGCGATCCAAAAACAGGCAATAAGGCGCGTTAGCAGCAGGGATTTAACACCTGCCTTTTACTGGTGTTAAGCAGGACGACAACCTGCAGCATGAAAGGGAGCCCAGCCCAGAGCCACATCTGAAGACCAACAGATGCCATGGAGCCAATGATCATGCAGCTCGGAGACCCAAGAGGGCCACAACACCCACCGCCACCACCCCCAGGCCCCCCGGACCACCCCCCCGGACTAGCACCTAGGCAGCGCAGAACAAGACAGCGGACGTTCCTAAAATACACCAGCCTCAGACACTCAATGCCAGAGGATGCCATTGCCCACTACAGGCTCAAAAGGACAACCATCCTCCGCATCCTGACCCACATTGCCCACAGGCTGACGGTACCAGCACAGCAGACAACCAACATCCCTCCGCAGGCAAAGCTGCTGGCTGTGCTGCACCTGTTGGCCTCTGGTACCTTCCAACCAACAACTGCCAGAGTCGGAGGAGTCTCACAGCCAGCCCTATCAAACTTCCTCACCCATGTCTTGGATGCATGTCCACAAAAGCAACGGCGGGCCCCTGTATCTGCACCACACGCTAGTCCCAATTCGTAGTGTTCCTGCGCAACCAACCCCAACGCCAGGCGTCACCTGACACCTCTGTGCTCCAGATCCAAAAATGTAGTTACTGAAATGGGGGTGCGCCAGGTCATGAAGTCCAGTAGTCAACAGTTGTGTAAAAACAGTTCTTTATTACAAATACATAAATCAACAATACGAAAAGCTCAGCCAAAGCGTTCCATTCCCAACGGGGAACTTCATCAGGGCAACGTGTGGATTCAATTAACTGCATATGCTGCGGGAACTCCCCAATACAATTCCATATTCCTAAAGTCAGTATTCAGAAACCTGTTGGATAAATGGTGACAATGGTCAAGCGTCCGTATAGTCACAAACGTAATCTGGTACAGTGTATTGCACTTGGACAAACCGGAATGCTAACAGGTATGATAAATCCTGCATAGAAAGATCGTAACAGAAGTTTGTGTGGGCGTAACCTTCATAGGAAAGAAAAGGAAGGTTACGACCACACGAACTTCTGTTACGGTCTTATTATGCAGGAGTCCTCATACCTGTAAGCATCACAGTTTGTATCAGCTTGATACCCCTGCACCTTCACTTCCTCCACACTGCGCAAGAACAGCTGGAGACCAAGCAAGGGAACTATGCCATAGCTGGCTTCCCGCACGTGTTGGGGGCAATTGACTGCACACATGTACTACTTGTCCCCCCGGCCGACACTGCACACAATAACCACAACAGAAACCACACGCATTCCATCAATGTGCAGGCAAAAGTGGACCACCGGGGCCTGTTCACGAATGTCGTCGCAAACTTCCCAGGCAGTGTGCATGATTCCTACATCTTCCGCAAGTCCATCACCAACCAGCGCTTTGAGGATGGCACCTATGGAAATGCACTGCTCGTCGGTAAGTACCAACTGAACACACCACACACCTCAACTCCACAATCATACAACTCACAACTGTGGGAATGCACATGTTACAAAATCACATACAACATGCCAATAAACATGCCCAACTACCAGACACGACAACAAAAGTAACTGTGGAAACCGTGGCCAGCCATGTAGACAAACCATCCATGGCATGGCACCTCTGCCACACAATTGCAGGATGTGGGGATAGGTGGGAACCAAGTATGTGCGAAGGAGGCAAATGACCCATCAATAAGAATGTACACAATGCCAAGTGTGGCGGTGATGTGCTGGACAGACTTCAGTATGCAGAGCACAGACATGTCCATGTGGACATATACTGCTGTTGTTTGTAGTGTTGTGGACAGTGGATGCAAACAGGTTACCTCAGGCAGTGGGGAAGACCTTGGACATGTAGCTTTGTCATCCCCCCTGTAAGCGTGAGCAGAGTGGCCTTGTCCGGCGTATGTCGTGAATAAATAGCCCGGGGCTCTGGGCGTGGTTCAGTTCCGGGATGGCCACCAAAGTAACCACTGCGTGTGTCTCTGTGTCCGCCACATCCTGTCCATAGGCCTACACACACATGACCGACCACCTTCAACGGCCAGATTTAACTGGAGACGAGGTGGCTACGTCCCAAGCCAACCCGCGCACCTCTCGTCATCGCATGCAGAATCCTGTCTGCCAGGGCGGCGCCCCCCACCCAGCCACGAGGCCGCCGCCGTGACCGGTGGTGCCTGCGCGATCCTGTGCGCCTGCTGCACCTCAGCCCTGGTCCCCAGCCTGGTCCGCCGCCCAGCGATGACTGGCCGCCCCTGCGCACCCAGGCCTCAATGCTCACCTGCCGCCACCGGTGTGTCTCCAAGAGGGCCCACCACGTGCCGGTGCAACCTCCTCAGCCGATCGCTGGATTTCGCACCACAGGCCCCCAGCGCACACTGCGGCACCGCACCGCGGAGTCATGTGTGTGCTGACTGCTGCCTTCGGCGTACACTGTGCTCCTGCAGGGCCCTCAATTCAAATCGAATCTTGATTTGCAGGATGGCGTATCGAGGTCTACGCATCATCGCAGGCTGCACACCCGCTCAGCTCTTCAGGTGCCCCTACCTCAGTGCACCGCAAGTCATCATCCCGTAGCGGTAGGCCTGTGCCGGCCGCAGTGCATCGGGTGCCACCAACTCAGAGCACCGCAAGTCATCGTCCCGTGGTGGTAGGCCCGTGCCAGCCGCAGTGCATCGGGTGCCACTAACCCAGTGTGCCACAGGTCATGGCCCCTTTATGATTGAGTCTCCTGGTGCAGACGCCATCATGTCACCTCCAGCAGTGGGTAATGTGATGTGGTAGGCCCCTTTTATTGGCAGGGTCACATGTCCTGTGATGCCTGTGCTGGATGGGTGTGGTGTGGGTGTACACCAGCCCTCAGGGAGTGGCTGTGGCATGCTGACAACTAGAACAGTGATCAGCAGATCACTAAAGGGAAGACCTGGGACATGTAGCTTTGACGTCCCCCCCTGTAAGCGTAAGCGGAGTGGGCTGGGCTGGCGTATGGCAGTCCAGCATAGGGGTGTGAACAATGAGCCGGGGGCTCTGGGCGTGGTTCAGTTCTGGGCTGGACAAGGAAGTAACTAATGCGTGTGTCTCTGTTGTAGTGTCGGCGCCACCCGGACCGCAATCGGCAATGTGGCACCCTGTGACTCAAGTTCCACAACATGAGCAACATGGACGTAAGGGGGAATCACGGACCCTACATTCATCCATACTTTCATACTTGAATGATCATAGACATGACACATCAGTGTGAATCTGAATGTTTTATTCACATTCAGTGGAGTGTTGAAGCTGGAGAAGTACAGGGCCATGCAAACCCCACTTTACATTGTTGCCCCGTGGAGGGCCAGCCAGAGTCCTTTAGGGAATGACAAGTTCATTGGAAGAGGAGGAGTTCAGTCCGCAGTCTGATTGCTGTGTCATTGGTAACCAAACAGAATATGGCAGTCCATGTCGAGGTCCAAGGTGAGTGTCGCAGAGTGTATTGGGGGACAGTGGAAGGTGATGATGCAGAGGGCAGAACCAAGCAGAATCAGGCCATATAGCAGAGATGAATGCTACTGCTTCCTTTTTACCACTAATGCAGAATCATCCGCATCTTCGTCCTCTGATGTTTCATGGGCCTCACATGTGGGTGGTGGTGTTTTGTCAGCAGCACTGTGTGGCACTGACACATCAGGGGCCGGAGGTGGAATGTCTGCCGCACTGTGTGGCAGTGACACATCAGGGGCCGGAGGTGGATTGTCTGCCGCACTGTGAGGCACTGACACATCAGGGGGCGGAGATGTGGATGTAGAAGAAGCAGCAGCATTTATCGGTGCCAGGCCTTGTGGCAGCAATGCCATGATGAGGGTCTGCAGGGCATGGAAGATGCCAGCTACATCTCGCTGGTGTGCAGCCGTGGCAGCCATTCTTTCCGCCTGCATCCGCTCCCTGTTCTCCATGATCCTCCGCATGTGTTCCAACTCCCGGCTGACATCGCTGGAGCCACTCTGACTAGACAGTTGTTCTTGTCTCAGAGTCAGGACTCCAGCGATGTCAGCCATGGATCGTTGGAGAGCATGGAGCGGACTGTGGGTGTCCGTTAGGGACTGTAAGTGGTCCCTGATGGGACTTAGACACCCACATATGGCATCTAGTTTGGCTGCCATGAGGTCGAACCCCACCCGCACCTGATCAGCCATCTTCTCCTGGCACCCTAACACACGGCGTTGGAAGGCCATGTGTTGTTCGTGGGGTTCCTGGGAGTCAGCCGTGGTGGTGGGTGCTTCCTGCTGTGTAGTCTGTGCAGGGGGTAAGGTCTCCTCGATGCAGCTGGGCTGCCCTGCTCCTGGAGGTGAGGTGCCGAAGCTGTCCATGAGCTCTTGGAGGTACTCTTTGTCATCAGTGAAGAGCTGTTGGGCCTGCTCTGCAGGAGGTGTTGATTCTCCCTCTGCAATGTGAAGGGGAGATGCAGTTTAACATTGTGTTCACATGTATGTTGACGCATTGTACAAGTTTACATACAGACTGCATGACAATGTACATTGTGACTGTTTGGGAGGAGCTGCCTATTTGATGCGGGACAGTGGACATTTCGAAAACATCACGGATATGTGTTTGTACTTGTACATTATCATCTCACATTTCCCTGCTATGCCAAATGTGATTGGCCAGTTTATACACACAAGCGGCACCAGTTGTGTCCTCTGTTCTGTTGTGAACATGCTGCAGTTTGTACCACATTGTTGTCAATGTTGATGTGCTCTGAATGTTATGTGTGTGTGCTGCATTTTGGGAGAGTCGCCCCTGCAGCTCTGATTTTGCAGCCCCTTGTCCCTTTCAGGCGGTGTGCCTTTGACTTCTGTGCTTATACAGTGCTGAGATGTTGCATACTTGGGTAAATTGGGCTCTTGGTGGGAGTTGGGACTCTGGGGCATGGTTTGTCCGCAGATGTGTTGTTGACGTCAGGGGTTGTTTGTGCACGTGGATGTGTCAGAGTGTGACCTGCACCTTTACGGATGTGGTCCACACACAGCCACCTCAGTGTCGTGGCATGCAACATGTCATGGTATATTGACTGCAGCCATGCTATTCGTCATGCAGTGTCACTTGCATTGTCAGTGTGGCTCACAGACACGCCGCTTTGCTTGGTTTGGCACATGTGCATGGGTTGGTTGTGAGATTGGTGATGTGTGGGAAGGGCCCCCTCTGGGCACATAGTCGACGGGGGCCTACTTGCTGTTTCTATGTGTGCTGCAGTGTGCCAGGGGATCAGGGACATGATCCAGAGTCATTGTGGGTGTGCACTGTGCTATCCTTAATTGTGCATGTGTGCCATTGTGCCCATCTCCCCCCGTCCCCCAGTCCCTGGTCGTTACTCACCCTGTTGCTGTTGTGTCAGGTCATGTTGAGCAGTGTCCGGTCTCCCAACTCCTGCCACCGTTTCCCCACTGATGACTGTGGACACCATTTCCTCCATCTCATCCAGCTCCTCCTGTGGGGCTGGACTCCCACCTCCAGTCTGCATTGCTGCCTTCTGGTTGTTGCCGAGTTTCTGCTTGGTTATGCGCTTCACATCATTCCAGCGCCTCTTGAGCTCTTTCATTGTCCTCCTCAGCACTCCGACTGCATTCACATTGTCCAGGATGGACTGCCATATTCCATTTTTTGTTGCCAATGACACAGTGGAGGTGACGAACAGTTGTTGATGGTGTTCTACCACCTCCGTTATCAGGATCCTGTTTTCCTGCGGACTGAACTGCGTCTTCCTCTTCTTCTTCTCCTTGCCCTTCCCTGACCCCGAGGTCCCAGGCTGGTCCTCCGTGGGGGTTGTGGGGTTCTGGTTTTCCTCTGTACTTGCTCCGGCTGCCTCCATTGTGCTTCGCAATTGTTTTGGTTTTGTTTGTGGTTTTTTTTGTGCTTTTATAGTGATTTTTCCCGCCTGACGTATGTGAATTGAAGGCCTGGTGCAGCTTATCGCTGATTTTTTTATCGCGGTTGGGCCCATCGCAACTTTTTTCACGTTAGGCTTTAGATTTTTATCGTCGTCCCGGTAATTTTATCACGTACATTTGACACGTTATCTGGAATCTATCACATGCTACCGCCGTGTTGAGAATAAGACGTTCACACGGAGTTATTTTCCCGCGATAGACGGCGATAGGAAAAATTGAGTTAACCTATTTTGGCGATAATTATCGCACGTTCTTGAGAATATCCCCCATGTACTCTTGCAATCAGGCAGGCAGAAATGATGTAGTTATTGAACTATGCAGGCACTACCTATACATTCATCTAATCACCCAGACACTAACCATTTACTTATACAATTAACAAGGCTGTAACTATGCAGTCATTATAACACTTGCGCAGAACCTATGCAGTCATCTAAACACCCACTTACAACCCATGCAGTCATTGAAATACTGAGGCACATGTGTGCACTCATGCAAACATTCAGGCACTAATCATGCACTCATCTAATTACGTAGAGAGTACCATTGTAGTAAACCTATCATTCATCCAGCACTTATGCACTCATTTAATTACTGAGGCAATTCTCTTGCACTAATACAACACCCACTTTCATCCAATCTCTCAAGCTTTAACAATGGAGTCATGCAATCACTCAGACACTAGTCATGCACTCATCTACTCAGCCAGGCACTACTGAATCACTCATTGAATTATCCAGCCACTACTAATGTAGTTATCTAAACACCCAGGCACTACTGTTCACTGAACCAAAAACACATGGGCAGCAGCCATGCACTCATCCAATCACTGAAACACTACTTATGCACTCATCCAATCTACTAGGTGCTATGCATGTACTTAAACAATCAAGTATGCACTATCCATTCACTCTATAAATCACCTATATAACTATCTATGCACTCCTGCAATCATCCAAGCACTAGAGTTACAATCATTTAATCATCCAACCCCTATCTATGCATGCATTGAATTATTGAGTCATTAGTCATGCACTTATCTAATCATTCAGGCACTACTCATGCACTCATCCAAACACTCAGATAGTAGTGATATACTCATGCAAACACGCAGGCAGTAACTATGCAGATATGGAATGACCCACAGAGTTCTCATATACTCAGGGAAGCATCCAGGCACTACCTGTTTCCTCAGAGAATCACCTAGGTACTACCTATGCACCAATTCAATGATCCAGGGAGTATTTATGTATTCAACCACAAACACATGTATTTACAAGTTTTAGTGAGGAATATGTCGTCTTTTAGAATCATCTGGTGAATTATATATGCAAGCTGTGACACACTCTTTGCATGTACTTGGAAGAATTAGTGAGCTATATGCTTTGATAGAGATTAATGTGCAGATTGTTATGTGCACCGTTTCCCCAAATTTAAATCTGATACATTTAAGCGGAAGAGTACTGTGATACTAAATACACCAGTGACACAGTGATAGAGAGGCATGCAAATAGCTCTTCTGTTGTGTTTTCGGCTCTACAGTGTTGAGGCACTGTATGTACTTCTACACTTGGGGCTAAATTTACAAGAAAGTAATGCAGCGCAGAGCCACAAGCCATTTGGCTGCGCTGTGATGCATTATTTTCAAAGCACAGGGATGCATCATATTTACAACAATATGACAGATCCCTATGTTCTCCCTTGTGCTGCCGCACAACTGGCTGCCATGCGCCAACTGAGACACCCTTGCACCATGAATGAAAGACTGTAAGTGTAGTGGCTAGGTGATTCCATAACTGTATTAGTAGTGACTGTGTGAACACATTGCACTATACGTACTGCCTGGGTGATTGGATGAGTGCCTGAGTAGTGACTTGGAGATTGGATGAATGCAAGTGCAGTACCTGAGTGATTGGATGAATGCCTCAGTAGTTACTGGATGATTGGATGAGTAGAACTGTACTGCCTGGGAAATGGGATGAGTATTTGAGTAGCGACTTGATCCATCACAAGATTAGTGATTTGACACACTAATATATCCCGACCACCAACCACTGTGAAAAAATATATAAACAGACAAAAATGTATTAGAATTACATTTTCAACATTAGGCAACCAAATAACACACAATATTTTTTAAACAAAACTTTAATTCAACTAAGACAAATGTTTTACTGTTTTTTACTGTTTTCAGCTTTCATATTTCTTCACTTTCAACAGTGCTTTGTATGAAGCATCATCACTAAACAGTGGGGAAAACAATCAATTGATTATTAAAAAACAAATTTGAACAGTACATCATTACAACTATGTCATACTGTTCACTGCACTCACTACAATTTTTTTAATACTGGCTTGCTGATAGGGTACTACCTTAATGAATGCAACTATATGTTAAAACTGTTTCTGATACTTTTATATCTGGTACAAAATGTCCAACAACTATGAAGCAGTCCTAATTTTTGGATAGTCTTTTGTAAACATCATCCGTGTTAGGCCAAATGATATCTAAAATGTTCTTAATCCATGTACGAAAAACATAACTCATAGTACTATGAAGAAGTTGCTGTAGCAGAAACAAAAGGGGACATTTTTTTGGGTGATGAAGAGACTTTTCACATACAACTTAAGGCTACTGGTATCATAGTACCTCCATTTACTTTTTATCTGTAGTAACACAATGTAGTCCTCAAATGTTTTATACATTTCTTTCCTGCAGTTAAAAAGAGTCTTTCATTTCTAACACCTTGCTGTAGACAATAACCCTAATAGGCTGAATAATGTCTCAGAAACACATAGGGCCCGATTCACAAAAGTAATCTGAGACAAAATCCTAACTTTACGACTTTGGGTATTCACAGAAGGCATTTAGGAGTACTAAATTTAGGACTCCTAACTTTACTACTCCTAAACTGAGAAAAATCCTAACTTTACGACTTTCAGCATTCACAGAAGGCATTTAGGAGTACTAAAGTTAGGATTCCTAACTTTACTACTCCTAAACTGAGAAAAATCCTAACTTTACGACTTTCGGTATTCACAGAAGGCATTTAGGAGTACTAAAGTTAGGAATCCTAACTTTAGTACTCCTAAATACCTTCTGTGAATACCCAAAGTCGTAAAGTTAGGATTTTTCTCAGTTTAGAAGTAGTAAAGTTAGGAATCCTAACTTTAGTACTCCTAAATGCCTTCTGTGAATACCCAATGTCGTAAAGTTAGGATTTTGTCTCAGATTACTTTTGTGAATCAGGCCCCTTGTCCATGTATATGTCAACACAATACCACATTTTCTTATCCTAAATTCTCCTTAGTACTTCGGTTCTAGAAATAGCAGATATGAGTTTGGTAACGTTTTAGGTAGTCTTGATTTGAATGGCACTTGTATGTCATTGCACTCTCCATCCTCTTTGACATCTTAACTATATTGTGTAGTGTCCAGAGGTTATATTTACGCCTTCATGAAATATGATTGCTATAATTGTGAAAGTTATTTTTAAATGGAAATTTGTCCAGCTACAAAGTTTGTAATGGCAGTTCCTAATTTAGTACTAACAATTCTGCCTCGTTGTAGAATGACTTTGACATATTTTCCATACCTTTGTAGAAACAATGTTGACTTATGTTTTGATCTGCAGTTTTGACAGGTCATATCTTGATGGGGGTTTTTAGTTACATTTTCAAAGGGCACAGCTGTACAATCTGGTAATGTCAAGTAGAGGAATCGTTCTGAATTGATTTCAGTGCTAGATGTAAATTCACAATCTTCACAGTTATGGTTCCATTTATTAGTTAAACCAAATAATTAATTGATATTCACATCTTCTTCCTCTAATAGTCCTAGCATTACCATTAAAACTTTTCGCGCATCCTGCTGAAGATTTTGAGAAAACACTACGGATCCAGAACAGCCATCTGTAAGTTTTCTTATTCCAGTAGCAGAATGTATAATACTTCTGTCACTTCTTAATTCTTCAAGTAAACTATATAGTTGTGAAGACATTCTTTTATCCAGCTTTTCCTTAATAGAATTTGTAAAATGGGGCAAATGGTATAGTCCGTTTAACACAACATTTGCATAACAGTTCACCCCAGATTTATTATAAAAGTGATAGCTTTCTATTTCCTCATTGTGCTGTAGTTTTCTTTTCTTAGGTCCTTGTTGTTTTTCTTTTTGTTCATCTTTCTGTTCAGCTCTGATAGACTACTTTGATATTTTCCCTATGGACACATTATCGGCTTTTCAAACACAGGATACTGGCCTAAATGAGGAGCATATTCAGCTCCTAACCGATTATACTCCCTTACACAGCTCACATCAGCACTTACTTTCTTCTCATCAAAATCAATCAGAATTAAACCAGACAATCTTCAATTTCATGATAAAGCTACATATGACATTCATTCTTTGAATACACTACTACCAATATTAACAAGAGCTGTATCTACACTTAAACTTTGTGATTTGTGGATAGTTACTGCATATGAATAAGACACTGGGAACTGCTTTAGCTGGACATACAAGTCTTTCATGAGCAGGAAACGTACAATGCATCTACCAATCTGCTTAACTTAACCAACATCATCAAATTTTATGGCTAAGTATTCCATGTCATTTCTGTTTGGATAATTAATAAATTTCATAACTTTTACCATTGCGCCATTTGCTAGCCCTTCTTCAACATTCAAATTACTACGTAAGATTACACAACAATTTTTTCAGATATGTAACTGTTTTTCTAATCCTGCAGTTTTTTAAACAGATTTTTCTAAACTATCCAATTTTGATTGCAGTTTTTCTGTTAGTAGCACTCTAACTCCTTGATGTTCCAAGTTATCATTTGCTCTAATTTTGATTATCTCTTCTTTTTCCAGTTCCAATAATTGTTCATTGAATTTACTACACTCCTCAAGAGTTGGCATCAAACAAACAATAGACTTCTCTTCCTTAACAAAATTATACATTACTTCTGCAGCTGAAACATTAGTTGGAAACAGATTTTTGATGTGACGGGTTTGTAATGCTCTCTTTCCTTCTTTTGTGTGAACTCCCACTCTAATGTCCTTTAGTGTATCTCCATATTACATATCTGATGCTTGGAGCATATTTCTGATTAATTCTTTGTTTTCAAGGTTTTCCAAATGTTTACATTTCCAATACTTCCTAGTGAATTCCTAGTTTCATTATGTAGTAGTGTCTTAAAGACAGGTTGTCCTTTGACTGAAGTTAGTTGTAGCAGTACTCCAAAGACTATTAAGGGGCCGATTCCGATTCGGGCCGGAAATCTCTCCAACCGAGCCGGACCCGGAGAGATTTCCGACCGAATCGGACCCGTGCAGTCCGACCGAACGAGTACGATGCGCACGTATGCCATCGGACACGAGTCGGTCGGACTCCCATTGAAGTCAATGGGAGCCTGTCGTACAACGCGTACGCGGGCTCCCATTGACTCAATGGGTGCAATGCGGACAAGTGCGCCCCCTACAGCGTGTACGCGGCGAAGCGATTCGCGCCATACACGCACAGGTAGGGGGGACCCATGGGTCCCCCCTGTGTGCGACTCGCACGGCTACGCGTACAGGGGGGTCCGACACGGAACCCCAAAGTACGGCTCCGACTGCTCTTTGGAGCCGGAGTGCGCGGCTCGGTCGGACTGCTCGCGGCGCGCATCGTACTTACCCGGCCGGGGAACGTCTCCATTGCGCGGTGCGAGTCGAGTCCGAGCGAGTCGGTCGGTGCGGTTAGACCCGGGAACGAGTCGGTCGGAGCGGTCGGGATGCCCGGACGAGTCGGTCGGCGAATACGCATCGTACTCGCTCGCCCGGACGCGCGTACGGTTCGGTCGGGAAATAGGGCTCCGAATCGGATCCGGTAAAGCCGAATCCGATTCGGAGCACTACCGGCTGAGATCGGAATCGGCCCCTAAGTGTTTTCCTCCAAAAAGCACGTCTTAGTCAGTTTTTAGTATTTGCTGCATTCTTAAATGTATAAAAGCTAGCATTAGGTTAGATACCATGCTGACTTCTTCAAAAATTAGTAGCTTTAATTTCTTTAATACTCTTCCTACTTCATGACAAGCATCATCAGATAAATTGTTGTATTCTAATTTGCTATCGTGTTCAACAGGCAGCATTAATAATCGATGAAGGGTAACTCCTTGTTAGACCTGGTATCATTGGCGTGAGTCTCCTTACATTTTTTCTGATTGCCTCCTCTGTTTTTGATCTGTTTGCTGGTTTTAGATGCTTTGGGCACTGTGCCACTGCTATTCAGTGCCACAGTGCAAGTGCTCCCTATGGTAAATTGATGCATTGATTAGTGACTCCATGATTGGATCATTTGATTTACTTGTCAGACCCTAGTATAGTGCACCAGGTGTGCCCAGGGCTTGTAAATCATATGCTGCTGGTGGGCTTGCAGCACTGGTTGTGCCACCCACAGAAGCAGCTTGTAAAGTGTGTCTCAGGCCTGCCATTGCAGAGCCTGTGTGCAGTCTGACTGCCATGTCGACTTGGCAAGTGCACCCACTTACCAGTCCCTAAACCTTCCCTTTTCTGCATATTAGTCACCCCTAAGGTAGGCCCTAGGGCAGGGTGCATTGTAAGTAAAAGGTAGGACCTGCCCTGATGTGTGTGGCATGTCCTAATAGTGAATTACAACCATTTTCGTTTTTCACTATTGCAAGGCTACCTGTTCCCCATAGGCCAGAATGGGCAGTTAGATTATTACATCTTATAATCCTAACTGACTCAGGGAACCAGGTAGAAATTCGAGTTTAGTATGCCTGAACTCAGAATGATAAAATACATCTTTTAGTGAAGTTGGTTTTAACATTCTGTGTTTGGAAATACCACTTTTAGAAAGTGGGTATTTTCTTGCCTAACTATCCAAGCCTGCCTCTGCTAGGTTGTTTATTCCTTGTCTGGAGTTTGAGTGACAGGGCCTGGGGGCTGCCAGGAGACAGGGTGAGTCAGCACAGGGCTGAATAGAGAGATCTGCATGCAGATGGGAGGGAGGAGTTGCACCTGGGACCTGAATAGGGCTGTGCCTTCCCTCCACAATGCTGGCTCCACCTCCGGTGGTGTGTCTGATGTCCCTGGCCTACACTGTGAAAGGAAAGAAGGAGTCTTGTCAACAAAGTGCTCCAAGACTGACCAGAACTGGTTTTGACTAGGCAAAGGCCTCTCTGCCTTCAGAGAACAAAGAGAATAGTAGTATAAATATTGGGATCCAGACCCAAGAACTTTAGATCACTTCTGGAACAACAAGACGACCCTTTTGCCAAGGAGAAGAACCAAGGAAGCTGCAGGAGTTGGACTGCCCCTCTGCCAAGTGTGCTGTTTGCTGGGCTGGCCTGCAGTGGTTTCTTCATTGCCAAGGAAAGGAGAAGGAACTTTTAAAGAACTTTTTATCATCTTGCAGAATATTACTCCAAGGGCTTGAATTTGTGCTTGCCTCCTGCTGAAGTCTCAGGGCCAAAATACTTCACCACCAGCTCCCTCCTGAGTTCCCTTGCTGGGGATTCTGTCTGCTGAGACCTGCGTGTCCCTGGGAGCTGGAAGCGCGACGCAACGAGAAGAAGCGTGTCGCCATCGTAGCTGTTGCCGTCGCATCACCGGAGAAGCGTGTCGCCGCCGCAGAAGCTGCCGCCGCATCACCAGAGAAGCGTGTCTTCATCAACAGCCGCTGAGGGTTGCATCGCCGGAGAAGCGTGTCGCCACCGCAAGGGTCGCCGTCGCATCACCGGAGAAGCGTGACGCAGGGCCTGTCGCAGCTCCAAAGGTACAGAGTTCGCCGCACGGCCTTCGGCGTGCACGCATCGTCTTCACATCGTCGCATCAAGGGCGCCATTTGATCGCATCACCACCTGAGTATCGCATCGCGGCGCCGTCTTGCGCACCGCAACCGGAACGCAGCACGAGAATCAACGCATCTACTCCCTCCGGTAAGGAACGGACGCATCCCCTACTCTGCGCAAGCATTGAGGCGCGACGCATCGCATCCCCGAAGTACGGAAACCGACGCATCTCCTTCCCTGCAAACCTTTTGTTTATTTTGACGTTACGCATCCAGGTACTGTTTGTGAGAACTGTGTCGCATTTATCATCAACTTGAACTAAGTAACTTCACCATCTTTTAAGAGTATTTTGAGTACAGTATTGTGGATTTTTGTCGTTTGTGGTCTTGTGATAAGTCTATATAAAGAATATTTATTTTTATAAAACCTGTGTGGTGTCCATCTGTAGTGTTTTCACTGTATTACTGTATGTGTTCACAAATGCTTAACACACTGCCTCTTAGATAAGCCTGCCTGCTCGTGCCAAGCTACGAAGGGGTGAGCAGGGGTTATCCAGGTGTGTAATCCCCTTTCCCTGACTTAGAAGCAAGGGTCCCTATTTGGACAAAGGTGTATACCATTGCCAACTAGAGACCCCCAGTTCTAACATTGGTGGTCAGCGGTGAGGATTTGAACTTTGCATTTGTGACTCATATACAGTGATTGGTGTACACTACTAGTGAGTGCAGACCAAACGCAACCACATACCTTTTTAGGTAGAATTTTTTTCCTTGGACTGTTATTTTTCCTGAGAACTGCCAAGTCTTACTGCCATGAGCAGACCAGCATCTGTTGCCTCTATGGATCTGGAGCTTGAGGAAGAGAGGGTGGAAACCTACAATTTGAAACAGCTCAAGCACCTTTGCAAAAATTGAAAGTTGCTACCCAAGGTATCTCCAAGAAGGAGGAGTACCAAAAGGCGCTGAGGGCCTGGGTAGAAGCAAGAAATGACCCTGGACTGGTGGTGGAGCCAGTTGGGGATGCAGAGGGGCACATGGATGGTTCATTTGTTCCAGTCAGGGCAGGGGCACCATCCCCGCCTGGCAGTAGTGTCTCTTCCAAAGGCCTGTCCCAAAGAGAGTTGGAGGACAGGGAGAGAAATAGGGTGCACAAGCTGGAGATGGCAAGGCTCAAAATGGAGGGTCAGAGGGACCTAGAAAATAGCAGGGTGACCTTGGAAAGAGAGAAAATGAGGTTGGAACATGAGAGAATGTTGAGGGAGTTGGAGCTGAAAGCGCAGGGCTTAGGAATCAACCCCTCTGGTGGCAGCACACCATCTGTGCCTGCAGAAGGTAAAGTTTATATTCCCAAAGATGTCATCAAAGAGTTTCACAGACAGAAAGATATTGGGCAGTGGTTTGCAGCCTATGAGATAGCAATGTTGGCCCACCGGGTCCCTGAGAAGGATTGGGGAGCAGGGTTGTGGGGCCGCTTTGTGAGTGATGGGAAGGATACCTTGTTAAACCTGCCCAGTGAGAATAGGATGTCTTATGCCCATATGAAGGAAACCCTTATGACAAGGTATGGTTTGACCCCAGAACTCTATAGACAGAGGTTCAGAAATTGTAAGAAACTGGAGGCAACTACCTGGGTGGAGTATCAGTCTTTCTTTTGCAGAGCTATGGATGGTTGGGTGAAGGGTAGGAAAGTAGATACTTTTGAAGCTCTCTATGATTTGTTTGCATGGGAGCACTTGTCTGCTAACTGTTTTCCAGAGCTACGCCAGCACCTTATTGATAGCAAGTTAACTAACCCTAGGAAACTTGCTGAGGAGGCGGACCGCTGGGTAAGCACCCGGGTCCACAAGGGTCATGTGGGAGACTCGGCCAAAGGTGGGCAGGGTCCCCAGCAGAAGAGTGGGGGACAAGGGTAAACAGAGGGAGTTCCAAAAGGGCCCCAAAGTAATTCCCAAGGGAACCAAGGGAAGGGTTCCCAGCCTCCCCCTGAGAAGAAGCAAGAGGCCCCAACAGGCAAACCTGTTCAGAGGGGCCCCTGTAAATGTTTTACGTGTGGTCAATTGGGCCACCGTTGGTATGATCCTCAATGTCCCATGAGAGATCCCAAAGCACCACCCCGTGCACCACCTCGTCAGATTGCCAGTGTAGCCCTGGGGGAGGGGGGGGAGATGGGTGCCCAAGGTGGGTGGGATCCCGCAGAGATGTCCCTTGTCTCATTAGGAGACTTTGAGATGGTCCCTAAAACTCAGCTGCCTGATAACACTAAAAAGTACAGGCAGTGGGTGACCATCAATGGCCATAGGGTGGAAGCTCTAAGAGACACCAGTGCAAGTGTGACAGCTGTCAGTTGTCGGTTAGTGTCCAAAGAGCAGGTTGTCCCCCATGCATTCTTTCCTGTTGTTACTGCAGACAACTCACAGAGCCAGTGTGAGGTGGCTCAAGTTCCCTTTGAGTGGGGGGGGTTTCAGGTACTCTCCAAATTGCTGTGAGGCCAGCCATGCCTGTTGATTGTCTGTTGGGCAATGATTTAGAGGACTCCCCTTGGGCTAAGGTGGAGAGAAGGTCTCATTTAGAGATGTTGGGTCTGCCTGAGTGGGCGTGTGTAACCACTCGGTCCATGGCGGCCAGTAAGGGTGATCAAGAGGTTCTGGAGCCTGAAAATATGGCCCAGACCCCTGCCTTAAAGAGAAGAGGTAGGGGCGCGGGAAACCAGCCCCCATAGTTCCCACGGTCCAGGAGGAGGTAGACCTTGAGGGGATGCCCTGGAACCTACAGGGGAACAAGTTGCTGAACTGGGAGACCTGCCTGAGCTGACCCATTGGCAGCAGGAAGGAGGTCCCTCCAGGGAGGAATTTTGTGAGGAGCAAAGGAAGTGCCCTTCTCTTGAGGGTTTGAGGCAACAGGCCACAAACCAGGCAGCAGGTGATCAGTCTGGATCACATTGGATCTACTGGGAGAACGACCTCCTGTATAGCGAGCCTAAGGTTGCTGAGCCTGGGTCAGCCCGTGTGCTGGTGGTACCCCAGCGCTTCAGAGCCTTCCTATTGGGTTTGGCTCATGACGTTCCTTTAGCTGGACATCTGGGGCAGAACAAGACCTTTGAAAGGCTTGTTTCCCATTTTCATTGGCCCCAGATGCGCAAGAGTTCAGATACTCATTGTAGGACCTGCCAAACTTGCCAGGCAAGTGGGAAAAGTGGAAGGAAGCACAAGGCTCCTCTCCAACCTTTCCCTGTAGTCAGTACCCCCTTTGAACGAGTGGGCATTGACATTGTGGGGCCACTGGACCCCAAGACAGCCATGGGCAACAGGTTTATCCTGGTGTTGGTGGACCATGCTACCCGGTACCCGGAAGCCATCCCTCTCAGGACAGTGACGGCCCCCGTGGTGGGACATGCACTGATGGGGGTCTTTTCCCGTGTGGGGTTCCCCCGAGAGGTGGTGTCCGACCGTGTTACCAACTTCATATCTAATTATATGAAGTCCCTGTGGAAGGAGTGTGGTGTTACCTATAAGTTCACCACTCCTTACCACCCCCAAGGTAATGGGCTGGTTGAGAGATTCAACCGGACCCTTAAGGGCATGATTATGGGTCTTGAGGAACCTATGAGGCGTAAGTGGGACGTCCTCTTGCCATGCCTGTTGTTTGCTTACCGTGAGGTGCCTCAGAAGTCCTTAGGGTTCAGCCCCTTTGAACTGCTGTATGGTCACCCGGTAAGAGGACCTTTGAGTCTGGTCAAGGAAGGCTGGGAGCAATCTCCCAGGAAACCTCCCCAGGATGTATATAGCTACATGCTGGCCTTCAGGAACCAGACTCGGCGTTTCAGAGAACTCGCTCAGGCGAACCTGGAAGCCAGCCAGGAAGAGATGAAGCGGTGGTACGATCAGAATGCCACTCTGATTGAGCTTCAGCCTGGACAGAAAGTTTGGGTCATGGCCCCTGTGGAGCCCTGTGCGCTCCAGGACAGATGGACCGGTCCATTTGAGGTGGTGGAGCGCAAGACTGATGTCACCTATCTGGTGAACTTGCGGTCTCCCAGGAACCCTTTGCGGGTCCTGCATGTTAACCGCCTGAAGCCCCACTTAGAAAGGTCCGAGGTGGGCATGCTCCTAGCGACAGATGATGGAATGGAGGAGGAGACTGAGCCTCTTCCTGACCTCCTGTTTGCAGCAGAGCAAGATGGGTCAGTGGATGGTGTTGGCCTCTCTGCCACACTGACCCCTGAACAGCAGCAAGATTGTCTCCAACTTCTGGGGCAATTCCCTGATTTGTTCTCCCTGGTTCCTAGTGTCACTGAGTGGTGCGTCCATGATGTGGACACTGGGGACAGTCCTCCTGTGAAGCACAAGGCTTACAGAGTGACTGACAGGGTCAGAGCTTACATTAAGGAGGAGGTCTCCAAGATGTTTGCCTTAGGGGTGATTGAGTCCTCTAACAGTCCTTGGGCCAGCCCAGTTGTTTTGGTCCCAAAGGCTGCCGAGCCTGGTCCCACACCCGAACTCCGGTTCTGTGTGGACTACCGAGGACTCAATTCAGTCACCAGGACTGACGCGCACCCCAGCCCCAGAGCTGATGAGCTCATTGATCGTTTGGGAGCTGCCCGGTACCTCAGCACGTTTGATTTGACGTCTGGGTACTGGCAGATTGCCTTAACTGATGGGGCCAAGGAGAGGTCAGCATTCTCCACACCAGATGGGCACTACCTATTCCGGGTTATGCCCTTTGGGATGAAGAATGCCCCTGCCACCTTTCAGAGGTTGGTCAACCAGGTGTTGGACGGATTGGAAGATTTCAGTGCCGCCTACCTGAATGACATTGCAGTGTTTAGTTCCACTTGGGAAGAACATCTGCGCCACCTCTGGGAAGTGTTGATGGCGCTGCGAAAGGCAGGCCTTACAATCAAGGCGAGTAAGTGCCAGATTGGGCAGGGTTCTGTGGTGTACTTGGGGCACCAGGTAGGAAGCAGCCAGGTGGTGCCCCTACAATCCAAGATTGATACCATCCTGGCATGGGAACCCCCAAAGACTCAGACACAGGTGAGAGCCTTTTTAGGACTCACGGGGTACTACAGGAGGTTTGTCAAGGGGTATGGCAACATTGTTGCACCCTTGACTGAGCTGACTTCCAGGAAGCAGCCCAAGAAAGTGAACTGGACTGACACCTGTCAGAAGGCTTTTGACGCCCTGAAGACTGCCATGTGCACAGCACCCGTGCTTCAGGCGCCCAACTTCTCGAAATAATTCATTGTTCAAACAGACGCTTCAGAGCATGGTGTGGGGCTGTTCTATCACAGATTAATGAGGAAGGCCTAGACCAACCTGTAGCCTTCATCAGTAGGAGGTTACTTCCACGGGAACAGAGGTGGAGTGCAATTGAGAGTGAGGCATTTGCTGTGGTCTGGGCACTGAAGAAGTTGAGACCATACTTGTTTGGGACTCACTTCCTGGTTCAGACCGACCACAGGCCCCTCAGATGGCTGATGCAGATGAGGGGTGCAAACCCAAAGTTGTTGAGGTGGTCCATTTCCCTATAGGGTATGGACTTCACGGTGGAACACCGCCCTGGTACAGAACACGCCAATGCTGATGGTCTGTCCAGATTTTTCCGCCTTAGTGAAGAGGACTCCCTAGGGGAAGGGTAGTTCTCCCCACATTTCAGCTGGAGGGGACACGTGTTAGACCTGGTATCATTGGCGTGAGTCTCCCTTCCATTTTTTTCTGATTGCCTCCTCTGTTTTTGATCTGTTTGCTGGTTTTAGATGCTTTGGGCACTGTGCCACTGCTATTCAGTGCCACAGTGCAAGTGCTCCCTATAGTAAATTGATGCATTGATTAGTGACTCCATGATTGGATCATTTGATTTACTTGTCAGACCCTAGTATAGTGCACCAGGTGTGCCCAGGGCTTGTAAATCAAATGCTGCTGGTGGGCTTGCAGCACTGGTTGTGCCACCCACAGAAGCAGCTTGTAAAGTGTGTCTCAGGCCTGCCATTGCAGAGCCTGTGTGCAGTCTGACTGCCATGTCGACTTGGCAAGTGCACCCACTTACCAGTCCCTAAACCTTCCCTTTTCTGCATATTAGTCACCCCTAAGGTAGGCCCTAGGTCAGGGTGCATTGTAAGTAAAAGGTAGGACCTGCCCTGATGTGTGTGGCATGTCCTAATAGTGAATTACAACCATTTTTGTTTTTCACTATTACAAGGCTACCTGTTCCCCATAGGCCAGAATGGGCAGTTAGATTATTACATCTTATAATCCTAACTGACTCAGGGAACCAGGTAGAAATTCGAGTTTAGTATGCCTGAACTCAGAATGATAAAATACATCTTTTAGTGAAGTTGGTTTTAACATTCTGTGTTTAGAAATACCACTTTTAGAAAGTGGGTATTTTCTTGCCTAACTATCCAAGCCTGCCTCTGCTAGGTTGTGTATTCCTTGTCTGGAGTTTGAGTGACAGGGGCTGGGGGCTGCCAGGAGACAGGGTGAGTCAGCACAGGGCTGAATAGAGAGATCTGCATGCAGATGGGAGGGAGGAGTTGCACCTGGGACCTGAATAGGGCTGTGCCTTCCCTCCACAATGCTGGCTCCACCTCCTGTGGTGTGTCTGATGTCCCTGGCCTACACTGTGAAAGGAAAGAAGGAGTCTTGTCAACAAAGTGCTCCAAGACTGACCAGAACTGGTTTTGACTAGGCAAAGGCCTCTCTGCCTTCAGAGAACAAAGAGAAAAGTAGTATAAATATTTGGACCCAGACCCAAGAACTTTAGATCACTTCTGGAACAACAAGACAACCCTTTTGCCAAGGAGAAGAACCAAGGAAGCTGCAGGAGTTGGACTGCCCCTCTGCCAAGTGTGCTGTTTGCTGGGCTGGCCTGCAGTGGTTTCTTCATTGCCAAGGAAAGGAGAAGGAACTTTTAAAGAATGTTTTATCATCTTGCAGAATATTACTCCAAGGGCTTGAATTTGTGCTTGCCTCCTCCTGAAGTCTCAGGGCCAAAAGACTTCACCACCAGCTCCCTCCTGAGTTCCCTTGCTGGGGATTCTGTCTGCTGAGACCTGCGTGTCGCTGGGAGCTGGAAGCGCGACGCAACGAGAAGAAGCGTGTCGCCATCGTAGCTGTTGCCGTCGCATCGCCGGAGAAGCGTGTCGCCGCCGCAGAAGCTGCCGCCGCATCACCAGAGAAGCGTGTCTTCATCAACAGCCGCTGAGGGTCGCATCGCCGGAGAAGCGTGTCGCCACCGCAAGGGTCGCCGTCGCATCACCGGAGAAGCGTGTCGCAGGGCCTGTCGCGGGTCCAAAGGTACAGAGTTCGCCGCACGGCCTTCGGCGTGCACGCATCGTCTTCACATCGTCGCATCAAGGGCGCCATTTGATCGCATCACCACCTGAGTATCGCATCGCGGCGCCGTCTTGCGCACCGCAACCGGAACGCAGCACGAGAATCAATGCATCTACTCCCCTCCGGTAAGGAACGGACGCATCCCCTACTCTGCGCAAGCATTGAGGCGCGACGCATCGCATCCCCCGAAGTACGGAAACCGACGCATCTCCTTCCCTGTGAACCTTTTGTTTATTTTGCGTTACGCATCCAGGTACTGTTTGTGAGAACTGTGTCGCATTTATCATCAACTTGAACTAAGTAACTTCACCATCTTTTAAGAGTATTTTGAGTACAGTATTGTGGATTTTTGTCATTTGTGGTCTTGTGATAAGTCTATATAAAGAATACTTATTTTTATAAAACCTGTGTGGTGTCCATCTGTAGTGTTTTCACTGTATTACTGTATGTGTTCACAAATGCTTAACACACTGCCTCTTAGATAAGCATGCCTGCTCGTGCCAAGCTACCAAGGGGGTGAGCAGGGGTTATCCAGGTGTGTAATCCCCTTTCCCTGACTTAGAAGCAGGGGTCCCTATTTGGACAAAGGTGTATACCATTGCCAACTAGAGACCCCCAGTTCTAACACTCCTTTAATATTATATGCAGCTAACCCTGTTGTGCTGTAACTACACATGACAAATTGGAATCTATTGCCTTTTGTAGATAACCTGTCAGTACTTTAATCAAGAAGCTTTTTACAGTTCCAGCTTGACCACTTATACACAATAGAACTGGCTTACATGTACACTTTTTTGTCACGCAGAAATAAATCTTCTATTTTACATCTTCAAAAATGTCTTTCTAATCTGTATTCGATTGCTGTATTAGTTTTTCTACATCCAGAGTTCCCTGTCTTGCTTGCTGCATTGCATTTTCCACTTCATTCATGGCTGTTGCAGCTTGATTTTGAATGATTGGCTGTCCAAGAGGATCTTGACTTCCAGGTGCTGAACTTTGACTGCTCTGAGAACTCTCTTTTGCTATTTCAGCAGCAAGTGTTTCTTCTTGTTCAATCTCATCTCTTAACATTTGAAAATAAACTGGAAACACAGAGTTCTCAATGCTGTCTTTCACAGCATTGAATGAGCCTTCATAACAGCAAATTCTCCAAGTAGTTCGCTTCAGTTCGCCAAGGCTTGAACAACTGTAACAAGGATAAATAGGAAACTCTCTTTTGTCTGGAGTTTGGCAACTTAGCTTTCAATGGTTGATTACATTTCCTTTGTTATGTCTGACCAAACATCCTTCACATCCATCAACAGCACATTTTCCTTCTTCTATGTTTTCACTGACATTATTTCTGCATGTATAATGTTGAAGTATTTCTTACAGACACACCCTTCTAGATGAGGACTCCTTCTTGGATAGTATGTATCCAGCATGTTAGTCTTCAGAATACCTGTACTGTGTGGCTCAAATTCTGTAAGATATTGGATTTTAGGAAAAGACTTAAGTACTCTGTTACGAGTAATAGCAAGCCCTAAACTCACCCATAGAACTCCTCTAGATTTAGAAAACAAGCTAGCTGAGCTTAACCAGTCTGCACATTCATAAGATCCGATCTCTCTGTGAGAAAGCATTTTCAAACTAAAACTGTACAATTTCTTTGTAAGACTCTTTCCTGCTGAAATCTCCTCCCACATCTCCTTCAACTCGGTTTTCTCTGACTTTGTTATATAAGAGGTGACATACAGAGCAACAGCCATTGAGTTATCTGCAACAAACTGTAGATCCATATTCACGTTCTACATCTTCAAGTATTTTGAGGGTTCTGTTAGTTTGCAGTTGTATGTGTCCTTTGGTGATTTGGTGATTTCCATGTGAGAGTGTGTTTGACTGTAGACAAAAAGCTATTAACTCTTCCTTCTGAGATCACAGGTTGTGGAAATCCAAAACGTTATCTTGTATAAAATTTTCCTTTAGATCTATATTTTCTACGACAGTATTTTCCACACTTATGGTTTTGGAATCTTGAACTTGTTGTCTTAATATTTTATCAACACTCTCATTTGGGATGATGCAAGTGACATACTGCTCTATGAAAGACAATACAGACTCATCAGTGTCTGTTCCAAACTTTGGAGCCTCTTTTACCCATAGTAGCATGTGAATATGTGGAGTACCCCTGGCTTGGTATCCTATGCACCAAAGAAATCAGTCACTTCACTGAGAGGTGGACTGCTCTTGTTGCAGATAAAAGCCAACATGGCTTGAAATCTGTGGTTAAAATATTTACAAACATTTGCAGAGCCCAATGAGCAGACTTCTCTTTGAGTCTTTAGATCAATGTCTTCTATGTTTGAATTAGCCTCTCATAAGAATTGAAGCAGGTCATCCCATGAATACTCAGCACAATGGAGTGTTAGAAACCATGTAGGTGCTCCTAAATTTCCCAACATGTATTTTAGTTTACCGTGACGACAATACCAATATTCAGTGGTCCCACGTTGACATGCCGTGAGATTAATTAAGTTGTATTCCAGTCGTTCACCTTTTCTGTGGATTTTCTCACCAAATTCTCATGCAGATTGATTTTGCAGATTTACACCTGTTTTCAAAATGTGGTTTACAGCATAAGACAATGAAGACAAATCACTTTTAAATAATAGATGCAACATATAAGGGACATTGACGAAATCTAGGATCCTCTGAATAAAGTTTAGTATATCTGTATTCGGCCGCAGGTATTTGTACAGACCAATCATCATACCTACCACCTACTCCAGTAGGAAAGAGATGAGGAAACAGCAAGCTTCTAAACCTTTTTTCCATACACTTAAAGGAGTTCTTTTGTTCTTCTTTTAGTTGATATAGAACAATAGAATCACCGAAATCTCTTTTGAATGTAGGGGAGGATGCTGTAATGTTCATACATTTCTTCTAATCTGCTTAGATCCACTTTTTCTATCTGACCTGTTGATGATGTGTTGTCCTCTAGATGTGTGATATGTTGAAGAATCTCTGCATTTTTATAATATATGTTATTTTGCACCAGATATGAAGTTGAATTTTTAACTTTGCAAACATCTACTAACTCTTGCCATATTTTTTCACTATTGATCGGGACACCATTTACAGGAATTACAAGTCCCTCTTCCAAATTTCTCAGTACCCCTATAACTTCAATAGTTTCCTTAAAATCTAATGTCAAGTATACAACTCTACCTTTGAGACCTTTCTGGAGCTCAGTTGGAGGTAATTTCCCTGTCTTTGGCTCCGTGTGACCTGTAGCTTGAAATGGATGGATAGACTGTATTAATATGGATTCATAAACATTCAAATCTTTAAGTACTTCTGGAACAGGTACTATTTCCTAAGTTGTTGTGTACTGCTCTAGCAGGCATTTTGTTTTCCTCTAACTTATTATAGCAGTACTTACATAGAACTTGTCGGGTGGACAAGTCAAATCGTCCCTCTTCAAATAAATAAACAGCAAATTCTCGCCATCTAATATTATTATTCTTTTTAGTTTTAATGTACAAATCAACATTACGAGTTTGATTTTTGTAGTGAGTGCATTTACAACGTATGCAAACACAGTTTGGTTGCTCTGAAGAAACTGTGTTAAACTTTCTAATCTCTTTTACAAAATTACCAACACTAATACATCTGTTCTTCTCCACAACTCATGTTGTTTCCAACTCTTCATTTTTCCTACACTCCTGTTCCGGTCCAAAAAAATGAAATTCAGCATCATCACAAACTTTTCTACTTCTACGACACTACCATGCAAAAGAGCTCTATTCATTTCTCCTAAACATAGAGCAGGAGTTTTTACATAATAAAGCCTTCTAACAAAAGTTCTTATTATTGAATGGTGTACACCTAACATTCTAAAATGATGAAAGCTGCTTTGACACACTTTTTTGACAGAGAAGCTAGTGAGCATCCTTGTAAGTTAGTATGCTTTCTTACTTTGCATGGATCTAATCCTTGCAAAGTACGTATTTTCTGTTTTAAACTTCTGGAGGCAAACTTAAACGGAGGAAATTTCTCGATATATCAATTGATTGTTGACAAATACTACAAACACTACAACAATTCCATTTATACACATGGGCCTGTCTAGGCCTTTCTTGCATCTCCTCAGCAATCTCTTCCTCAAAATTTCTAGGTACCATTACTTCCTTTGGAACAGGAATACCATTTTGTATCTCATAACATCGTCCAGATTCAACAACTGCATGCACTAATGTGTTGTCTTGGAAATAGCCTTCTTCATTTAAGAAAGGCTCAGTACTTGAAGTATGTATCCATTCACCACTAAAAACTGTGCAAAAGTTACTTCAATTAACAATTCTTTTCTTTTGGCTCTGTCTCCTCATACACAACACTATTTTGTCCGGTGTCTTCATTCGGTTTAAAACTAAGATAAATGTGTTTCCTCTTCAGAGCAAACACCTTATCAACTACACCTTCAACATATTCCTTTTGTGTGATTGCTTGTGTTCTTCTTTTATATTTCTTCATAGATACTAACAAGTTCCGAATTACTCTAGTGCAGAACATCCTACTTCAGATTTCCTTGAACTGCCTCTGCCTTCTGCGTAAAGTCTCTCCTTTTTTCAATTACTTTTTACTTTTTACATCAGAGACTTTTTGTGCCTTAGTACTCCATGTTATAGCTTTCTTTTTCTTTATTTCTTTTTGTTCTTTCTTCCAGTTGTGCACAAACAATTTTAAGAAATGTCTTGGTCCTCTTACCAGCAAGCCTTTTCTCTTTGACCATTTCTTATGCATTTTGCCCCTTTTGTTTCTTAGTTCTTAGGAGACGCTCTATTTGCTGCTGCTTCTTTCTTCTCTGACTTTTTGTTGGCATGGTAATTCTGTGTAGATAACTAGATATTGATGTCTGAAAAAAATAGAAAAGTGCATTCATTACTTAATTATATAGTATCACATTACATATTTTAACTATTTAAAAATGTAGTTTACATGAGGATATATAGCTTAGGCAATCTTCGGACTACATGTGTTAATTTTTAAGTATGTAGCACCCATCCTATTAACTACCGACAGCCTACATTACTGCTCAGTTACATGTATGGGTGATTGAGAGGTTGCTCATACAGATACTCACACACACACACTTACTCACTCATAGAGTTACTCACACACCCACTCACCCATACACCTACTTACACAGATAATAACTTAAAGGAGCATACCCTATTGACTAACTACAGCCTACCCCAGGGAACAGTCATATGGTATAGAAGAGTAGCTTAAAACTTGACAAGGGCTTTACATGTTAGACTTGAATGTGTCAGCTTTTTCACTTATATATGAATAACTGTGTGAGTCACTATCAGGAGCTGATATTCCATGAGTATGTAAGTTTGATCGTAAATGGTTGTCTATCTTTGTGATATATACGGTCCTCTAAATGTGTCTGTAAAATATTGGGGTATTTATTAACCCTGGGCGGAGTTTGCGGAGTTGCACTACGCTGCACTACGCGAAGTGCAAAAAAACCCACCGCCGCACTACGTGGAGCTACGCGAGCGGCGGAGTACAATAGCAAAATGCCGTTCGCAGTGATTGCTCAGTGCCGGATGCTTGTCCGTACTGTGCAATCATGGCGAACGGCACCATGCACAGTGCAAGTGGTCCCTGCTTTCCTTTTCTGCCGCTCGAGTAGATTTTTACTCGAGCGGCAGCTTTCTCAACGCGAACGGGCAGTTTCTCAACGTGAGCTGTCGCGAGCATACGCGACCACTCACAATGAGAAACCTGACCCCCTCGCTGAGAAATCTCGCCGGGATGTTGATTTTCCACGCCGCGCTCTCCAACTTGATGTTTACGATCGCGAACGAGGAAAAATATCACCGGGAGGTTGATTTTCCTCGCCGCGGTCGCCAACTTGACGTTGACAAACGCGAGCGAGGAAAAAAACTCCCCTACGCAACGCGAAGCGGAGTTTTTCGGAACTCCGCGATCTCCGTGTAACGCGGAGTGCAGGAAACTACGCAAACTCCTTGAGCGGAGTGGAGTTCACCGCCCAGGGTTAGTATTTAAGTGTGTAAGAAACTGCCTTCATTACCACAAGATACATATCAGTTGTGCCTGTCTGTCTGAGTGAATCTTTGCGTGCTTCTCTAACTACCTCACTAGGTGTTTCAGCGTCTGTCTGCTATTGTATTTTGGTATTTCGGATTTAAGTCTGGGTGTAGGCAGGATGTATATTTGGGCACATAGGTTTCTATGAGGTCATATAGCTTACTGAAACATTAAACTGCTTCTTATACTTTTTAAGCGAATAGCTCCCTGCGCTATGGCCTAGCTACAGCCTACCTCAGTGTTCGCTTAAATGTGGTACAAGAACAGTCTTCACCTTGTGAAGCACTTTTAAGTGATAAGACAGCTCTACCAGACAAACTACTTGCCCAAGCTCAAGTATACCAGGTGTGAGACTTAATGCAAGGTCTACTTCTCTGCATGGTAAACTTGAAAGTGTCAGTTGTTTAGAAGATATCTGAATGAGTGTTTCAGTTCCTATATGGCACTGTGATTCCATATGTATGTAAATCTTTTACTAAATCACTGCCTCTCTTTATGTGATATGTGATTGTCTAAATGTCTCTGTAAGGGCCTGCATAGGTTGTCTCCTGGTTGTACTAGTGAATATTGGGCTATTCAAGTGTGTAAGAAACTGCCTTCATTACCATAAAATACATATCAGTTGTGCCTGTCTGTGTGAGTGTGTCTTTGCGTGCTTCTCTAACTACCTCACTAGGTGTTTCAGTGTCTGTCTACTTTTCTACTTAGGTATCTCATATTTATGTCTGGCTGTAGGCTTGATTTATAATTGGGCACATAGGTTTCTATGAGTACATATAGCTCAATGAAACATCAAAGTGCATCTTTTACTTTTTAAGCAAATTGCTCCCTGCGCTATTTCCTAGCTACACCCTACCTCAGTGTTCACTTAAATGTGGTACAACAAGAGTCTTCACCTTGTGTAGCACTTTTAAGTGATAAGACAGGTCTACCAGAAAAACTACATGCCCAAGCTCAAGTATACCAGGCGTGAGACATAATGCAAGGGCTATTTCTCTACATAGTAAACTTGAAAGTGTCAGTTGTTTAGCAGACATCTTAATGTGTTTCAGTTCCTATCTGGCACTGTGATTCCATGTGTATGTAAATGTATTACTAAATTGCTGCCTCTCTGTATGTGATATGTGATTGACTGAATGTGTCTGTAACAGCCTGCATAAATTGTCTCCTGGGTGTACTAGTGAATATTGGGCTATTTAAGTGTGTAAGAAACTGCATTCATTACCACAAGATACAAATCCGCTGCACCTGTCTGTGTGAGTGAATGTTTGTGTGGTTCTCTAACTACCTCACTAGGTGTTTCAGTGTCCGTCTGCTTTTGCACTTAGGTATCTCGAATTTAAGTCTGGGTGTAGGCTGGATGCATAGTTGGGCACATAGATGTCTATGAGTGCATATAGCTCACTGAAACAACAAAGTACATCTTTTACTTTTTAAGCAAATAGCTCTCTGCGCTATGGCCTAGCTACAGCCTACCTCAGTCTTCACTTATATCTGGTACAACAACTGTTTACACCTTGAGTAGCAGTTTTAAGTGATAAGACACCTCTACCAGTAGAACTACCTGCCCAAGCTCAAGTATACCAGGCCTGAAATATATTTCAAGGATTACTTGTCTGCATGGTAAACTTGAAAGTGTCAGTTGTTTAGCAGAATTTTGGATGGGTTTTTCAGTACCTATCTGGGGCTGTGGTTTCATATGTATGCAAATCTTTTACTAAATCACTGCTTCTTTTTAAGTGATATGTGATAGTCTAAATGTGTCTGTAAGGGTCTGCATAGATTGCCTCCTGGGAGTACTAGTGAATATTGGGTTATTTAAGTGTGTAACAAACTGCCTTCATTGGCCCAAAATACATATCAGTTGTGCCTGTCTGTGTGAGTGAATCTTTGCGTGCTTCTCTAACGACCTCACTAGGTGTTTCAGCGTCTGTCTGCTTTTCTCCTTAGCTATCTCGGATTTAAGTCTGGGTGTAGGCTGGATGTATAATTGGGCACATAGGTTTCTATGAATGCATATAGCTCACTGCAAAATCAAAGTGCATCTGCTCATTTTTTGTGACTAGCTCCCTGTGCTGTGGCCTAGCTCCAGACTTGCTCAGTGTTCACTTAAATATGGCACAAGAACAGTCTTCTCCTTATATAGCACTTTTAAGTGATAAGAGAGCTCTACCAGTAAAACTACTTGCCCAAGGTCATGTATACCAGGCGTAAGACATAAAGCAAGTGCTATTTCTTTGCATACTAAACTTGAAAGTGTCAGTTGTTTTGCAGACATCTGAATGAGTGTTTCACTTCCCATCTGGGGCTGTGATTCCATGTGTCCGTAAATGTATTACTAAATCCCTGCCTCTCTTTAGGTGATATGTGATTGTCTGAATGTGTCTGTAAGGGCCTACATAGACTTCCTCCTGGGTACTAGTGAATTTTGGGTTATTTAAGTGTATACGTAACTGCCTTCATTACCACAAAATACATACCAGTTGTGCCTGTCTGTGTGAGTGAATCTTTGCATGCCTCTCTAACCACCTCACTAGGGGGCATATTCACAAGGACTTATCGCTGAGTTATCGCCACCTTAGCGCATCAAAAGTGGAGACAGATTTATCGCCCCATTCACAAGCGGGTGCAAACTGAAGACATCGCCAGTATACCTGCGATAACTGCCGCATATTTTATCCCCACGGGTGACACCACCAACTAACCCTAATGAGATGCAGAGTAGACGTTCCCATGCAAAAACCCACGAAAACACCACTACACCACTTTCACAACGAACTGCCAGATCCGCGATGCGAGTCAAAACCACGCGATAAGCCGCAGTAGCAGCAGGTATTTAACACCTGCCTCTTGCTGGTGTTAATCAGGACGACTACCTGCAGTAGGCAACGGAGCCCCGCACACAGCCACACCCGAAGAACAACCGACGCCATGGAGCTACTCATCATGCAGCTTGGAGCCCCAACAGGGCCACAACACCCACCGCCACCACCCCCAGGACTGCCACCACCCCCAGGACCCGGACCGGCACCCCCCCTGGACCACCACAGAGGCAGCGCAGAGTAAGACAGCGGACCTACCGAAAACGCACTAGTCTCACAGACCTAACACCTGAGGAAGTCATTGCCCACTACAGGCTCAAAAATACAACCATCCTCCGCATCATGACCCGCATCGGCCACAGGCTGACGGTCCCAACACAGCGGACAACCGACATCCCTCCGCAGACAAAGCTGCTGGCTGTGCTGCACATGTTGGCCTCTGGTACCTTCCAACCAACAACGGCCAGAGTCGGAGGAGTCTCACAGCCAGCCCTATCAAAGTTCCTGACACCTGTCCTGGATGCCATCATCAGCTTCATACCCCAGTACCTTCACTTCCCCCACACTGCGCAGGAACAGCTGGAGACCGAGCAAGGCTTCTATGCCATTGCTAGATTCCCACACATGTTGGGGGCCATTGACTGCACACATGTCCTACTTGTGCCCCCTGCGGACACTGCACACATCTACCGCAACAGAAAGCACACGCATTCCATCAATGTGCAGGCAATAGTGGACCACCGGGGAATGTTCACCAATGTCGCGCAAACTACCCAGGCAGTGTGCACGATTCCTACATCTTCCGACAGTCCATCATCAACCAGCGCTTCCAGGATGGCACCTATGGAAATGCACTGCTCATTGGTAAGTACCAAATCAACACACCACACACCTCAAAGCCACCATCATACAACGCACAACTGTGGGAATGCACACGTGACCAAACCACATACAACATGTCAATCAACATGCCCACCTACCAGACATGACAACACAACTCCATTGGGATCCTGGGCTTCCCATGTACACAAGCCAGCTATATCATGGCACCACAGCCACACAACAGCTGAACGTGTGGAGAGGCGGAAAGCAGGCATGTGCGAAGGAGGCAAGTGACCCATGAATGGGAATGTACACAAAGACAAGTGTGGTGTGAATGTGCTGGACAGACCTGGGTATGCAAACCACAGATATGTCCATGCAGACATTAACTGCTGGTGTCTGGAGAGTAGTGAACAGTGGACGCAACCATGTCACCCCAGGCTGTGGGTTAGATTGCGGAAATGTCAGTCGCTGCATCCCCCCCTGTGTGCGTGAGCATAGTGGGTTGGCCCGGCTTATGCCAGGCCTGCGCAGGGGTGTGGATAAAAACACCGTGGCGCTGAGCGTGGTGCTCTCCCGGAATGGCCAACGTCACTGCCAGGGTGGCGCCTCTCAGCCTGCCACGAGGCCGACGCCGTGAGCAGCGGGGCCTGTGAGCCTGTGCGCCTGCTGCACCCCAGGCCGCTGATATCCAGACCCGGATTGCCCGCCCCAGCGCTCCAAGGCCTCACTGCTCACCTGCCGACACCGTCGTGTGTCAAAGAGGGCCCACCACGTGCCGGTGCTATCTCCAAGACCCATGCCCGCAACCTTGTCAGCCTCCTCAGACCATCGCTGTCCTCCGTGACACAGGCCCCCAGGAGTCCTCATTCGTTGACATACTCCACCGCTGCAGCCGGCCTACACTGCAGTCCAGTATGTCCCACATCTAGAACTGAGTCTTCATTAATCAATGGCAGAGTACATGCCAGTGAACGCAGGGAGAGGAGTGAGAGAAAGATGCGTTTCAGTCTGGTGGAAACACGGATCACCGTTACGGAGGAGGTCGACCACTAGCAAGGACTGACCTGGTGCCACTAACCCTGTGCGCCGTGAGTCACCGTCAGCCTCCGGCAGAACATTGTTGGTGTCTGAGCCTGTGGCCTGGGGGTTGTCATCAGCAACTGGCAGGTACGGGCTTGGTGTTTGGCATGAGTCTGTGGCATTCATATCCGCCATGTTGCCAGACACAGCTGGTATGTGCCCTCTGCATCATGCCCTGGGGGTACACCTCCCACTCTCCCCCGAGACACTCTGCGAAAACCACCTTTGATACATACAAGACCCTGCTCTGCCCTCATGACCCTACCCCAGTGTCCCGCAAGTCAGCGTCCTGTCGCGGTAGGCCCGTGTCGGCCGCTGTGCATCCGGGGCCACTAACTCTGTGCAACTCAAGTCATGGTCCCTTGCTGTTCGAACATTGCACTCCTGAGTGCCTGATGACTGTTGAAGTTGTTGCCAGCACCAGCTACTCCCTGAGGGCTGGCTTACACTCACCCCACACACAGCCAGCACATGCATCACTGGACTAGTGGGCCTGCCAACACATCATGCCGAACCAAGTATTGACTCTTATCTCTCTGCACTGTCACAGGTGATCAAGGATATGCACTCTGCCCTTGGATGATGACACCCCTCCGACACCCGAACACACCCGCCCAGAGGCAGTACAATGCGGCCCAAATACGCACCAGGGGCATCGTGGAACGCACATTTGGCGTGTTGAAGTCACATTTCAGGTGCCTGGACGTCACAGGTGGAAAGCTCCTGTACAGGCCAGACATTGTGTGCAAGATGATCGTTGCATGTTGTGTGTTGCACAACATCTGTGTACGCACCAATGCCCCATGGATCCAAGTTCCAGAAGTACCGGACGATGATGAGGACGATGGGGCAGGGGGCCCACATCCCACTGCAGCTGCGGCAGGAATAGCCCGTAGGAACACCCTCATTGCCAATTTCTTCACATGAGCTCGTCACATTGTGGCCGTCCCTGGCAATCATGGGACAGTACAAAATGTCCACAAGCGCAGCATGTGTGAATAAAAAATATTTGCAGGTTACAGGTTGTACTTGTACATTGTCATGTCACAGTTTCCTGCTGTGCCAGATGTGATTGGCCATGTTGTGCACATATGCGGCACCAGTTGTGTCCTGTATTCTGTTGTGGAGGTGTTGCTGTTTGTACCACGATGTTGTCAATGTCGAGATGCACTTATTCTTATGTGCGTATGCTGCACGGTGGGTGAGTCGCTCCTGCGGCTCTGATTTGGCTGCCACTTATCCCTTTCATGCGGTGTGCCTTTCAGTTCTGTGCTTCCACAGTGCTGAGATGTTGCAGACTTGGGTAACTTCTGCTCTTTGTCGAGTTGTGACTCTTGGGCATGGTTTGTCTGCAGATGTGTCGTTGACGTCAGGGGGGTTGTTTGTGCAGGTGGTTGTGTCCGAGTGTGACCTGTTCCTTTCCGGTTGTGGTCCGCACTCAGCCACCTCAGTGTCGTGCCGTGAACATTGTCATGATGATTGGACTGCAGCCATGCTACTCATCATGTGGTGTCTCTTGCATTGTCAGTGTGGCTGAGTATATGCATGTTTGCTGTGTTTTGCACGTGTGCATGTGTTGGTTGTGTGATTGTTGATGTGTTGGGTGGGTGCCCCTTTGGGCACATGGTGAATGTGGGACTACTTGGTGTTTGTGTGTGTGCTGAAGTGTTCCCGTGGGATCAGGGACATGATCCTGAGTCATTGTGGGTGTGCAGTGTGCTCTGCTTAATTGTGCATGTGTGCCATTGTGCCCATCTCCCCCTGTCCCCCCACTCCCTGGTCGGTACGCACCCTGTTGATGTAGTGTCGGGTCATGTTGGGCAGTGTCCGGATCCCCAACTCCTGTCACCGTCTCCCGACTGATGACTGTGGCCACCATCTTCTCCATGTCATTTAGCTCCTGGTGTTCTGCTGGCCCCCCTCCTCCGAAGTGCGCTGCTGCTTTCATGTTGGCAGCGAGTTTCTGCTTGGTTTTGCCATTCACATCAATCCAGCGCCTCTTGTCCTCTTCCATTGTCCTCCTCGGCGCTGCGGCGGCATTCACATGGTCCGAGATGGTGTGCCATCTCTGCCTCTTTGTTGCCAATGACACGTTGGAGGTGACGTACAGTTGGTGGTGGTGTTCTATCTCATCCGTGACGATAATCGTGTTTTCCTGCAGACTGTACCCCGTCTTCCTCTTCCTCTTCTCATTGCCCTTCCACGACCCCTGGATTCCTGTGTGTTCCTCCGTGGGGATTGTGGGGTTCATGTTGTCCTCTGCAGTCGGTCAGGGTGCATCCGTGGTACTCCGCAGTCCATTTCCTTTTTAGTGGCATTTTCTGTATGCTGTTCTTGTGCTTTTTCCTGCATTACGCATGGGTATTGCTGGCCTCTCGCTGGTTATCACTGTTTTCTTATCACGTTTGGGCCCATCGCGTCTTTTTACGCTTTGGGGTTTGTGTTTTTATCGCCGTCGCGGTAGTTGTATCGCGGACATTGGCCGCGGTTTCGGGAGGCTATCGCATGGTACCGCCGTGTTGTGAATTCCACGTTAACACGGGGTTATTTTCCCGCGATAGACTGCGATGTGTAAAGTTGCATTAACATTTTTTGGAGATGTTTAGCGCACGTTCTTGTGAATAGACCCCTAGGTGTTTCATTGTCTGCCTGCTTTTCTACTTAGGTATCTCAGATTTAAGTTTGGGTGTAGGCTGGATGCATATTTGGGCACATAGGTTTCTAGGAGTGCACATAGCTCACAGAAACATCAAAGTGCATCTTTTACTTTTTAAGTAAATAGCTCCCTGCACTATGGCCTAGCTACAGCCTACCTCACTGTTCAGTTATATATGGTTTAGGAAAAATGTATACCTTGTGTATCAGTTCAAAGTGACAAGACAGCCCTACCAATAAACCTCCATGCACAGATCAATTCAGAGTCATAATCCATATACAGCTATAAAGCATAAATTGCACTTTCAAAACTGAGGGGTCGATTCCGATCTCGCTCAGTATGCCCTCAAATAGCCGCTTGTAGGCTTACCTTCTGAACGACACGTTCCGGCAGGCGGACCATCCGGGCAAGGAAGTACGATGCGCAAATGTGCTCAAAATCCGAACGAGCCGTACGCACCAATGCCAGCTACAGTTCCCATACGAGCCAGAACCGTAAACGCCGAATCGAGTCGCACGGAAGCAAATACACAGCAGTTTCCGGCTGGACAAGTACTATGCGCACTTCCTACGCGCCGAACGGGTCGCCACTTCCAGCACATCACAGCATCTGGGAGAGCAGTATTACAGGCACGATTCACGCTACAACATGATCCACTGCTATGAGACGGACCAACTAGCAACGGGTACGAGACGGAGCAACAATCAGCGTGTACAAGATGAAGACAGCATGAATCCCATCGCACAGGTCATCCCTGTACTGTACATCTATGACCGGATCAGGAACAGACGCCTACGTCGGTAAGTCAGACACCCACCATAGAAACAAACGACACGTACCCGCAATATTTCACAGACACATAGGGATGTTGATATGCCATACACTAGCAACAGCTCAACCATAGGGGCATGAAGCCCATCACTACCAGTACCCCCTACCCATAGGGGGCTGGATGCCTAGCACTACCACCAGTGCCCAGCCCATAGATGCTGGATGCCTAGCACTACCAGAACCCCCTACTCATAGGGGGCTGGATGCCTACCACTACCAGTACCCCCTACTCCCAGGATGCTGGATGACTATCACTACTACCATCCCCACTCATAGGGGGCTGGATGCACATCACTACCAGTACCCCCACTCATAGGGGGCTGGATGCATACCACTACCAGTACCCCCTACTCCCAGGATGCTGGATGACTATCACTACTAACATCCCCACTCATAGGGGGCTGGATGCACATCACTACCAGTACCCCCACTCATAGGGGGCTGGATGCCTACCACTACCAGTACCCCCTACTCCCAGGATGCTGGATGACTATCACTACTACCATCCCCACTCATAGGGGGCTGGATGCACATCACCACCAGTACCCCCTACCCATAGGGGGCTGGATGCCTAGCACTACCACCAGTGCCCAGCCCATAGGGGCTGGATGCCTAGCACTACCACCAGTGCCCAGCCAATAGGGGCTGGATGCCTAGCACTACCAGTACCCCCTACTCATAGGGGGCTGGATGCCTACCACTACCAGTACCCCCTACTCCCATGATGCTGGATGACCATCACTACTACCATCCCCACTCATAGGGGGCTGGATGCACATCACCACCAGTACCCCCTACCCATAGGGGGCTGGATGCCTAGCACTATCACCAGTGCCCAGCCCATAGGGGGTGGATGCCTAGCACTACCAGTACCCCCTACTCATAGGGGGCTGGATGCCTACTACTACCAGTACCCCCTACTCCCAGGATGCTGGATGGCTATCACTACTACCATCCCCACTCATAGGGGGCTGGATGCACATCACCACCAGTACCCCCTACCCACAGGGGGCTGGATGCCTACCACTACCAGTACCCCCTACTCCCAGGATGCTGGATGACTATCACTACTACCATCCCCACTCATAGGGGGCTGGATGCACATCACTACCAGTACCCTCACTCATAGGGGGCTGGATGCCTACCACTACCAGTACCCCCTACTCCCAGGATGCTGGATGCCTAGCACTACTCCCATCCCCACTCATAGGGGGCTGGATGCACAACACCACCAGTACCCCTACCCATAGGGGGCTGGATGCCTACCACTACCAGTACCCCCTACTCCCATGATGCTGGATGACCATCACTACTACCATCCCCACTCATAGGGGGCTGGATGCACATCACTACCAGTACCCCCACTCATAGGGGGCTGGATGCCTAGCACTACCAGTACCACCTACCCATAGTGGGCTGGATGCCTACCACTGCCACCAGTGCCCAGCCCATAGGGGCTGGATGCCTAGCACTACCAGTACCCCCTACTCATAGGGGGCTGGATGCCTACCACTACCAGTACCCCCTACTCCCATGATGCTGGATGACCATCACTACTACCATCCCCACTCATAGGGGGCTGGATGCACATCACTACCAGTACCCCCACTTATAGGGGGCTGGATGCACATCACTACTAGTACCCCCACTCATAGGGGGCTGGATGCCTACCACTACCAGTACCCCCACTCATAGGGGGCTGTATGCCTACCACTACCAGTACCCCCTACCCATAGCGGGCTGGATGCCTACCACTACCACCAGTGCCCAGCCCATAGGGGCTGGATGCCAACCTGTACTAGCAGTACCCACACACAGGTTGGGGGATGCATAACACTACCAGCATCCACACACATAGGGTGAGTGTGTAGGCAAAACACACCACCCCTACCATCATGGCAATAGTGGGTTTCCTGTGTCAAATGCCTACAACAGTGAATCTGACAGTGAACAGACAATGTACCTCCCATCACATGTGTGACCAAAAGCTGAGTGTGTGTTTCACTATTCAAGCATTACATGATCACTGTGGTAATGGGGTCTGGACCCCCACTCACAACAGTGACCAAAAGGCCAGTGTGGGGTGGGAAACCACAGCAGTCTATGCTCACTGTGGTAATGGGTTCCAAACCCCCCATCAGTACCGTGACCAAAATGTAAGTGTGGGGTTCAAAACTACAGCAGTCCATGATCATTGTGGAAATGGGGTCTAAACCCCCACTCACCACACTGAGCAAAATGTGAATGTGGGGTTTAAAAGTACAGCACATTTTGCACATTGTGGTAATGGGGTCTAAACCCCCACACACCACAGTGAGCAAAATGTGATGGTGGGGTTCAAAAGTACAGCACATTTTGCACATTGTGGTAATGGGGTCTAAACCCCCACACACCACAGTGAGCAAAATGTGAATGTGAGGTTTAAAAGTACAGCACATTTTGCACATTGTGGTAAGGGGGTCTAAACCCCCACACACCACAGTGAGCAAAATGTGAATGTGAGGTTTAAAAGTACAGCACATTTTGCACATTGTGGTAATGGGGTCTAAACCCCCACACACCACAGTGAGCTAAAGGTCAGTGTTGTCATGAAAAAAGTTGCAACTGCCAAACAGCATGTATGATTTCTGGTCCCAAAACCACAAGCACGTTTGAGGCAAAGTAGTGGTTGTGTCCCATACAGACACAGATGTGGTGAGGCAAAGATTGTTGTGCAATAAAAACACCCTCTGCCATGTGCAGACAAGCATCGCCCATGGGGGTTGAGAATGCCTCCAGTATCCAATTGGACAATGTCAGAAGTGGCCATCATAATGCAAACATACATACCTGAACAAACACATACACAAACTAAGCATTCCGTGAATGCTGCAGCTGTTAGGTCACAACGTCCCAGACCATGGCAGCTATGGGACATACCAAACATGATGAATGTGCACACTGATGAGGCATGAGTCCCAGGGACAGTAGGGAAGAATCTCCAACCAACATCCACCCAATGGCCCACAAAACACATACCAATGCAGTGCTGCAGATGCACAGACACAGCCAGCCAGACTCACACTGCATATCAAACACAACGTGTGTGTGTGTGTGTGTCAGTGTCCCCAGGGTACTACACAACACATGAGGGGGGCAGAACTGCAATCACACAGATGTGTACACAGTGTTAAACTAAAGAAACTCATTAATTAGGCACACCTTTGTGGTCAATCACACATTGTAAGATGAGTGGGATCCCAACAGATCAATGTGACACAAGCTGGGCGGAACATCAACCAACACAGCAAGAGACACAACCACCACAGCACTACCCTCAGGGACCCCACAATGTGGTGACACTAGCATGCATAGTAATTCCCCTGTGATGACAAATGTAGATGTTGCACATACTGTGAAGCACAGTCACCTGTGCACACTGGGTCCTGAGTCCTGACCAACAAACTGCCATCACACAAACAGAAACCACAGGGCATGGCCTGTAATGCAAGGCCCAAATGGAGGTGGGGGCCTAGCTACAACACAACTCACATTTGGCCACTCCAAACACCACACACCTGGATCTGCACCAATGTACATCAGTGAAGCCCACATGGACTGGTGACACTGCACATGCACCCATGACAATCCCAGGGGTGGGGGTGGGGATCTAAGGTACCCATCATTCATCACACGTGCCCAGTCAACAACCCTTGTGAATGTCTGACACACTGCACAGTATGCGGGACATTGCCATGAGCTGAAATGTACTAGATTCATTGGGATCCCTGCCACAGTCACACACCAATTAAGAATCCAAGGAGAACCATATTGAACACATGCTCACACCTTCCAACATTGCACCACTGTACCTGAGGAGTGGGAGCAGTCACACACACATACACGTGTCACAATCACTGAAAGATACCACATAGTCATAACAACATGATGGCGGAAACACAAAATGGTCTTGGGGAATCCTGAATGTGTCCCACGTGCGTTTGCCCACATTCCAGGACCTCACAACAAACACACCTAGGGATGACACCCTAATGACCAGTAGTTAGCCATGTACCAACAGCCAAGAAAACCCTGTCCCAAGCTGTGAGATGAACACAGGACAACTCAGCAAGCACCACAAATTGGAACATCTGTAGGGAATACAGCCTGTGTAGTAAAAAGGAATGGAAGGGAACACACACAGACATGCTCACAGAACACACACCATGGGCTCAGGTATTGTCACGGAATAACACACTGCCATGAGGTGACTCCACTCCTGTGGAAGGTCAGCTGTGCCAAACGTTGTCTATGCAGGGCTCTGTCATGTCACCATAAAACTTGGTCACTGAGCCAACATTTACAACACAATGAAGGCTCTGGTCACATCAGCCTGTGTATGGGAGTGTCCCTCAAGTCATCTGCACATACTCAATACACATGTTTAGCAAGTTGCACTGATGACACAGTAGACTTCCACATCATTGATGCGCAAACCTGCATGTCCAGTGGAGATGGGCCCACAGTCAGGGAGATAGACAAATTTAACAATGTTGAGCCCAACAGATGTGCATGACTGTAAGCCACAAATGTCATCTGGCAAATGAAAGATGAAAATCCCTGTGCCAAATTTGGTAATCATGACACACTCAGATTGCTGCAAAGGATGACATGGATACAGACCACAATTGGACACATATCCCATGGGCCACATGGAGTCCATCACACCAACACTTCACTTTCCTGATCTCAACAACAGTATTACAACAGCAAATGCATGATAATACTCATCAACATCATGTACATCAAAAGCAAAACCACTAGATAACAATAGAGGCTTTATTAAGCAATTTTAACTTTTAAACTGTGAAGTCCAAAGTAAACAAAGGCCAATGGCCAGTCCATTCACATAGTCCAAACAGGGTGAAATGTGACAAATGTCAACCATTGCTTGCCTGCACTGCTACCGACAGGGGACATCCCCCCTTGGAGGGGCATACATATGGGCCGGCCAGGCACCCCAGGGACAGATCAGGGGATAGCAGAATGAGGCAGGGGAGGGGTGGTGGGTGCAGGAGTGTCACTGGCAACTGCAGTGGAGGTGTCTGATACAGTGGGTGCCGTCACCACTGCAGGGCTCAGGCCAGATGTGGTAGGTGCCGGCACAAATGCAGTGGGCAGGTCAGATGTAGTGGACGGGGTCTTCACTGCAGTGCCCAAGTCAGACGGGGTGGATGTGGACTCCACTGCAGTGCCAATCTCCGAAGGAGCGGAATGGGGTGCAGATGAGGTGGCCAGGACAGAGGGGGGGACACGGTCTCCACACCAGTGGCAGGAACAGGCTGAGCGTGTGGGGTGGGGGTGGAAGTGCATGTGCCAGGAGGGGAGGGCCTGATCATTTTGGGGATGTGGTATCGGTGTGTGTGGGAACCTGGGGCAGGGTGTGGCGGGGGAACCTGTGGAGTGGTGGCCTGGGGGCTGGAGGATGGAGACTGTGTGGTGGAACTGTGTGATTTTGGTGGGGTCTTGCTCTTCCTGGTCCGGGGAGATTTGCGTATGGGGGTCTCAGTGTTCCTACGCCTGGGGGAGGGTGTCCGTTTGGCAGGGGAACTCCCCTCTGTGCGTGGTGACTTCCTCTTCCCCTTGTGAGTAGGATCAGATGGATCTGTGGGGAAGTGGCCAAGGTCACAGAGGAAGAGCTTCTGGGAAGGGGGGGTTGCAGGTGAGGCAAGGGAAGGGGTTTTGGAGGGAGAGGTATCTGAGGACTGCGGAGTGCTCATGGATGCCTGTGTGTGTGTCTGGGCCCCATCCCCTGTGTGTGTGGTATCAGTCCCCTGAGTGTGCGTGCGCGTGTGTTGGGATTTGGGCTTGCGTGTCCATGTGCTGCTCGTGTCTGTGGTGGTGCTTGCCTGTGCCGGTGTGTGTGTGTGTTGGACAGGTAGGGTAGTGGGGATTGTGGATGGGGCAGAGGTAGGAGGGGTGAGGGACTGTTGGAGGAGGGACACTGCTGCTGTCAGTGAGGAGGCCATGGACTGATTGGTCCTCTGTAGGGCAGACATGTTAGATGAGATGCCCTCCATGAAGGACACCAGTTGCGTCAACAGACTGGTGTGAGCATGGAGGACACTCAGCACCGATGTCTGCCCTACATGGAGCCGCTTAAGCAAGTCCACAGACTCCACACTCAGGGCAGCAGGGGAGACAGGGGCAGGGGGTGCGGTGCCTGGCACAAAGGAGACATGGGCCCCAACATGGGACCCTCCATGGACCTCAGGGATGGGAGCAGATGGGAGGGTGGTGATGGTGGTGGTGGTGGCGGGGACAGACTTGCTAGCTGGTGTCTGGTGGCTGCTGACACCCGCCTCCACAAGGGAGTCATCATCCGAGCTTCTGTGTTCCTCAGCTGAGGTGGATGGCGCTGAGGTCTCCTCGGTGTGGCTCCCCTCACCCTCTGTGCCACTGGGTTCCTCCGACTCCTCGGCAGCTGACCCAGTCTGGCTCTGCGGCTCCTCCTGGTCCATGGAGCTGTCTCCTCCTGTGGCCGTAGATGTATCTGCAAACAATCATGAAAAACAGATCCACATCAGTCACCTGTATTGACCTGACACACCACAGTAAGTACAGCACATTACAGATCAAGCCTTGGCATCAGTTGCTAAACAATGCAAAAAGTGCTGACACATATTTGAACTAGCCACTTGTCGGCCTGCCACTCAACCATGCCCCTCATATCCCTCATATCCATGGAGCCATCTATGTGGTGCATGTAAGATGGCAACAATCATGTGTGCACACATGCACCACATAGACCGTTGTCCAACTTCCAAGAGTTAAGATTGAAATGTGTCACTACACACATATCCCTTCTCCTGCCAGTTACTCAGTACATGTGTCAGGGAAAGGGATGGGCAGAGTCATTGTCGATATAATGGTTCGTCACTCATCACCAGACACCATGATGGCGTCATGTCTTGATAGTCAATGTTACAATGGGGTGCATGCATGACATCTCACAATACTGCAGGATACACCTTTGCAAGTGGTATGCCATGGCACAGCCATGTCTGGCAAATCAGTCATCACTGGCTCCTGTCACAGGGGCAGTGCATACCAAAATCAGCAGTCTGCACTGTGCCACCATCATGGATGTTTTGGGAATGCAAGCTCAGTAGCTGTCAAGTGCACATGTTCACCCCCTGCTACCACATCAAAAGGACTCTGATGCACCCACGTCATTCACATGTGACATCTGAGTAAGTGCAAACACAACTCTGTACACATGTACACATCACAGGCTGATGAGAACGATAATGAGCTGCTTGCACTTGAATGTTGAAATGACCATTGGGCACACTCAAGTCATGATACACTTATGTTTTACCCCATGTGCAGATTCAACAGCCACATCTCAGATGGCTGCACACCCCAGACTGTGACACACTCCAGTAGTCCGAAAGGCTAGGTCAGTCCACAATGACACAGAGGCAGACACCTGAGTGCACATTACACAATGTCCAACATGTTGGATGACACACAGGAGTAGGAGAGCAGAATGCTAATTATTGCCGGAGAGGGTATACCTGTCCTGGTCCCTGTGCAACATGGGATTACCCTGAACACTAGGCAGGTGGCTATGCATGTGTGACACACATGATGTACATTCTTCTGTGGCCCCAACATTGGTCTCACCTGCTGCATGGGTGTGTTGTAAATACCCCAGACACATGTGGTGAGTCAGATCAGCAGTTGGACACATATAAATGGACCACACACAGTACATGTCAGATTTTGCCAAATGTGTAACCAATTGACCCAGTCATGAAGCCCACAACAAAGTCCCTATAGCAGATGCTGTCCCCAACTTTAACCTTAGTTAACAGGAAGGACACAGAACCCAAGTGACAGAAGTCACAGACTGAAAGGGCCACAACTGTGTATCAGATGAGGATGGGGCATAACACAATTGAGGAACATGACTCTTGTTGTAGCAAACAGACGCACTGTGGTAGTGTAACCAGCCTAAAGGAGTGCAAACAGCATGTGAGACAAAGGTCACAGAAAAGGCTAGCACTTACCCCCTCCTTGCTGCTGTCCGGCCTTCAACTGCCTATCCAGGTCAGGGAAGACTACAGCCGGAATCCGGAGCATGTGGGGTGTCAGGGGCCATCGTCTGCCCCTCCTGCGAGGAGGCGACAGCTTCAGCTGGAGTCTTGCGATCCACCGGGTCCAGCCACGAAGGTCCTGCCACCTCTTCTGGCAGTTGCGGATGCGGCGCCTGTAGACCCCCACAGATCGTACTGCCCGGGCGATGGTCAGCCAGATATCCTGCTTCTGATAGGCATCAACCTGTGAGGATGACAAAGTTGGAAGAGCATCACTACACATGCAACATATTTGTGCATGACTCAGTTGGAAATACATGTCTCTGTCACAGGGGCACAAGATGTACACAGGTAGTGCAACCATGGTAATGGACAGTTGTCCAGCAGTTACAACATGCAAACATTGCCTGGGAATGACAAACTACTCAATTTGCACTCTGTCAGCACAGTACCTGTTCAGTACATGTAACTACACACTTTGGGGGTGACAACTACTCAGTGAGCATGCTAGCCACTGGTGTACACAATGCTAGTACTGCTAGTCAGACAACATGCACAATGAGAAAGGATGTGGTTTGCACACTCACCTGCTCTCCTGGTTTCCCATACAGCTTGCTGCACTGTGGAAGGAGGCTGTCCAGCAGGGCCTGGTTCTCCTCCTCTGTGAAGGCTGGGGCCCTCTCCACAGTACGTGCCATTTTTGAAGCCAGAGGATGCAGAGACAGCAGCAGTGGTAGCAGAGAGATGTCAATCTGTAGCATGTAGTGCAGGCAAGTGAGCTCTCAGGGCCACAGACAGCCTTATATCTGTGCTGCAGAGTCAGAATCAGTCCCATGCGTACAATGCAATAGGTCAGACACGTTTGCATCTAATGAATCTGGCCAATCCATGGAATTGCACAAGTCGTACACGCCTTCCGCATCGTTTAAAATTTCAACTTCAGAACACCATTGAAATTGCAACATTGTTGTAGTGAGCCAACTGAATTTTCGGGTCACGATTCGTACAAGTTTCGAATCCGCGTCCGTCTCCATGACAGGCCATAGCCAATACGTGCACAGGGCTCGGTACCTAACTGTACAACGCGTATTTTGAAAAACATCACGCACCCGTATCCATGATAGTCAATAGACAATGCGTACGCACGGCTCGCTCCCTGGGTGTACGACGCGTCTTTTGAAAACTCACCCGCGTCTCTCCCCATTACAATCTATGGTCCAGGCATGTGCACGGATCGGTCCCGAAGTGTACGATGCGTCTGTGATAAAGTCACCCGCGTCTCTCCCCATTACAATCTATGGTCCAGGCATGCGCACGGATCGGTCCCGAAGTGTACGACGCGTCTGTGATAAAGTCACCGCGTCTCTCCCCATTACAATCTATGGTCCAGGCATGCGCACGGATCGGTCCCGAAGTGTACGACGCGTCTGTGAAAAAGTCACCCGCATCTCTCCCCATTACAATCTATGGTCCAGACATGCGCACGGATCGGTCCCGAAGTGTACGACGCGTCTGTGATAAAGTCACCCGCGTCTCTCCGCATTACAATCTATGGTCCAGGCATGCGCATGGATCGGTCCCGAAGTGTACGACGCGTCTGTGATAAAGTCACCCGCGTCTCTCCCCATTACAATCAATGGGCCAGGCATGCGCACGGATCGGTCTCATACTGTACGACGCGTCTTTCCTGAAGTCACCTGCGTCTGCCACTGTTGGTGTCACTGGCTAACGGATGCCACCCACTGTTACTTGCCAGGGACTCAGGTGCACACCTACAACACCACAGCCTGTGACACAGTGTATCCAAAGGCATGTAAGGCTGCATTACCTGTGTGTGTATGGGGATCAACATATGATTTGTTGTGTAGCACTTTGTGGCAGCCACTCCCAGACTGTGCAAGGGTTCATGGGGACAGCTTCCTTTGTGTGTTCGTGCACATTACCACTGTAATAGACAACTGTACAGTTCAGAGCTTGAGGCATGTACACAGTTCCAGGGGGACTTTGTGTATGACATGTTACATACACCCTGACTCTTAGGTGGGATGGTATGTGTGTCACAGGGTGTTCCAGTGCCACAATTGTGATGTACATCCACAGTCTGTGCGCATATTGTGTTTCAGATGTCTCAGATTCCATGTGCCCAATGGTAAACAGTCTCAACATCCATGTGGTTTGTGCATGCACATTGATGTTGTGTCTGTGTGTCACAGATGTCCATGTAAGTCCTGCAGAGACATCAGGGTCCACTTCCTGTGGGAGTCATGGGCGTGTAGTGGCGTGTACATGATACGCCACATCATGCCAGTGTCCGTGTGGCAATACAAGGTCCCTGAGTATCTGCCGGTCAAGGAGCCGTGATGCAGGGAAGACATCTGTCCTCACTTCTCACTGTGGTGTGTGTTTGGTATGTGACATCAGTGCAGATGTACTGTGACACAGCCCATTGAGTTGACACAGCACAACATGGAACTTGTTGTGTACACATGTTGAGATGAGATGTGAGATGATGGGCATGTAGGTGACATATGTCTCCATACACAACAGCACACACATAAAGCACTTGTGTCTTTTTATGATATATCATGTGAAATTTAGCATGGTCAGTGCCACATAGGTAGGGGAACTTACTATCTTTCTTTGCTCACCTATGTACTGCAGGAGACCAGCTGTCCATAGACCGTTCCCTGACCTTGCTACCATGGTTGAACGTGACTCCATCCGACGGTACCGCTTCACCAGGCCACTGATTGAGGATTTGGCAGAGCAGTTGGCCCCACATTTGCAACCTGGCCAGCCATACCCTACAGTGCTGACCCCCAAGGTGAAGGTGATGGCAGCCCTACACTTCTTTGCCACCGGTACCTTTCAATACACTGTGGCGTCTGCTGATGGGATGTCACAGACTATGTTCAGCCGTGTGCTTCGCGATGTGTTGGAGGCAATGTTAACTTTCCTGAACCTCTACATCCATTTCCCTAACCCACAACAACTCACTGACATCAAGAGTGACTTCTATGCACTGGTGAGGATGCCACATGTCATCGGCTCCATTGATGGGACACATGTGGCTTTGGTACCACCACAGGCACATGAGCTGCCATACCGGAACAGGAAACATTTCCATTCAATTAATGCTCTGGTGGTACTGACTGTTTGACATTGTGTGTGTTTGGCAATGTTGTTTTCCACGCTCTTTTCAAACTCAGCTAATGTGCAATTGTCTGTATGTAGGTGACTCCGGATACCCCAACATGCCGTGGTTGCTGACACCCCTCAGGAACCCTGTGACACCAGCAGAGATGCGCTACAATGAGGCACATGGTTGGACCAGGAGAGTGATCGAGCGGACATTTGGTCTCCTGAAAAGCCGCTTCCGCTGCCTGGACAAGACAGGAGGGGCCCTCCCATATGCACCTGCTAAGGTGTGCAAAATCATCATAGTCTGCTGCATGCTACACAACCTGGCAGTGAGGAAGGAGTTGCCTCTCATCCAGGATGACGATGACCAACATCCGCCACCTGTGGAGGATCCTGGCCTGGGCCACGATGCCAGTGATGATGATGATGAGGGTGATGTCCGCACACAGCTCATCAACAACTTTTTCGCATTAATGTGAGTATACAGGGATGTTTTGTCAATATATTGTGTTTGCCTGATATGTGTTGGTGGTGCTCAGTTGCTGTGTGAGTGTGGCTGTGTGCTACTTGACTGGATGCGTGCAGTGATGTGTCCTTTCAGGTAGTCTGTACTCCTCAACCGTGTTGACATGATTACGTGGTTTTGTGTGGGTATCTTGTGACATGTTTCGGGCATGTGTATTGCTGTTCTATCGTGTTCTTCTGTCCTTCACAGGGTACTTTGGCTGTTTGGTCAACTCTGACCCCCGACTCCCAGAATCCAGTTCCAGGGTGGAAGTAGTCATCTACCAACAAGTGATGTGCCACACACCCCTGGACTTTAATTATTCCACACTTGGTGACTGTGTGGCCACTGTCACGTGTGATTACCTTGCATCTGTGGTGGCATCAACATGTTGCAAATGTGTAATCAACCTGTGCTTCACTTTGGGATGTGCGTTGTCGGTCTCCACACATCCAACATTCATTTGCATGCTGTACCTGTGGGCATCTTGCCTCAGACGCAAGAAGGGTGTTGTGTATATGCAACCCACTGCATTCTCTGTTCACATAAGTTAGGACGATGAGTTAGATGGGCATGGTAAGTATGTGTTGTGTTGATGTAGTGGGGTGTCTACCTCATATGTGTCACATCACCATGACTCACATGACTGTGTTTACATAGCTGTAGTATGTCACATGCACAGACATCTTTTCACAGGTCATCCTCTCAATAACACAAACCAAGTTTCAGTCACAACAGAGGCATGTATTGTGTTATAGTGAATTTATTTACATGCATGTGTTTGTAAGTTATACGTAAGTGAATGTGCTGTACAGTGTAATAGGAATCCAAAGCTCACAGTGCAGTTGGTAGTGTTGATTGATGAAATTTCTAGAGTAAAGTCCACAGTCCTTTGGAACATTGGTCCAACTTTGACCCTCCATCACATGTGTGGGAGTTTAGCGACAGTCAACAAGGTGAACGCTTTTGCACACATTGGATGATGTCTAGAACAGGTAGTCACGTCCTGGTGGGTATGCATGGCCATCTGCCTCTTACTTGTCCTTCTTCGGACGACCCCTCTTCTTCTTCTCAGGGGGACCCTCAAGTGCAGGCTGCTGCGGTGCAGAGGACTCTCCACCAGAGTCCACCTCCCTCCCTGTGGCAGTTGCTGATGTAGTGGCAACTGATGTAGTGGGCACACAGGGAGGTGTGGTCATGTTGTTGGCTATCTGGCGGAGGCATGTCAGTATGTCCCTATGCACGGCCGTGAGTTCATCAATTGTGTCCATTTTGGACTCCATCCAGGTCATGTGGGAGTCCATTCTGGCATGATGTGCAGCCTGCTGCTGCTGCATGTCCCTAAGGATCCCCATACCGCCGAGTGGATGAGGAACAGCCGCCTGAAACTGAACTCAGATAAGATGGAAGTCCTCATCCTAGGATCATCACCCTCCGCCTGGGACGACTCCTGGTGGCCCCCTGCCCTGGGCAACGCACCCAAACCAACGGACCATGCACGCAACCTGGGCTTCATCCTGGACTCCTCCCTCTCAATGACCAGACAAGTCAACGCCGTCTCCTCGTCTTGCTTCAACATCCTACGCATGCTGCGGAAGATCTTCCGGTGGATCCCCACCGAAACCAGGAAGACGGTCACCCAGGCCCTTGTCACCAGCCGACTGGACTACGGCAACTCCCTCTACGCCGGAACCACAGCCAAACTTCAGAAAAGACTCCAACGCATCCAGAACGCCTCAGCTCGACTCATCCTGGACATCCCCCGACACAGCCACATCGCCGGACACCTGAGAGACCTGCACTGGCTCCCCGTCAGCAAGAGAATCACGTTCCGACTCCTCACCCACGCACACAAAGCTCTCCACAACCAAGGCCCCAGATACCTCAATGACCGTCTGACCTTCTACACTCCCACCCGCCAGCTACGATCGACCAACCACGCCCTCGCCACCGTCCCCCGCATCCGAAGAGCCACAACGGGAGGAAGATCCTTCTCCTACCTGGCTGCCAAGACGTGGAACTCCCTACCCATCCACCTCCGCCTGACCCAAGACCACCTCTCCTTCAGGAAGCAACTCAAGACCTGGCTGTTCGAACAGTAGCGGACCCCCCTCCCCCTAGCGCCTTGAGACCCTCCGGGTGAGTAGCGCGCTATACAAATGCTTGATTGATTGATAACCTGGCCAAATCCTCCGGTGCTTTCCTGGTACGCATCGATGATGCGTCCCAACTGCGGATCTTCCTGCAGTCCAGCCCCATCTGCAGGCCGTGGCCTCACCCTGACCACCCTCACACCACCCCTGCCCACACGGGCAGGACCTGCCCTGGCAGCCACAGGTGACACTGGGCCCCTGTCAGTGTTGGCACTGGTGTTGTTGTCCGTCAGCTCCTGGGTGCCCTGTGTACCTGTGCCTTCGTTGTCCTGTTGCCTTGGTCTGGCTGTGTTGGCAGGGGGATTGAGGTGTTTGCAGGTGGTCCAGGAGTGGTGGCAGGGTGTGCTGATGTGGCAGCTGCTGGGGCTGGGAGCAGGGCCACACTGGAGGTGCCAGGTTGTTCATCCTCATCCGAAGAGGACATAGAGGCATCCACACCGGGGAGGTCAGGGTCATCGCGAGTCTGGGGCTGGGATTCGTCTTCTGTTCTTGCTGGGTCCCGAGCATCCCAGGTGGATGTAAGTGACACACAATGTATGTAATGTTTCTGCACACATCAACGGTTCACACACATTAGTTGCCACTGCACATCATGATGAGTGTATTTACATTGCATTGTCCTACATTGTCAGTGACGGGTGTCTATTTTGGTTTAGCACAATGTCATTTGATGCTTGAGCATTTTGATGGGCACGTAGGGCTGTGTGCATTAACATCTCATTTCATGATTGTTTGACTGTACATAGGCATTGCTACTCATGTGCCCTCATGTGCCTGACACAGGTGTGTCCCTCCTCTCAACATTCGTACTTTAACAATGACATACATGCACTTCCACTTGCAATGTGTAGCACGTTTGGACGTTGTGTGCTGGCATTCGTGCTTGTATTTGTGAGTAACATTGTTGTGTCTGAACAACATGGTCACAGTACGGTATGGCTGCATTCACTGTGGAGATACTAGTTTGTTCTGTGTGTCCCTAGTTCACATATCATTTCACACATTGGATGGTGTTATCCGTAGCTGATGATGTTGGGGCAGAGTTCTGTGCGTGATGATGTCATTTATGTGGTCAATGTCCTCCATGGTAAGGGGTATTTAAAACGGCAGATCGCAGACTATCCCATGCTCATGAGAGAGGGCCAGAGGTTTGTGTGTTTGACTTATGCTGCTGTGAGTTGTATGTCTACTCCTGCCCAGGCCAGGTTACTCCTTGTGTTGCAAGTGTCAATGACAGTGAGGGGAGTGTTGTGTGAGGGATGCAATCAACGCAGCACGATGTAGGAGTGGAATGCAGATCACCACAGTGCCTTGTGTAAATGACACCATGCTACGGTGTCAGCTATGTTGCTGTGGCCATTCCATTCACTATCATGTGTCACCTGTGAATGGTGTATATGTGGTTTGGGGTGTGGCTTTTGGTATGTGCTATGCCTACTCCTCCCCAATTGTCATAGAGGGCACACACCTTTACAACCAGGCCAGGGGGCACCCCTGCCACACTGCAGGCCCAGACAGTGAGAGGATACATACAGTTGCGATGGCTGTCAGTGTGAAGGGGTTTGAGGGGGCAAGTGCATTGGTGTGACTTGCAGCCAATTCATACGTCTGGCCAATGTGTCAGGCATCTCGCCTGGGCATTTACTTTTTGTGTGAGTGGTCCCAAGGGGTGTATTTGTTCCTGCTGTGGAGGTGTGTGTATTTGTGGGATTGCTGGTATTTGGTGTACTTGCAGGCCCACCTTCTCCCACAGGGGCCAGCTAATCCCCCCTGTAGGATGCTTCCATTGCAGGGAGTCCAAGTTAAAGTTCTGGATGTCAGGCAGTGGTGACCTGTTGTTTGTTGGAGCACAAGTCCCAGCAAGACACGGGAACCTCAGGCAGGGACGAGCAACAGCAGGGCTTAGTCACCAACCTTGCTACAAGACCCCTGTCAATTGTGGAAGAAAGGGTCCTTAACAAAGGTTTAGGATTTGTCCCGACTACACATCTTGATAAGTTTCAACTCCATTGCGAATTGGCAGGTTTCTTTAGGAAACTGAGACTTAAAGTTTTCTTTGAGAAACAGGGTGAGACAATACCCACAGAAGACCCTAATGAAACTGGATTACGAGTAAAATCCACCTTCACTCCTCCACCACATACCATACCGGTAGAGATAGCAACATTTGAACAAGCTGTCTTTAATGACATTGAACATCTAGATCTCAAACAACCATTCCAGAACATGACTAGAGAAGAGAACCTTGCCCTGGAAAGTCTAAAAACATGTGATACCATTGTTATAAAGCAAGCGGACAAAGGGGGTGGTGTGGTGGTCCAGGACAAAAATGCCTACCATGCTGAATGTCAGAGACTACTGTCAGATGATAGGAACTACCGGCCATTACAAACTGACCCCACTAGTGAATCAAACAAGAAATAAGATCCCTTGTGGAACACGCAGAATCGATGGGACACATCTCAAAACAGGAAGCGGATTTTCTTTGCAACAGTGAGGGCAAAATTCCTTATTTTTATACTTTGCCCAAAATGCATAAGAATAAGATCCCCCCACCGGGCAGACCCATTGTGTCCGGTATAGGTTCTCTACTCGAACCTTTGTCACGTTTTTGTGACTTCTTTCTAAAAACTCTGGTGCAAAACACCACTACCTACCTACAGGATACTAAGGGGCCGATTCCGATCTCGGCCGGTACCGCACCGACCGACTCGCTCGGACACGACTCGCACCGCGCAATGGAGACGTTCCCCGGCCGGGTAAGTACGATGCGCGCCGCGAGCAGTCCGACCGACACGCGCCATCCGGCTCGAAGGAGCAGTCGGAGCCGTACTTCGGGGGTCCGTGTCAGACCCCCCTGTATGCGTAGCCGCGCGAGTCGCACACAGGGGGGACCCATGGGTCCCCCCTACCTGTGTGTGTACGGCGCGAGTCGCTTCGCCGCGTACTGCTGTAGGGGGCCTCGCACCCATTGAGGCAATGGGAGCCCGCGTACGCGTTGTACGACCGGCTCCCATTGACTTCAATGGGAGTCCGACCGACTCGAGTATGATAGCATACGGACGCATCGTACTTGTTCGGTCGGGCTGCACGGGTCCGATTCGGTCGGAAATCTCTCCGGGTCCGGCTTGGTCGGAGAGATTTCCGGCCCGAATCGGAATCGGCCCCTAAGTGTCTACTGAAATTACTCAAGGACATCACAGTGGATGAAAGCACAATTCTGGTGAGCTTTGACATCGAAAGCCTTTATACCAGCATCCTACAGGATGACACCCTGGAAGTACTGAAGAGAGCCCTGAACGAAACACCCTGGACACATAGGACAGCTAAGGGCTTCATCCTGGAATGTGCCAGACTAGCCTTGAAGAGAAATTACTTTGAGTTCGAGGGAGCCCTCTATCTTCAGACGGGGGGCACTTCGATGGGGAGTACATTCACCCCAAGTGTGGCAGGACTTTATGTCTTCGAGTTTGAGAAACGATTCATATTGAACGAACAGAATCCCTTCTCCTCCAACATTGTCTTTTGGAAAAGGTACATCGACGACGTCCTTGCCATCTGGCAGGGACCGATCGAGACCTTAGCAGACTTCATCACATGGATCAACACCTGTGATCAAAACCTGAGGTTCACTCATACTATGGACCCTGATACAATGGTATTCCTGGATGTGGTAATCACCAAGGAAAATGGCCATCTAGAGACCAAAACACACCACAAACCTAGTGCGAAGAACAACCTACTCAGATTCGAAAGTTTCCATCCCAGACCACTTAGGGAGAACTTGCCCTATGGCCAATATTTGAGGTTACGCCGTAATTGTAGTAAAACCACAGACTACCGCAGTCAAGCGACGGACCTCACAAAAAAACTTTCAGACAGAGGCTACCCCGAAAGAATTCTCAACAAGTGTCAAAAAAGAGCACGGAATCAACCTAGGGAGGCCCTTCTGGAAGACAAAATACAGAAGGATGAGGAAATACCACTTACATGTGTAACAACATATAGTACAGCCTCCAATCAAATGACCAGATCCATCAACAAACACTGGTCCATCATCAATACAGGCAATCTACACTGGGAGAAACCACTATTCTCTTTCAAAAAGGCAAGAAGTTTGAAGGAGTCTCTAGTGAATACACGACCCAAGGAAACCAGGCAGGAGACGACACCAACTGTACTGAATGCATGGGGTCTACCTAACATCGTAGGGCATTATCAATGTGGAAACTGTAGTGTTTGCCACCTGACCAGCAATACAAAAACACTAGCACTGGAACCAGGGAAAGTGTGGAGTCAATGTACTCACACGAACTGTACCAGCACTAACGTTGTTTACTTGATAAAGTGCCCTTGTAACCTACAATACGTGGGTATGACCTGCAGGAAAGTCAAACAGAGAATATGTGAGCACCGCAGCACAATCAGGTGCAAAAGAACTACAACAAAACTCACTGAGCATTTTCTCCCAAAAAATCACACAACCAATGACATGAGATGGATCATTATCGAACAGATAAGAACAGGGACAAGAATTCAACAACGTCTGTTTGAGAAAGAACAGCGGTGGATTTATAGGTTATCCACCCACAAAGAAGGATTAAATGAAAATATCCCGTGGAACTCAGTCCTTCCTAAATAAAATCCTGCACTATTCGGCCTGTCAATAACAACCACGAGAGTAGCCTCTTGCCACCTTGAAATCCACACAGACACAGCAGTGACTACACACTAGGGGGTTGTGCGACATTCTGCCTAATATCAACACAAGCATCTCACTCCCAATAATTAGGCCTTCGTTGTCTGTCTTAATATGTCTGTTCTAATATAGGTTATGGTATCATTATCTATGAGGCACATAACGGTAAAAAGTAGTGGTTTACAGCTATGCCCCCTTTTTGTTAACAACCTGCATGGTTGTCTGAGCTATGTGTAAGTTTTCTTTAGTTAAGGTTAGTTTATCCCCTCACCAGTAACCATTGTGCAGGGACAAGCCATGCCATACATTTATGTTAGATCGATTGAATGCCTCCCCCAGGCTTAATACACACGCTAGTCTGTGTAGGTGTTCTTTTATGTAATGCAATATTTTTATTGTTTTACATCCCCTAGAGAAGGACCTATGTAGAACCTTCAGTTTTGTTCCACACCCTAGGGAACACTCGCACCACGCCCCGCATAGCGTGCTGACGTTGGTCACGTGACCACGACGACATGCCCCCGGTCTCGCACCCGGAAGCGCTTCGCATTTAACCAGCGAGGACGCTCCGCTGCGGTGATCCTCAGGGTGCTGTGGTGGGTCCTTAGGGTAGGCGCAGCAGCCGGTGACTGGGCTCCACGCAGTCAGTACACTAACCAGATGCGGGTGTGCACCGCTTATATTCCCTTTCCGGATACTCGCCGCATGAGTTAGTATCCCATCTCTTTTGTTACGCTCGTTTATCTAGATTGTGAAACTGAGCAAGCACCATGACCCCGACTCCCATGAGGCACGCAACGTCGCGTCTTTAGTAAGCTCCCCATTTTTCCTCCAACTTTGATCCTAGGCACCATGAGTACAGCGCTGTTATATCCAGCATGCATGCATTTACTCTTACGCCCTCACCGATCTGTATGAGAGCGTAGACACTCACTTTTAATGAATGATGCAAGTGGTGTTGTAATATATACTCACGGGCCCAATTGATATCGCCGTGTGTTGATTGATGCATATGCACTTCACGGCATCACTGGCCAGCCTGAGTGCACAGACACCCACCAGCATGAATGCTAGCAGTGGGGTGTATTTTATTCCTTAGTGACTGATTTTGTCACTCGACTGAGTGTGCGCAATTTGTGTACTACCAATTACTGCCTCTTGTTCTATGAGGCACATGTCAAGATGTGTGTAGTTCTCACGTTCTTGATACATACAATTGGGAGTGTAAGGAGCACTTTACCCTCTAGACACTACATTACAGCTACATATTGTGTTTGCTTGTGATTATATGTTTGTCTTTTCAGATTTTCTCCTTTCTACAAATTGGACGAAAGGACGCCTGACTGTGAGTACATGGCTAGGTTGTAGTGATCAAGGGTAGGGTACACCTTAGCGAGTGTATACCGCCCGGGTCACGTTCACTGGTCCTGACGAAAACCTGGTACTATCCTCTTCAGGTTGAAACATGTAGACCTTTTTATGCACTTTTTATGCACATTTTTTTCACTATATAGATACCGGAGGTCAATTTAACTGAGAACGGCATCTTACCAACATTTTTAATATTGTCCAGTTGCTCCAGAATAAAAAAATGTTTTAGTGAGTTATATCTGGCCAATTTTTAATCACTTTTCACTCACTTGCACCAAAAAATAACCTGCTCCACTGTAATCAGGTGTTGAAGCACACCCAGATAGCATTCGGCTATTCGGGTGGGACCCCAATGATGAAGCATGTCACCAACTAGGTTGGTGAGTGAGGGGTCTTCTTAAGAAAGGAGAACTTCCCTTCTTGTGCACCTCTCCCAGTACTTCGGAGACATTGAGTTGTCTCCTGGGTGTACTCCTCCCACTGTTTGTTTACTTTGCTTTAAGGGGACCAGGAGTATTCCCTTCCAACTCGTGAAAAACCCTTTCTCTCTCCTGTGTTTGGTGTAACAGTGCTGTCAAGATGGCTGACAGGGGTGTCCTGGTATTTGTATGAGCAGTACTCCCAACACGGCCTTGTGCTCCCCACAGCAGAGCCCAGCGTCAGCCATCTTGGCAGTACTTTCCCACTCCCTGTTGGGTGAACATAGTTCAGGGTGGACTTGATGGACCATGTGTGAGGGGTCTGGTGTCTGTGACTACAACTCCCATCAAGCTTTTGGCTACACCCACCCTCCCAGCATCCCTGACCTTCCTTCCTGTGACTCAGCTTCCTGTGAGGTGGTGTAACAGTGCTGTCAAGATGGCTGACAGGGGTGTCCTGGTGTTTGTATGAGCAGTACTCCCAACAGGGCCTTGTGCTCCCCACAGCAGAGCCAAGCGTCAGCCATCTTGGCAGTACTTTCCCACTCCCTGTGGGGTGAGCATGGTTCAGGGTGGGCTTGATGGGCCATGTGGGAGGAGGAGTATTGGCTGTGACTACAACTCCCATCATGCTATCTGATACACCCACCCTCCCAGCATCCCTGACCTTCCTTCCTGTGACTCAGCTTCCCTGTGAGGTGGTGTGACAGTGCTGGCAAGATGGCTGACAGTGTTTGTTGGTGTTTAGGACCAATGCCTTGCTGTATTTGTTGTTAGGTTTTTACATGTTATGACCTAGTTCGATATTACTCTGAGATAGCAGTTGTTGCGTTTGTGTAACTGGCATACACATCACAGAATTACATTTTTTCGGGCTTACTTTGGATTTGCTGACGCTACTTGTTTTCAATGTCCCCTTGGCAGTGATGTGTGTGTGTTGCCACACAATATTGACTAGATTGGTTGTGTACTCACCAGGCTCTGGTATTCCTGTTAATCCATGGATGCCCTCCGGTGGGAGTATGGTCCGCACTTTCTCCTCCCAGGACGTGAAGTATGTTGGTTTTGCAGGAGGGCCACTGCCAGTGTGCTGGCTCAAGGCATGGTCTCTGCTTATGAGCTTCTTGACCCTCCTGCGCACATCATAATACCTGTTCTGGAAGTCATCCTTTGTGCGCAGGCAAGGTGCTTGTGCGTTCACCTTGTCGACGATCCTCTCCCACATCTTTGTTTTCTGTGACATGGGGGTCTGTTGGACCAAGATTCCAAATAAATGTGGCTCTACTCGGAGTATTTCATCAACCAGGACTACCCACTCACTATCTGTGAACTTTGGATTCTTCTTTGGGGGCATGGTGCTGGGTGGTTGTGATGGTTGATGTGTGTGTGAGGGTGTAAGTGAGGGTGAGTGGGTGTCATTTTCTCTTGCTTGTTGCGAGTGTGTTTAGGAGGTGGTAATGATGTAGATGTTGTGTGGTGGGTGAGGTGTGGGTGTTGCTCAGAGTGCAGTGTAGTTGTCTCCTCTGCTGTCATGTGTTTGAAAATAGCAAAGGATCATGGGAGTGGATTTGGGCCTTTATGTAGGTGGAGTTGTGGGTGTGTCTTAGTTCCATTTTTTTAATTTTTTTGTTTATTGGCTTTGGCATTGCTTGTTTGGTCCTTTTTTGCACTTTTTTCCTTGGGTTTTGGTGGGCGTGATGGAGACTTTCATTTGACCGGGACGGACGCTGCCAGTGGCTCTTGCGGGGTAATCCGAGTCTGTCACACTGTCATTCTGCTGTGTTTCTTCGTTGGCGAACGAGTTGGACGCAAAGGAGTCTACTGTTTGGTAGTCACTGTTTTCTGTATGTCTCGGACCGTGTCGGTCGCGTCCATTCCTGATGCGTGTCGGTGGGTACGGTTCCAGGTCCGTTTACTTGCGAATCACTGTTTCCCGTACGGTTCGGTCGTGCAACTTGTGTTCCGTACGAGTCGTTTGTAATTCACACGCATTGCATCGTACTGCGCGGGTCGTACGGCGCCGGAACGTGTCGGTCGGTCTCCATTCCAGGTCCGTGTCGGTCGGTAAGGTTTCCGACCCGGATCGGAATCGGCCCCTGAGTGTTGTATTCATCCTTTATAATGGAACAAATAAGACTATAACTCCCAGAATTCAAATAAAAACATTAGTCATAAGCAGCACATCATATATACACATATAAAACTTTGACACAATATATTACAAGATAACATATAGGTTTAACCATTAGTGTGCAGTTTTTTCTCCTACCAATTCCAGAATGCAGTAAAGCAATACAAGTGCAAGATTGACCTTAATGGAAACACATTCTAAACTAACTTGACAGACATCTAATCTGCACCTGAGATAAACTATGTCTTACTTACCTATTAATAGATATATATAAAAAACTTAATTTGATTTATATATCATCCTTTCTGTTTTTTAAATAATTATATATATTTCAAAATCTTTTTTTACAATATGACATAAATATATACCTTATTAATCATTGTTTTGACTTACAAAAAAATAAATGTAAATAACATACCAGAACATTGAATCGCTGATAAAATCGTTTTATTTTCTCTCATTAGGTAGATGCAATATTCTCAGGGTTTGTAAAAACTTAGCACAAGAATGACACACCACCCTCATAGAAAGCAACCATAAATGGCAACCTTTTTTTTTTTTTTTACAGAGTTTTATATAGCGCGAACTTGACCCGAATCGGGTATCAGAGCGCTTTACATAGCACCAGTTGCATTACATGAGGACACATTCATTTTTGTTAGGCACGGGGGGATTAAGTGATTTGCCCAGAATCACAGGATGTTCAGCGTCATTGTCGAGACTCGAACTCAGTTCCCCAGATTCGAGGTCATCCGCCCTAGCCGTTAGGCCGAACTTTGCATTGCCTGATACTGCAAAAGTGAACAAATAAAAATTTGCTTCAGTCTTGTAGCTACAAGACTGAAGAACATTTTTATTTGTTGACTTTTGGACTCTGAATGGTTACTGTCTATTAACCCTTTCACTCCTGTTTAGAGGTAGCCCAAATTACATGCCTTTGTGTCTATACTCGCGACGTAATCGCGATGATCACGATGACTTAGCGAAAAAAGACGGGAGTTGGAAAACCTACATTAATACTTTTATATTTCTATCACTATACTACACTTTCTTGGAACAAACTCACTAAGGAATCTTACCTACCTAATAAAACAATGAACCTAAACCTCTCAAATTAAAAAAAAATAATAACTGTTTCTTTAACACCCTTCCCCAAATACACCCTCTGCAGATTCTACATAGAAACCCACTAGAACCACTAGGTCACAAGTTCACAACACATTCCAGAAGGACCATACTAGTTACAAAATGAACTACAGCAGGTGTGGTTTACTGCACAGATCACTGACAGAATATCGAGAGTCAGAATATCGACCTACAGAAATATCGACGCAACAATATCGATGTCCAGAATATCGAAGTCCTATCTACATAATGGTAAGTACAAAAATATCGATAAAAAAATATCGATGTTAAAAATATCGTTAAAAATATCGTTTTTTTTAATGTATAAAAAATAATGTAAAATAAAGTAAATAATACATATAACTAAAATAAACATAGTTAAAAATATTAAACAATGTTTAAAATTATAAGTAATACATATAATGTAAAAATCAATTAAACATATATATCTATAAAATATAATATATATACTTAATAATATTTTTAAATAATTATTTTAATAACTTATAAATTGTTTTAAAACATATTAAAAATTATAAATACATATATATACGCATACACCGATAATATAAATTACAATTATAAAATATATACTAATTAAATTATTACAATATTTTTAATCTTTTTAAAATACATTTTACACTACATTAACTAAAACAGTAGAGAAAATATTGGATAGCGGAGGGGATAAAATTACTATTCCCACTCCAGACAGTGCAACAGTAGGGAAAGTGTTGGATAGCTTAAGGTTAAAATTACTATTCCTACTCCAGTGAGTGCAACAGTAGGGAAAGTGTTGGATAGCGTAGGGGTAAAATTACTATTCCCACTCCAGAGAGTGCAACAGTTAGGAAAGTGTTGGATAGCCACGGGATAAAAATTACTATTCCCACTCCAGTGAGTGCAACAGTAGGGAAAATGTTGGATAGCGTAGGGTTTAAAATTACTATTCCCACTCCAGAGAGTGCACCAGTAGGGAAAGTGTTGGATAGCGTAGTGGTAAAAATAACTATTCCCACTCCAGTGAGTGCAACAGTAGGAAAAGGGTTGGATAGCGTAGTGTAAAAATTACTATTCCCACTCCAGTGAGTGCAACAGTAGGGAAAGTGTTGGATAGCAGAGCGTTACAATTTACATACTTATCAATTAAATAATTATTAAAAATTAATAACTAATTAATAATTAATTATTTATAAATTATTTATAAATACTAATAAATAAATATTAATAATAACTTTTTTATAATTAATTTACTTCCCACCCTTTTCCCCTATAAACCCACAACCCAACTCATAAAAAAACACAATTAATATAATTATCAATAAATTAATTAATACTAATTAATAACCACATTTTTAATTAATCAATAATAAATTAATTATAAATAATAATAAATAAATAATAATAATTACTTTATTAAAATTAAATTACTTCTCACCCTACTCCCCTATGAACCCACAACCCGCTCCTATAAAAAAAAAAAAATCTATTATTTAATTAATATTAATTAATAACCAATTAATTATAAATACTAATAAATAATTATTAATAATTACTTTATTATAATTAAATGACCCCACCCTATTCCCCTATAAACCCACAACCCGCTCCTAACAAAAATTAAACAATTTATATAATTATCTGTTAATTAATTAATAATAATTAATAACCAATTAATAATTAAGTAATAATAAATTAATTATAAATACTAATAAATAAACATTAATAATTACTTTATTATAATTAAATGACCCCACCCTATTCCCCTATAAACCCACAACCCGCTCCTAACAAAAATTAAACAATTTATATAATTATCTATTAATTAATTAATAATAATTAATAACCAATTAATATTAAATTAATTATAAATACTAATAAATAAACATTAATAATTACTTTGTTATAATTAAATTCCTTCCCACCCTATTCCCCTATAAACCCACAACCCTCTACAGAACTAAATTACGCAAAAATTATTTTCCATAAAAATATTTACTGCTAAAAATTTAACACATACATTAAAAATATAAACTACACTTATACCAAAAAAGTACCTAACATACTTTTAACACACATATTAAAATACAGAACACTAATATAAACATCGATATTATTAACAACAATATTTTTACAAACTATATTACTGTCTTCGATATTAAATAAAACAATATTTCTTACCTTACTGTCGATATTCAACACCACGATATTCTTGATGTCGATATTCTTGACCTACGATAGTTAAAACTCTATATTTTGGTAGGTCGAAATAAAAACTCGATATTCTGTCTGTGCATCTTACTGCACATACTGTAAAGCATATCCAATTCTGTTTTACATTTTTTGTATTTACCAGTGCCAATGAAACATCTATTTACTAATCATTTCCAAATGCAGCCTACTTTTATTCACCTGCATATTCCGTTCATCCAATAAAATTTTAGTTTTTTTTCAAACCACCAGCACACATGCATTTCCACAGTCTTTCATAGTACCAACTGTGATATTGAGCTGCAGACCTGTTCTGTGTGCAACACCTCCTTCCTACAAAATGCTTAGAGTGTGGATTGTGGGCCAAAGCCATGTCTATTGGGCTAAAGAGGCTCCAAAAAACAAAGGTATTGACAGGGACTTGGGTTTGCCAAATGTGGAGATTAGTTGGTTTGGCCAGAGAGGGTTAAAGTTTCATCCGCTACTGCCTTTGCTTAAAACCATTGTGGATTTCCATAGCTCCTCACCTCATGATTGTGCACTGTGGTGGCAATGACTAGGCACATTGACTGGGGTAGGTTTGGAAATCCTAATGAAGAATGCCTTTGCAGAACTGATATCACTTTTCCCTCACATTGTCTTAGTGTACTCTAATATATGCCAAAGACAGAAATGGAAGTGGTCAAATCAAATCTGTCCACAGACTGACAAAGCCAGGAAACATGTTAATAAAACTGTTTCTGCTTTCCTCAGAGACCATAATATGGGCTCTATCTATAGCAACAATCTGCATTTTGACATGCATGGAATATATAGAAGTGATGGAGTTTACTTTACAGACAAAGGGAACAGGGTGTTTCTAAGCAACCGGAAACTCTGCATACAGTCTTATCTGTAGGTGTCTTATACACATCTCAACACAAAGGCTCTTGTCAGAGCCACCCAAGAGGCCAAACTTTTGTTCATTTTCTTGGCAAATAACTATTTTTGAATCTTTGAAATCCGCGACGATCGTGATCACATTGCGAAACAGCAAAAGAAAAGCAGACACCACCTCCACATTCAAAAATGTTAACTTAAAAAAATCATTCTATTACAACACACACATTACTAACCACATCACTGCTTTAAAAATATATTTGTACACACATTTTTCTAGTAAGCTTTTTAAGAATCTGTTTAAACCCTACTTCCCTTTTTCACGATTACACCGAGAGTTGCGATGACTCTGGTAACTACGACGATTGTGCCTTTTTAATGGGGTGCAAAATACATATATGCACACATTTTACAGTATAGACACAGGGGGTTTATTACTACACTGTTTAAAGTCATATTTCTGTAGGGACTTTGTATAAAAACAACCATTTAAACCAATTTTCCGTTTTCAAGATGACATCTGGCATCGCAATGACATCAGTAGCTGCGGTCACCGCAAATGTGTCTCAAAATGACAAAACAATAGCAGGCATTCAATGGCCACCACTGCATTCAAAACTTATAACTGCAAAATGGATTATAACCAACACACTAAACACATTACTATCTAAATGACTGTATAATAGCAGGTACAACTCTCTTAATATCTCTATAACATAGTGCATAACTTTTTCAGTGTAATCTGTGACTGATTGCATCACTAAGTCTCTCATTCACTGTATAAGTATTTGAGAGAATCTGTGAGACGGAGCATCAGTCTATCAATACTTCTGTAACAAAATGTGTGACTGCCTCAGTACATCTATGAGTGGGTGCATCAGTGCCACAATGGGTCTGTGATTGGTTGTGTAAGTCTCTCCCTCACTCTGTGAGAAGGTACATGAGTGCTTTTGTTCATTTGTAAGTAAGTACATGACTGTCTGACTGGATCTGTGAGTGGGCACATGAGTGTCTAAGTGGGTGTCTGAGTGGATGAGTGAGTGGGTGAGTGAGTGGGTGCATGAGTGTCTGAGTAGATCTTTGAGTGAGTGCATGAATCTCTCAGTAGGTCTATGACTGGCAGCGTGAGTGTCTGAGTGGTTCTGTCTATGGGTGTGTGGGTCTCTGAGTGCAACTGTGAGTGGGGACATGAGTCTCTGAGTGTATAACTGACTGGGTGCTTAAGTCTCTAAGTAGGTCTATGACTGGCTGTATGAGTGACTATATGGGTTTATGAGTGTCTGAGTGACTCTGTGAGTGGGTGTACGAGTGTCTCAATGGGTCAGTGAGTGAAAGCATAAGTCTCTGAATGGGTGAGTGAATGGGTGCATGCATGACTGTCTGAGTGTGTCTTTGACTAGGAGGGTGAGTATCTGGGTGGGTAAGTGAGTGGATGCATGAGCCTTTAATGGGTGAGTGAGTGGGTGCATGTATAACTATGTGAGTTTGTGAGTGGGTCTATGAGTGTCTGAGTGTATAAGTGAGTGACTGAGTCCGTAAGTCTCTGAGAGAGTCTGTAACTGACGGTGGGAGTGACTGTATTGGTGTGTGAGTGGGTGTATGAGTGCCTATGTGGATCTGTAAGTGGGTATATAAGTATCTCAGTGGGTCTGCGACTATATACATGAGTGTGTGAGTGGGTCTGTAAGTGGGTGCGTGAGTCTCTGAGTGGGTGTACACATGGGTGCATGAGTCTCTGAGTGAGTCTGTAAGTGAGTGCATGAGTATCTGATTGGGTCTGTGAGTGGGTGCATGAGTGCCCAGATGGGTCTGTGAATGGGTGTAAAAGTCTCTAAGTGGGTATGACACTGTACGCATGAGTCTATGAGTGATTTTCTAAGTAGGTGCATCAGTCTCTGAGTGGGTCTGTACATAGGTGCGTGACTCTCCGAGTGAGTCTGTAAGTGGGTGCATGAGTATCTGAGTGGGTCTCTGAGTGGGTGCATGAGTGCCCAGGTGGTTCTGTGAGTGAGTGTAAGAGTCTCTAAGTAGGTATGAGACTGTTTTCATGAGTCTATGACTAGTAGGTGCATGTGTCTCGGAGTGGGTCTGTACATGGCTGCGTCACTCTCCGAGTGAGTCTGTAAGTGGGTGCATAAGTACCTGAAAGGGTATGTGAGTGAGTGCATGAGTATCTGAGTGGGTATGTGACTGGATGTATAAGTGTGTGAGTGGGTATGTGAATGGGTGCATAAGTGTCTGAGTGAGTTTGTAAGTGCATATATGAGTGTGTGACAGTGACCGGCGAGTGTGTAAAATATACCTATTTTTAAAAATATATATTTTCATCAATATTCGCGATGACGTCACGATATTCGTGATGTCCCTGCGATGGTATACGGGGGCTGCGCTGGCAGTTGCGTCATTTTCGTGAATATCGCACGCGATTAAAAAAATCTATTTTGAAAACATAACTTGTGTCACTAACACACCCATTTCTCAAACATGGGTTCAGAGTATCTCCACCCTGACCCCTTATGTTAGCTTTCACACAATGTTTCAGCCCCGGGAACCGGTCCAGAAGGATAAAATGGCTGCCCCAAATTTCTGTTCAGGTTGCATCCAGCCAATCACAGCATTCCCATTGGCTCGCGCATCCGCAATTAATCGCGAAACTACCACGAAATATCCTCGTCCAGAGATACATCTATAAATTTCACCCTCTTTTCGTGCCCCTATTTCTCGGTCCACACAGCACAGATCACCCTCAAAATTTCCATGACACACAGAGTTTACTTTGACACTTTTCTGGGGAAAATATCATGAAGATTGGTCAAACGACTCCAAAGTTATAGGCAAGTCAAAAAATGCTTTTCCTAGGGAAACTAGGTCCTAACTATGACTACCTACTGGCGACTGCCAGTGGGCAATGTATATATATATATATATATATATATATATATATATATATATATATATATATATATATATATATATTCCACACGAAGGTTGCCCAAAAGAGGAAGGTGCCACACACAACGTTTAGTTTGCCAAGTGCGATCCAATTAGCACAAGCTGTTTCCTCCAAGCCAGTGAACAAGGGTTGATCCCGAAACGCGTATGGCCACGAAAGAAATTGTGCTAAGAAGACCTGGCCGTGTATGCTGCTGTCTAACCATTAAAGAGGCAAACTAAACGTTGTGTGTGGCACCTTCCTCTTTTGGGCAACCTTCGTGTGGATTATGTAGCGGCCTGCCCTGGCCGCGAAGGTGCCCCACTGCAGAGCCAGCAGGTCCAGCACCGGTGATTTCAAGGTGCGAAGAGAACAACGTGCCGGTTTGGTGTGACGCAAGAAAGCAGCAGCCCAGCCTGGTTCAGACATGCAATTTGAAAAGATTTTTAACAATAGACTACAAAGGGAATGTACAGCGTTATCCACTATGGATTCAAAACCCATTTGAACTCAAAAGACCACAATGCAGTGTATGGAAACGCCCATTGGGGCGGGACTTACTCTTTAAAATCGCAAGTGCGATCCAATTAGCACAAGCTGTTTCCCCCAAGCCATTGAACAAGGGTTGATCCCGAAACGCGTATGGCTACGAAAGAAATTGTGCTAAGAAGACCTGGCCGTGTATGCTGCTGTCTAACCATTAAAGAGGCAAACTAAACGTTGTGTGTGGCACCTTCCTCTTTTGGGCAACCTTCGTGTGGAATATATATATATATATATATATATATATATATATCCAAACACCCTTCCTTGGTCCAACACACCAGTCCTTCAGGATAGTAGGTAATTTATTTAAGCAATTTGACAACAGCTTTCAGGTACTTAAATCCTGACGTGTTTCGGCTCCAGCGAGCCTTGATCACAGATGGGCCATCAATCTGGCAGCAGTAACATCACATGACTTTATACGCCATAACGGACTACTTGTTTCTCTTGTAGTCCCATGTATACTGCAATACCCATAATGCACCATTTTTTGACGGCATAATCTCCGTGTTTTTTTAAACTCCTGAAATTCATTTTTCCATTCTACAGTTACTATTACGGAGACATTGCTGCTAAGATTTCTTATGCGAGTACTTTCACTGGTGCAATAAACAACTATTAACCATGCCTTGTTGTCACATGCTTGAATTATTTCACATCCTTTTCCCTAGGGTCCATTATGGTGGAAACGCTGTTCCCACAAAGTCCCTTGCCTCAATGCACCTTTCATATAAACGTTGGGTCCTTCCCGTACGAATCAAAGCTAGTGCTTTCAACGGGCAGGTCAGGCTCCCTCCTTTAATGTCCAACACACGGCCTCGGCGAGCAGGGACGGAGTTCCCCACATGTATCCAAACACCCTTCCTATCTCTTAGTTTGGTGTTAATTAAGAGAAGATGTAACCTTATGTATTTGTATACAACTATGTAACTTAAAGTGTTGGATACAATGTTTTTTAACAGCTTGAAAAAGTCGTCTACACGACGAAACACGTGTCGACTGTTTTCAACAGCACTTCAGACCATTTATGTTTTAGCTTTTTTGTACTCATATGGTTGCACATTCGATATTATTGCATGGTGCGATGTTCATTAAAGCGAACTGACAACAAGGTCATTTGACTGATTTGTGGTTGTGCTCTGTAATCAATGTTATATATATATATATATATATTCACTGAAAAACCATAGGTTTCAGGCACGTTATAGTTAGAAATTAGCATTTAAAAAACCTTAGAAATTCACTGAAAAAACCATAGGTTTCAGGGCGTTATAGTTAGTTGGACATTTCACTCGTACAAAACCAGTGAAATTCCCCAGTTATAGTTAGTTCAGCTAACTATAACTCACGCCCCTGCAATGCACTGCTGATGACGTCACATATTACATCACTCATGACATGGTCAGTGACATCACTGATGACATCAGTGATGTCACTGACCATGTCATGAGTGATGTAATATGTGACGTCATCAGCAGTGCATTGCGAGGGCACGAGTTATAGTTAGCTGAACTAACTATAACGGGGGAATTTCACGGGTTTTGTACGAGTGCAATGTCCAACTAACTATAACTGTCCCTAAAACCTACGGTTTTTCAGTGAATTTGTAAGGTTTTTAAATGCTAATTTCTAACTATAACGTGCCTGAAACCTATGGTTTTTTCAGTGAATTTCAAAGGTTTTTTAAATGCTAATTCCTAACTATAACATGTCTGAAACCTATGGTTTTTTCAGTGAATTTGTAAGGTTTTTTAAATGCTAATTCCTAACTATAACATGTCTGAAACCTATGGTTTTTTCAGTGAATTTCAAAGGTTTTGTAAATGACAAATTTTAAATGTATTAATTGTTATATTTATTTTTTTGATACTGATTTACTACATTTTTTAAACTATTTATTTTTAGATATTTTATTTTTTAAATTACATTGTAATTACATTATACATTACATTACAAAATATACTTTCTCAGAATGAATTACTTTAGTTTAAATACTTTGCAAATAGGCAATAGACTTTTAAGTACAGTAGTTACAGTTGTTGCAATGGGCAACACAATTTCAAACACAATGCAACATTGAGCTCAATGTGAATTTCTAGTTAAATGCAATTGGTTACTTTATGGATTACTTTTCTAACCAAAGGACTGGATCCTAGATTCAGTCCTGGGACATCTCCTGTAAACAGTTGAGTAAAAGCGTTTTGGTTACAGTAGTGATTTTTAAGGAATATTATTGTATTTTAAAAGTTGATACAAACTTTTTCACATAGAATCACCAATGTTATCCTATGGGAGGAAATTCACTTAGCAGGTAAGTAGTGTTATCGTTACTTTTTCTTACTCAGTGGTGGATCCTGGATCCAGCACTGGTGCATCTCCTGTAAACAGTTGAAAGAATGCATTTAAGTCATACAGGCGATTTTTAAGGAATATTTGTAGTTTGTGAAAATTGACACTTTGAAACTTTTCTGCTGAAAACCAGACTATGGAAGGAAATACAAGTTACTGGTAAGTACGGTTAGAATTACTTTTCAGGGTCAGTGCTGGGCTAAAAGATGCAGCCCTGGGTTCTCGCCTGATAACAGGTGAGTAAATCGGAATTCGTAGTTCGGCTGATTTTAGAGGAATATTATAAAGTTCCAAAATTCTACACTTAGAAGAATTTCCAAGTGAAACCAGTCAATGTTAGTCTATGGAAGGAAATTCAAGTTACTGGTAAATACGGTTAGAATTACATTTCAGGATCTGTACTGGGCTCAAAGATGCAGCACTGAGTTCTCTCCTGATAACAGGTGAGTAAATTGGAATTCGTAGTTCAGCTGATTTTAGAGGAATATTATAAAGTTCCAAAACTCCACACTTAGAAGAATTTCCAAGTGAAACCAGTCTATGTTAGCCTAAGGAAGGAAATTCAAGTTACTGGTAAGTACGGTTAGAATTACTTTTCAGGATCAGTACTGGGCTCAAAGATGCAGCACTGAGGTCTCTCCTGATAACAGGTGAGTAAATCGGAATTCGTAGTTCTGCTGATTTTAGAGGAATATTTGTATGTTTCAAAAATCGACACTTAGAAACTTTTTCAGCAAAAAGCAGGCAATGATATCCTATGGAAGGAAATTCAAGTTACTGGTAAGTACGGTTAAAATTACTTTTCAGGATCAGTACTGGGCTCAAAGATGCAGCACTGAGGTCTCTCCTGATAACAGGTGAGTAAATCGGAATTCGTAGTTCTGCTGATTTTAGAGGAATATTATAAAGTTCCAAAACTCCACACTTAGAAGAATTTCCAAGTGAAACCAGTCAATGTTAGTCTATGGAAGGAAATTCAAGTTACTGGTAAGTACAGTTAGAATTACATTTCAGGATCTCTACTGGGCTCAAAGATGCAGCACTGAGTTCTCTCCTGATAACAGGTGAGTAAATTGGAATTCGTAGTTCAGCTGATTTTAGAGGAATATTATAAAGTTCCAAAACTCCACACTTAGAAGAATTTCCAAGTGAAACCAGTCTATGTTAGCCTAAGGAAGGAAATTCAAGTTACTGGTAAGTACGGTTAGAATTACTTTTCAGGATCAGTACTGGGCTCAAAGATGCAGCACTGAGGTCTCTCCTGATAACAGATGAGTAAATCGGAATTCGTAGTTCTGCTGATTTTAGAGGAATATTTGTATGTTTCAAAAATCGACACTTAGAAACTTTTTAAGCAAAAAGCAGGCAATGATATCCTATGGAAGGAAATTCAAGTTACTGGTAAGTACGGTTAAAATTACTTTTCAGGATCAGTACTGGGCTCAAAGATGCAGCACTGAGGTCTCTCCTGATAACAGGTGAGTAAATCGGAATTCGTAGTTCGGCTGATTTTAGAGGAATATTATAAAGTTCCAAAACTCCACACTTAGAAGAATTTCCAAGTGAAACCAGTCAATGTTAGTCTATGGAAGGAAATTCAAGTTACTGGTAAGTACGGTTAGAATTACATTTCAGGATCTGTACTGGGCTCAAAGATGCAGCACTGAGTTCTCTCCTGATAACAGGTGAGTAAATTGGAATTCGTAGTTCAGCTGATTTTAGAGGAATATTATAAAGTTCCAAAACTCCACACTTAGAAGAATTTCCAAGTGAAACCAGTCTATGTTAGCCTAAGGAAGGAAATTCAAGTTACTGGTAAGTACGGTTAGAATTACTTTTCAGGATCAGTACTGGGCTCAAAGATGCAGCACTGAGGTCTCTCCTGATAACAGGTGAGTAAATCGGAATTCGTAGTTCTGCTGATTTTAGAGGAATATTTGTATGTTTCAAAAATCGACACTTAGAAACTTTTTCAGCAAAAAGCAGGCAATGATATCCTATGGAAGGAAATTCAAGTTACTGGTAAGTACGGTTAAAATTACTTTTCAGGATCAGTACTGGGCTCAAAGATGCAGCACTGAGGTCTCTCCTGATAACAGGTGAGTAAATCGGAATTCGTAGTTCTGCTGATTTTAGAGGAATATTATAAAGTTCCAAAACTCCACACTTAGAAGAATTTCCAAGTGAAACCAGTCAATGTTAGTCTATGGAAGGAAATTCAAGTTACTGGTAAGTACAGTTAGAATTACATTTCAGGATCTGTACTGGGCTCAAAGATGCAGCACTGAGTTCTCTCCTGATAACAGGTGAGTAAATTGGAATTCGTAGTTCAGCTGATTTTAGAGGAATATTATAAAGTTCCAAAACTCCACACTTAGAAGAATTTCCAAGTGAAACCAGTCTATGTTAGCCTAAGGAAGGAAATTCAAGTTACTGGTAAGTACGGTTAGAATTACTTTTCAGGATCAGTACTGGGCTCAAAGATGCAGCACTGAGGTCTCTCCTGATAACAGGTGAGTAAATCGGAATTCGTAGTTCTGCTGATTTTAGAGGAATATTTGTATGTTTCAAAAATCGACACTTAGAAACTTTTTCAGCAAAAAGCAGGCAATGATATCCTATGGAAGGAAATTCAAGTTACTGGTAAGTACGGTTAAAATTACTTTTCAGGATCAGTACTGGGCTCAAAGATGCAACACTGAGGTCTCTCCTGATAACAGGTGAGTAAATCGGAATTCGTAGTTCTGCTGATTTTAGAGGAATATTATAAAGTTCCAAAACTCCACACTTAGAAGAATTTCCAAGTGAAACCAGTCAATGTTAGCCTAAGGAAGGAAATTCAAGTTACTGGTAAGTACGGTTAGAATTACTTTTCAGGATCTGTACTGGGCTCAAAGATGCAGCACTGAGTTCTCTCCTGATAACAGGTGAGTAAATTGGAATTCGTAGTTCAGCTGATTTTAGAGGAATATTATAAAGTTCCAAAACTCCACACTTAGAAGAATTTCCAAGTGAAACCAGTCAATGTTAGCCTAAGGAAGGAAATTCAAGTTACTGGTAAGTACGGTTAGAATTACTTTTCAGGATCAGTACTGGGCTCAAAGATGCAGCACTGAGGTCTCTCCTGATAACAGGTGAGTAAATTGGAATTCGTAGTTCGGCTGATTTTAGAGGAATATTTGCACAATGGTGAAGGAAGGGGTGGGGCCTGAGGTGACATGTCTGCTAACACGCCCTGTGGCGCGTTTTAAGTTGGAGAATTAATTCCTCCTCAATCCCGAGGGTCCCTAGGGGCCAACTAGCCCACCAGATACCTCCAGTATGCGCCAGAGAGCTGCGTTGCAGAGAGGTGTTCAGAGGCCACACCCCTTTTACAACACTCTGCAACGCAGCTCCATGGCGCTTACTGGAGGTACCGGGTGGGCTAGTTGGCCCCCAGGGACCCTCAGGATTGAAGGGGATTTAATTCCCCAACTTAAAACGCGCCACAGGGCCTGTTTGCACACATGTCACCTGAAGCCCCGCCCCCTCCCTTCACCACTGTGCAAACGCGCCCAGTGGCACGTTTTAAGTTGGGGGATTAAGTCCCCTTGAATCCTGAGGGTCCCTGGAGTCCAACTAGCCCACCATGTACCTCCAAAAAGCGCCACAGAGCTGCGTTGCAGAGAGGTGTAAAGGGGGCGTGGCCTCTGTACACCTCTCTGCAACGCAGCCCCTGGCGCATACTGGAGATTCCTGGTGGGCTAGTTGGCCCTCAGGGACCCCCAGTATTCAAGGGGAATTACTTCCCCTTCTTAAAACGTGCCAGGGGGTGCGTTTGCAGACTGCTGCAGGGAGGGGGCGGGGCCTCCCGGCACGATGCCGGTCTTTTTTTTTTGGTTTTGTTTTTGTATGGGAGGGGGGCTGCATGGCCCCCCCTTCCCTCGGCCACTTTTGGCCCCGGGGACCCCATCCCCCGGGGCCTGAGGATTTTCTTTTTTTTTTTAAATAAAAAAAACGGGAAGGGGGCCGCGTGGCCCCCCCTTCCCTGGGCCTCTATTGGCCCCGGGGACCCCATCCCCCGGGGCATGCCCTTTTGTTTTCTATTTAAATTTTTGGAGGGGGGAGGGGGGCTGCGTGGCCCCCCTCCTCAGGCTCATTTAAGGCCCCGGGGACCCCATACCCCGGGGCCGGCCTTAACGTTTTTTTATTTTTTTTTATTTTTTCTTTATGGGGAGGGGGCTGCGTGGCCCCCCTCCCAGGCCACTAATAGCCCCGGGGACCCCATCCCCCGGGGCCTGGCCACTCGTTGGGGACCGTGGGGGGGTCACCAATCCCCCCACGGTCCCGCCAGCTCCCCGCGTCCTGCGGGAGCCGGCATTGCTTTTCCATAAGGAGCTGCTAACATGCAGCTCCCTTATGGAAAGCTAATTCTGCTTTGCTTCATTGAAGCGAGAGCAGGTTTCCTGCTCTCGCTTCAATGAAGCTAGCTAGTTTGCAATCACAGGACGGGAGCCGCGAGGCTCCCGTCCTGTGATTGCAAACAGCAGTGTCCCGGGGGTAGGCACCCCCGGGACACTGCAGGAGCCGGCCCTGGGGGGTGGTGTTCCGCAGGGCCATCAAGGGCTCCAGGAGGGGGGCCGCGCGGCCCCCCTCCCACCCAATTGCACAGCCCCAGGGAGGTGGCAGTCCCCGGGGCGTGTGGGGGGGCTCAAGCCCCCCCACACAGGTTCATTTTTTTTTTTAAAAAGAAGCCCCAGGGGGTGGTGGTCCCGGGGGCAGCGGGGGGGCAGTGTGCCCCCGCAAATATTATTAATGAGAGCCCCGGGAGGTGGCGGTCCCCGGGGCTTGGGGGGGCCTTAGAGCCCCCCAAACTTTAATAAAACAAGCCCTGGGGGTGGCGGTCCCCGGGGCTGTGGGGGGGCCGTGTGCCCCCCGCAAATATTAATGCAAAGCCCCAGGGGTTGGCGGTCCCCAGGGCAGTGTGGGTGGGATTGGGGCCCCCCCACACATTTTTTACTGCCCCCGGGACTTGGCCCACCCGGGGCTTTTGAATACTGACGCGGGAGCCCGTGCTTCGTTTTTTTAAAATTTTTGGCCGAAATTCGCGCTGGGTGCGCGAATCTCGCCGATTAAAAAAAAAAAAAGGCCGTTTTTGCGCACTTTTTTCTACTGTTTTCTCGTGACTCGGTTCTACCGAGTCACAAGATGGCTGCCAACACTTCCTGGTTTGGAGTGTTGACAGCCAATTAGCATACAGCTGGTCATCGGGAGGGTGCGCGGATCCTCTGCGGCCATAGATATATATGTGTTTTTACTTTTGATTTTCTCATCAACTACTGAACGGATTTACACCATTTAACAAAAGGGTTCTTTCTGAACCAAGAACTACCTCTTTGCCAAATTTGGTGTAATTCCGTTCAGCAGTTCGGACTGTAGCCGTGTCTAAAGTTTCCTGAAAGTCTCGGGGTGATTCGTCAAGCGGGGGCTGAGAAAAAAGGGGGGTCCCAAAACATGTTTTCCCCATTCATTTTTCCATAGGAACCTTTAGTCGCAGCTACAGCCCGAACTGCTGAACGGAATTACACCAAATTTGGCAAAGAGGTAGCCCTTGATTCAGTGTCGTGCCTTTTGCTTAAATGGTGTAAATCCGTTCAGTAGTTCCTGAGAAAATCAAAAGTAAAATCACATATATATCTGGGCGGAGCCTAACCACACATGTCATTGTGAGATCTGATTGGCTGTCAGCACTTCATCCTGGAATTGCTGGCAGCCATCTTGAGACCAATATACATGATAGTACCCCATTGAAATGCATTGTAGTGAATCAAAGATTTTGAGGGTTACCAAAAGGAGAACTATAAAGGGTGATAACAGACTTTAGTTACATTAGAATTCATTTGTTGATGGTACCAAACTAATTTCAGGAATTGTGGTGTGTCCTAAGGTGATTTTACCCTGTGAAAAACCTTCTGCTGGGATATCATGAATCATGTTTGAGAGAAAACTATTTTCACATGCTTGTCCCATAGAGTTTTGGAAGGTGCTCCAGAAGCTAAAATGAGAGCATATTTTCTGTAAATTCACATTATCTTTCTCAGTCATGTGAGAATGAAGTCTGACATTCTCAGTAAAACATGTACATCCAACAAGGGCAGAGACTGTCAGTTGATTCCTTTGTGTTCTACTGCAGCTTCCCAGAGTGTTCTAAAGAACAACTAGAGTGCTAACAGCCTTACTTATGACAAAAGTATGGCACACCTGAAGCCATCTTGATTGGAATAAACTGGTAACACTTAAAACATTTAATTTAAAAAGGAACAAAATGATGGGGTTCATTTTGTCATAGAAGTTATGGTTAGTGCTGTAGAAAGAAAAATTAGGACATGTTTCAAGTGTGATCTCAAATATCTTCCTGTTATATTTCAACAGGAGCAGCCTGCCAGTTGATGCCTTTGTGTTCTACTGCAGCTTCCCAGAGTGTTCTAAAGAACAACTAGAGTGCTAACAGCCTTACTTATGACAAAAGTATGGCACACCTGAAGCCATCTTGATTGGAATAAACCGGTAACACTTAAAACATTTAATTTAAAAAGGAACAAAATGAGGGGGTTCTTTTTTAAATAGAAATTATGGTTAGTGCTGCAGAAAGAACAATTAGGGCATGTTTTAAGTGAGATCTCAAATCCTCTTCTATTTCATTAGAAAATTCTGACATGCAGACTGAAACAATCACTTTCAATACCAGCAGCAGACTTCCAGTTAACTCCCTGGTGAGCAGTAGCTTTACTACAGTGATCTAATGAGCAACTAGAGTGCTAACATTCTGAATTTATGGCAAGTGTGAGACACATCTGAATGCCTTCTTGATGGAATCAAAGTAAAAAACTGAAAGCATTTCCTACTGAGGAGACTGCAGTAAATGAGGAAATTAGGAAACTTCATAACAAAGAAGTCTTCCAAGATGGCCACCAGTGAAAAAAGAGCCCAAATGTAGCACAAATATTACCCAGATGTAGCCCACATATAGCCCAATGACAAAAGTGTGCAAAACACTTTTTATTTTTAGTTTTTTTGCAGTTTTATGTAGGGCAGACTGGTCAGGTATTGGAGCGTTGCATCTTAAAACATGACCCCCCTACACAACAAAAACACCACTGCACTACCCTAAACCCTAAAACACTATACCCAGCACGATCCCCTACACTACACAAGCACCACTGCACTATCCTAAACACTAAAACACTACCCCCAGCATGACCCCCTACACTACACAAACACCACTGCACTACCCTAAACCACTACCCCCAGCACGACCCCCTACACTACCCAAACACCACTGCACTAACCTAAATCCTAAAACACTACCCCCAGCACGACCCCCTACACTACCCAAACACCACTGCACTACCCTAAAACATGACGCCCTAAACTACACAAACACCACTGCACTACCCTAAACCCTAAAACACTACCCCCAGCACGACCCCCTACACTACACAAGCACCACTGCACTACCCTAAACCCTAAAACACTACCCCCAGCACGACCCCTACACTACACAAACACTACTGCACTACCCTAAACCCTAAAACACTAACCCCAGCATGACCCCCTACACTACCCAAACACAACTGCACTAACCTAAATCCTAAAACACTAACCCCAGCACGACCCCCTACACTACCCAAACACCACTGCACTACCCTAAAACATGACCCCCTACACTACACAAACACCACTGCACTACCCTAAACCCTAAAACACTACCCCCAGCACGACCCCCTACACTGACCGAACACCACTGCACTGCCCTAAACCCTGAAACACCAGCCCCTGCACGACCCCCTACACTGCCCGAAAACCACTGCACTGCCCTAAACCCTGAAACACCACCCCTAGCACGACCCCCTACACTGCCCAAACACCACTGCCCTGCCCTAAACCCTGAAACACCACCTCCTTCACGACCCCCTACACTGCCCGAACACCACTGCACTGGCCTAAACCCTGAAACACCACCCCCAGCACGACCCCCTACACTGCCCGAACACCTCTGCACTGCCCTAAACCCTGAAACACTAACCCCAGCAAGACCCCTACACTGCCCGAACACCACTGCACTGCCCTAAACCCTGAAACATCACCCCCAGCAAGACCCACTACACTGCCCGAACACCACTGCCCTAAACCCTGAAACACCACCCCCAGCACGACCCCCTACACTGCCCGAACACCACTGCACTGCCCTAAACCCTGAAACACCTCCCCCAGCACGACCCCCTACACTGCCCGAACACCACTGCTCTGCCCAAAACCCTGAAACACCAGCCCCAGCACGACCCCCTACACTGCCCGAACACCACTGCACTGCCCTAAACCTTGAAACACCAGCCCCAGCATGACCCCCTACACTGCCCGAACACCACTGCACTACCCTAAACCCTGAAACACCACCCCCAGCACGACCCCCTACACTGCCCGAGAACCACTGCACTGCCCTAAACCCTGAAACACCAGCCCCAGCAAGACCCCCTACACTGCCCGAACACCACTGCACTGCCCTAAACCCTGAAACACCAGCCCCAGCACGACTGCCTACACTGCCCCAACACCACTGCACTGCCCTAAACCCTGAAACACCAGCCCCAGCACGACCCCCTACACTGCCCGAACACCACTGCACTGCCCTAAACCGTGAAACACCAGCCTCAGCACGACCCCCTACACTGCCTAAACACCACTGCACTGCCCTGAACCCTGAAACACCAGCCCCAGCACGACCCCCTACACTGCCTGAACACCACTGCACTGCCCTAAACCCTGAAACACCACCCCGTGCACGAACCTACACTGCCTGAACACCACTGCACTGCCCAAAACCCTGAAACACCACCCCCAGCACAACCCTCTACACTGCCCGAACACCACTGCTCCGCCCTAAACCCTGAAACCACACCCCCTGCACGACCCCCTACACTGCCCGAACACTACTGCACTGCCCTAAACCCTGAAACACCATCCCCAGCACGACCCCCTACACTGCACGAACACCACTGCACTGCCCTAAACCCTGAAACACTACCCCCAGCAAGACCCCCTACACTGCCCGAACACCACTGCACTGCCCTAAACCCTGAAACATCACCCCCAGCAAGACCCCCTACACTGCCCGAACACCACTGCCCTAAACCCTGAAACACCACCCCCAGCAAGACCCCCTACACTGCCCGAACACCACTGCACTGCCCTAAACCCTGAAACACCAGCCCCAGCACGACCCCCTACACTGCCTGAACACCACTGCACTTCCCTAAATGCTGAAACACCACCCCCTGCATGACCCCCTACACTGTCCGAACACCACTGCACTGCCCAAAACCCTGAAACACCACCCCCAGCACGACCCCCTACACTGCCCGAACACCACTGCACTGCCCTAAACCCTGAAACACCACCCCCTGCACGAACCCCTACACTGGCCGAACACTACTGCACTGCCCTAAACCCTGAAACACCACCCCCAGCACGACCCCCTACACTGCACAAACACCACTGCACTGCCCTAAACCCTGAAACACTACCCCCAGCAAGACCCCTACACTGCCCGAACACCACTGCACTGCCCTAAACCCTGAAACATCATCCCCAGCAAGACCCCCTACACTGCCCGAACATCACTGCCCTAAACCCTGAAACACCACCCCCAGCAAGACCCCCTACACTGCCCGAACACCACTGCACTGCCCTAAACCCTGAAACACCACCCCCAGCACGACCCCCTACACTGCCCGAACACCACTGCTCTCCCAAGACCCTGAAACACCAGCCCCAGCACGACCCCTACACTGCCCGAACATCACTGCACTGCCCTAAACCCTGAAACACCAGCCCCAGCACAACCCTGTACACTGCCCGAACACCACTGCACTGCCATAAACCCTGAAACACCAGCCCCAGCACGACCCCCTACACTGCCCGAACACCACTGCACTGCCCTAAACCCTCAAACACCAGCCCCAGCACGACCCCCTACACTGCCCGAACACCACTGCACTGCCCTAAACCCTGAAACACCAGCCCCAGCAAGACCCCTACACTGCCCGAACACCACTGCACTGCCCTAAACCCTGAAACACCACCCCCAGCAAGACCCCCTACACGGCCCGAACACCACTGCACTAAACCGTAAAACACCACCCCCAGCAAGACCACCTACACTGGCCGAACACCACTGCACTGCCCTAAACCCTGAAACACCACCCCCTGCACGACCCCCTACACTGCCCAAACACCACTGCACTGCCCTAAACCCTGAAACACCACCCCTGCATGACCCCCTACACTGCCCGAACACCACTGCACTGCCCTAAACCCTGAAACACCACCCCTCAGCATGACACCCTACACTGCCCGAACACCACTGCACTGCCCTAAACCCTGAAACACCAGCCCCAGCACGACCCCCTACACTGCCCGAACACCACTGCACTGCCCTAAACCCTGAAACACCACCCCCTGCACTACCCCCTACACTGCCGGAACACTACTGCACTACCCTAAACCCTGAAACACCACCCCCAGCACGACCCCCTACACTGCCCGAACACCACTGCACTGCCCTAAACCCTGAAACATCACCCCCAGCAAGACCCCCTACACTGCCTGAACACGACTGCCCTAAACCCTGAAACACCACCCCCAGCAAGACCCCTACACTGCCCGAACACCACTGCACTGCCCTAAACCCTGAAACACCACCTCCAGCACAACCCCCTACACTGCCTGAACACCATTGCTCTACCCTAAACCCTGAAACACTAGCCCCAGCACGACCCCCTACACTGCCCGAACACCACTGCACTGCCCTAAACCCTGAAACACCAGCCCCAACACGACCCCCTACACTGCCCGAACACCACTGCACTGCCCGAAACCCTGAAACACCAGCCCCAGCAAGACCCCTACACTGCCCGAACACCACTGCACTGCCCTAGACTCTGAAACACCAGCCCCAGCAAGACCCCCTACACTGCCCGAACACCACTGCACTGGCCTAAACCCTGAAACACCACCCCCAGCACGACCCCCTACACTGCCCGAACACCTCTGCACTGCCCTAAACCCTGAAACACTAACCCCAGCAAGACCCCCTACACTGCCCGAACACCACTGCACTGCCCTAAACCCTGAAACATCACCCCCAGCAAGACCCACTACACTGCCCGAACACCACTGCCCTAAACCCTGAAACACCACCCCCAGCACGACCCCCTACACTGCCCGAACACCACTGCACTGCCCTAAACCCTGAAACACCTCCCCCAGCACGACCCCCTACACTGCCCGAACACCACTGCTCTGCCCAAAACCCTGAAACACCAGCCCCAGCACGACCCCCTACACTGCCCGAACACCACTGCACTGCCCTAAACCTTGAAACACCAGCCCCAGCATGACCCCCTACACTGCCCGAACACCACTGCACTACCCTAAACCCTGAAACACCACCCCCAGCACGACCCCCTACACTGCCCGAGTACCACTGCACTGCCCTAAACCCTGAAACACCAGCCCCAGCATGACCCCCTACACTGCCCGAACACCACTGCACTGCCCTAAACCCTGAAACACCAGCCCCAGCACGACTGCCTACACTGCCCCAACACCACTGCACTGCCCTAAACCCTGAAACACCAGCCCCAGCACGACCCCCTACACTGCCCTAACACCACTGCACTGCCCTAAACCGTGAAACACCAGCCTCAGCACGACCCCTACACTGCCTAAACACCACTGCACTGCCCTGAACCCTGAAACACCAGCCCCAGCACGACCCCCTACACTGCCTGAACACCACTGCACTGCCCTAAACCCTGAAACACCACCCCGTGCACGAACCTACACTGCCTGAACACCACTGCACTGCCCAAAACCCTGAAACACCACCCCCAGCACAACCCTCTACACTGCCCGAACACCACTGCTCCGCCCTAAACCCTGAAACCACACCCCTGCACGACCCCCTACACTGCCCGAACACTACTGCACTGCCCTAAACCCTGAAACACCATCCCCAGCACGACCCCCTACACTGCACGAACACCACTGCACTGCCCTAAACCCTGAAACACTACCCCCAGCAAGACCCCCTACACTGCCCGAACACCACTGCACTGCCCTAAACCCTGAAACATCACCCCCAGCAAGACCCCCTACACTGCCCGAACACCACTGCCCTAAACCCTGAAACACCACCCCCAGCAAGACCCCTACACTGCCCGAACACCACTGCACTGCCCTAAACCCTGAAACACCAGCCCCAGCACGACCCCCTACACTGCCTGAACACCACTGCACTTCCCTAAATGCTGAAACACCACCCCTGCATGACCCCCTACACTGCCCGAACACCACTGCACTGCCCTAAACCCTGAAACACCACCCCCTGCACGACCCCCTACACTGGCCGAACACTACTGCACTGCCCTAAACCCTGAAACACCACCCCCAGCACGACCCCCTACACTGCACAAACACCACTGCACTGCCCTAAACCCTGAAACACTACCCCCAGCAAGACCCCCTACACTGCCCGAACACCACTGCACTGCCCTAAACCCTGAAACATCATCCCCAGCAAGACCCCCTACACTGCCCGAACACCACTGCCCTAAACCCTGAAACACCACCCCCAGCAAGACCCCCTACACTGCCCGAACACCACTGCACTGCCCTAAACCCTGAAACACCACCCCCAGCACGACCCCCTACACTGCCCGAACACCACTGCTCTGCCCAAGACCCTGAAACACCAGCCCCAGCACGACCCCCTACACTGCCCGAACATCACTGCACTGCCCTAAACCCTGAAACACCAGCCCCAGCACAACCCTGTACACTGCCCGAACACCACTGCACTGCCATAAACCCTGAAACACCAGCCCCAGCACGACCCCCTACACTGCCCGAACACCACTGCACTGCCCTAAACCCTCAAACACCAGCCCCAGCACGACCCCCTACACTGCCCGAACACCACTGCACTGCCCTAAACCCTGAAACACCAGCCCCAGCAAGACCCCCTACACTGCCCGAACACCACTGCACTGCCCTAAACCCTGAAACACCACCCCCAGCAAGACCCCCTACACGGCCCGAACACCACTGCACTAAACCGTAAAACACCACCCCCAGCAAGACCACCTACACTGGCCGAACACCACTGCACTGCCCTAAACCCTGAAACACCACCCCCTGCACGACCCCCTACACTGCCCAAACACCACTGCACTGCCCTAAACCCTGAAACACCACCCCCTGCATGACCCCCTACACTGCCCGAACACCACTGCACTGCCCTAAACCCTGAAACACCACCCCTCAGCATGACACCCTACACTGCCCGAACACCACTGCACTGCCCTAAACCCTGAAACACCAGCCCCAGCACGACCCCCTACACTGCCCGAACACCACTGCACTGCCCTAAACCCTGAAACACCACCCCTGCACTACCCCCTACACTGCCGGAACACTACTGCACTACCCTAAACCCTGAAACACCACCCCCAGCACGACCCCCTACACTGCCCGAACACCACTGCACTGCCCTAAACCCTGAAACATCACCCCCAGCAAGACCCCCTACACTGCCTGAACACGACTGCCCTAAACCCTGAAACACCACCCCCAGCAAGACCCCTACACTGCCCGAACACCACTGCACTGCCCTAAACCCTGAAACACCACCTCCAGCACAACCCCCTACACTGCCTGAACACCATTGCTCTACCCTAAACCCTGAAACACTAGCCCCAGCACGACCCCCTACACTGCCCGAACACCACTGCACTGCCCTAAACCAAGAAACACCAGCCCCAACACGACCCCCTACACTGCCCGAACACCACTGCACTGCCCGAAACCCTGAAACACCAGCCCCAGCAAGACCCCCTACACTGCCCGAACACCACTGCACTGCCCTAGACTCTGAAACACCAGCCCCAGCAAGACCCCCTACACTGCCCGAACACCACTGCACTGCCCTAAACCCTGAAACACCAGCCCCAGCATGACCCCCTACACTGCCCGAACACCACTGCACTGCCCTAAACCCTGAAACACCAGCCCCAGCCCGACCGCCTACACTGCCCGAGCACCACTACACTGCCCTAAACACTGAAACACCAGCCCCAGCACAACCCCCTACACTGCCCGAACACCACTGCACTGCCCTAAACCCTGAAACACCAACCCCAGCACGACCCCCTACACTGCCCGAACACCACTGTACTGCCCTAAACCCTGAAACACCAGCCCCAGCACGACCCCCTACACTGCCCGAACACCACTGCATTGCCCTAAACCCTGAAACAACACCCCCTGCACGACCCCCTACACTGCCCGAACACCACTGCACTGCCCTAAACCCTGAAACACCACCCCTGCACCGCACCCTACACTGCCCGTACACCACTGCACTGCCCTAAACCCTGAAACACCACCCCCAGCACGACCCCCTTTACTGCTCGAACACCACTGCACTGCCCCAAACCCTGAAACACCACCCCCAGCACGACCCCCTACACTGCCCGAACACCACTGACTAAACCCTGAAACACCACCCCTGCACGACCCCCTACACTGCCCGAACACCACTGCACTGCCCTAAACCCTGAAACACCACCCCCAGCACGACCCCCTACACTGCCCGAACACCACTGCGCTACCCTAAACCCTAAAACACTCCCCCCAGCATGACCCTCTTCACTACCTAAACACAACTGCACAATTTGTTACAGGCGTTGCAACGCAGGCCTGTGGTGCTTACTGGAAGTACCTGGTGGGCTAGTTGGGCCCCAGGGACCCTCAGGATTCAAGGTGACCTAATCCCCCAACTTAAAACGCGCCACGGGGCGCGTTTGCACAGTGGTGAAGGGAGGGGGCGGGGCCTCAGGTGACATGTGCGCAAACACGCCCTGTGGTGCATTTTAAGTTGGGGAATTAATTCCCTTTGAATCCTGAGGGACCCTGGGGGCCAACTAGCCCACCAGGTACCTTCAGTAAGCACAACAGAGTTGCGTTGCAGAGAGGTGAAAAAAGGTGCGTGGCCTCGGAACGCCTCTCTGCAACTCAGCTCTGTGGTCCTAACTGTAGGTACCTGGGGGGCTAGTTGGGCCCCAGGGACCCTCAGGATTCAAGGGGACTTAATCCCGCAACTTAAAACGCGCCACGGGGCACGTTTGCACACGTCACCTCAGGCCCCCCTCCCTTCACCACTGTGCAAACGCGCCCTGTAGCGCGTTTTAAGAGGTAGTTTTAATCCCCCTGCCCTATTATGTACTAGGGACTTGCAGAGGAGGACATGCTAATCACAGGGGTACCCCAACGCATAGTGTTCCCTAGTGTATGTAGGTGTTTTCACTGTATTCTAAGTGTCTTTTAGCAGAGCACTGGCTCTGGTTAGTCAGAGTCAGTTACCACCAGTACCCGTCTGAAAAAGTTGTGGGCACAGGATGATTTTGCAACAAGGCCTCTTTCTGCTCCTCTGTTGGTTCTTTCTGCACATCTTTTGCTTCTTTCTGTGCGTTTTTTCTTCTTTCTTCACATGTCCTACCTCTGTAGGCATAGTTAGAAATTAGCATTTAAAAAACCTTTGAAATTCACTTAAAAAATCATAGGTTTCAGGCACGTTATAGTTAGAAATTAGCATTTAAAAAACCTTTGAAATTCACTGAAAAAACCATAGGTTTCAGACACGTTATAGTTAGAAATTAGCATTTAAAAACCTTTGAAATTCACTGAAAAAACCATAGGTTTTAGGGTCAGTTATAGTTAGTTGGACATTTCACTCGTACAAAACCATAGAAATTCCCCCGTTATAGTTAGTTCAGCTAACTATAACTCACGCCCCGCAATGCACTGCTGATGACGTCACATATTACATCACTCATGACATGGTCAGTGACATCACTGATGACATCACTGATGACATCTCAAATGACATCACTGATGACATCATCCATGTGATAATTTCATGCATCTTCTCACACCCTAATATAACTTTTGATACACCCACTCTAAATTACAGACTGCCATTCTCAAAACCATAGACACTCCAACACCAAAAACTACATACCCACTCACTGATTCTTAGGTCTACACACACATCCACTCACTCACCCGTACAGTCACTCATACTTACAGTCACTCAGTACAGGACTATCATATGCACTTATACACCTATATAAACACTCACACACTACCACTCATCCATAGAGGTACTCACACACCTAGTCAGTCATGCAAAAAATTAATCACACACCCATTTACTCACCAAACAGTTATACACACACCAGCTCACTTACTCATACAAATACTAGCACATTCTTACGCTCTTATACAATAACTGATACAAGCACACACGCATCCATACAGCCACTCTCACAATCACACACTCTCACTTATAGCCATTTAAATACTCTAACACACATATATACTGCCTTTTACATATGTAGTTACTCGCACATGTACCACTGAGATATACATTCACTCACTAACACACCCATACACACACTCACCCACCCAAGCAGTCCATCACAGATGCACTCTTGAAATCATGCACCCAGTGAATCACCCACTCACACATCTATGTACAGAGTCACACACACCCCACCCACACAAACACTCAGGCAGCCATACAGATACTCAGAGAACCAATCAATAACCCATATAGACACTCAAGTAGCTATTCGCAAATCCATGCATCCACTTACACACCAACAAACAGACGGATACAGACATTCACACAGTTTAGTCACTAACCCATGCATTCAGTAAGATACGTTTAATCACTCACTTGTAGAGTCAGTCACTCACGTACTAAATCATCCATTCAGACACTTATACACCCACTCATTCTTCAATACGCCTTTCCCTATATATATTAAACATATTTAAACTTTACAGAAACACACAGTCACTGAATGATGTCATCAGTGATGTCATTTGAGATGTCATCAGTGATGTCATCAGTGATGTCACTGACCATGTCATGAGTGATGTAATATGTGACGTCATCAGCAGTGCATTGCGGGAGCACGAGTTATAGTTAGCTGAACTAACTATAACGGGGGAATTTCTATGGTTTTGTACGAGTGAAATGTCCAACTAACTATAACTGTCCCTAAAACCTATGGTTTTTTCAGTGAATTTCAAAGGTTTTTTAAATGCTAATTTCTAACTATAACGTGTCTGAAACCTATGGTTTTTTCAGTGAATTTCAAAGGTTTTTTAAATGCTAATTTCTAACTATAACGTGCCTGAAACCTATGATTTTTTAAGTGAATATATATATATATATATATATATCCCACTACAGCCGCTCCTTCCGGACTGCTGGGACCCATGGAGAGTGGCGCACACACCGGCGGAGCACACCGGTAGTCCAATTCTCTAAAATAACAAAGTCAGCGCGCTCTCAGTAACACACGACTCCGTATGAATGCCAAACCACCGTTTAATCCACAACGCGTTTCGATTCCGTAGAACCTTGATCACGTGAATCTTACACCAAAACAGAGAGACTCAAGTAGTTCATAGTGTAGAAAGTGAAAAAGGACAAATGAGCAATACATGGCGGACATGTTGAAATGGCACATACATCATGATAAATATACGAAACTGAGTACAAACAATACACATCAGTTTATCATCTGGGTGGGGCATCGACACAAGGCCCAGTGTTTTATTGACAAACTCAATGCCAATGACCGGAACATCAAACTGAGCGGTAACATTAGCGACAAAGCAACAGAATACTTAGATGTCAAGGTAGAAATCGTACACAACAAAGTTCACACATCGCTGTTTAGAAAACTGACAGCAGGGAATAGTGTGCTCCATGCCCTCAGCAGCCACCCAGAGGCTCTCAAATGGAGCATCCCCTATGGGGAGTTGCTGAGGGCAAAAAGAAACTGTAATACCGATGAAGGATACCAACTCGAGAGTGATCTGATGTTTGAACGCTTCAGGGAGAGAGGATATCCTAGGTGGGTACTTAAGAAAGCCAAAGAGAGGGCTGATGCTATGGACAGATCGCTGACGATTGCTGATATATCGGATTCGGACACTAAGGGTGTAGATGATAACACCAGAATGATCATGACCTACAGTTCTGATTCAAAAGATGTTATACGTATTTTGACACAGAACTGGAACATACTTAAAACCGATAACATCATTGGCCATACTCTGCCGAATAGACCCAATATAACCTACAGGAGAGGCAAAAGCATGAGGGATCAACTAGTACACAGTGATATTACCATCTATCCTGAAAGAAATCTTCATGGCCTGCAGGGTTTCTTTCCTTGCGGACACTGTAAGGCCTGCAGAAATAGCAAATTCTGCAATCATGTAGAATACAATGGGGTGAGGAAGGAAATAACACAATTCCTCACATGCAGCACTACTTTTGTCATCTATGCTATTGAATGCCCCTGTAAATTATGGTACATTGGGTCTACCACTCTGATGGCCAAGAAACGCGTCTTAGAGCATTATAGAGCTATCATACACTGTGATCAGAAATATCCTGTAGCCCGTCACTTTCCAGGATAGACATTTTTCTAACGCCAATAGTCTCGGTTTTCTTATCCTAGAACAGGTGAGCAAAGGGCCCCGGGGGGGGAACAGGGTCCTTAAACTCAGACAGATCGAGTCCAAACAGATTATTCATTTTCAAACGAAGAACCCTGGAGGACTTAATCAGGACGAAGAATTAGCCATACATCTGAAGGAATAATGTTTCACCAGTGTGCATGTCAGGTCCTCCATACTCCAGGAGATCAGAAAATAACCCCTCCACACTTAACCCCCCACACAACACCCCCTCCCTCGATTCCCTTTCCCCTGCCCCCCTCCCCCCTTTCCCCCCCCTTCTCCACCCGTCTTCCCCCGCCCCCCCGTATTTTTGATTACCATTTAATGTGGGGGTTACGGGGTTTGTTCCTTAGTTCTGCTTAGGGTAGTTTGTCCCACTGTATATGTTTTTCCTCGAGTTATTCCTCAGAGTTTTCCTCCATGAACAATTTAACTGTAATTTGATTTTGCAATTTGATGTTATTGATGTGGAATATGATTATGTTGAGGTGGAAACTGGGATCCACACACTTTTTAATTCAGTGTTTTTGTTCTTGTTTTCAGATAGGAAGAAGGAAGGGGCCCACTCACCTGTAATCACCTGCGAGGGCCGCCTACCCTTTCTTCCCTTATTATTTTTATCGAGGCACTTCAGCACTTAAGAGAGACTATAATGGGCATAAGAGCAGTGGAAGAATGGGGACAGGGCTCTGTCTCCACCGCCAAGTACAGTAGGACTTTTGTTTGGACTGTTTGACATGTTTTGCACATTTTTACTGTAGTTTTCGGGCACTTGCCCGTTATGTGGTTAGACCCTTGTCTCTGCCTAGGACACTTGTCCAAGTTAATGTGCCTATGGATATTGGTATTCCCGAGTTAGCACCGCTACATGGCGCAAGCAGGTTAGATATGGTACGATACCAATCTTTACGGCACGTGCCGGGAGACAACTTTAGGGTTGTTGATTTGTAAGGAGGATTTCGTCCACTTGGACATGTATTATGGGGCAATATTGTATGATTTCAGCCTAAGTACCCCCGGTTCTTTTATTTTTATTTCACATTTATTATTATTATTTTTATTTATTTTTTGTCTGTAACGGGGGCAGCAATAAAGTTTTGTTGAGACGCTGATGAATGCTTGGCGCTTTGAACAGGTATTGATACCCAGGGTTCATGTTGACAAAATGGCCATTGCTTTCTCACAAATGAAATGAGTTGCATATGTATTCCAATATGTGATTGTTTTTGTTTAACATGTGCATTGTTTGTACTCAGTTTCGTATATTTATCATGATGTATGTGCCATTTCAACATGTCCGCCATGTATTGCTCATTTGTCCTTTTTCACTTTCTACACTATGAACTACTTGAGTCTCTCTGTTTTGGTGTAAGATTCACGTGATCAAGGTTCTACGGAATCGAAACGCGTTGTGGATTAAACGGTGGTTTGGCATTCATACGGAGTCGTGTGTTACTGAGAGCGCGCTGACTTTGTTATTTTAGAGAATATATATATATATATATATATATATATATATATATATATATATATATATATATATATATATATATATATATATATATAAAGAGTGCATTATTGAATAAAAAATAATTACTCTTGAGGCATCTCTCAATCATTGTTAGCAGCATTTGAGTATGTTGCCATAATCTGAGGTGTCTGGTGCCCCAAAAAGTGTTGCACCGCCCTCAGACCATCATCATGTTTGATGCTCGTGTATAAGGTAGAGACATCAATGGTGATTAATAGGAAATCATCTTCCCAAGGAGATCGTAAACTCTTGTAAACTCTCCTAAGGAAGTCACCCGTATGGGAGGTAACAGAGAGAAGAAGCTGAGGAAGCTAGAATCGAGGTATATTATAGAACTCGATAGTAAGAGCCCAGGAGGCCTCAATGTTGGAGAAGATCTCCATACTCATTTATAACTTGTGCAAAATGAATTTATTCTGCAATGAATGTCCCGTTTCCTTAAAAAGTTGATTTTAATGATTTTAAATGTCACAGAGCATGATTAGGAGCACTTTATTATGACTGGAAATATAAAAAACAACAAAGGTCGTACTGTGTATACTTTGCCCACTTGGGCTGAATTAGAGAAATGCGCAGAAATACCTCAGCACAGAATGCGGATGTTGAGGTTTAGTCATTTGCTATATTTGATAAATTTGCAAATTAATACAGTAATATTGGAACGCAAAAGATCATTGGTGAATTTAGCACCGTATAATGAGCATAGTCTATGTAATAATGGAGTATGCAAATAACTTGACGTAATTTAGCAAAAGAATGCGCAAAACAGTGAATTATAAATGTTGGCCATTTGTTTCAACATAATAATGAATTTAGTTGAACAATTAAGTTTTATGTATATAAATGTGAATTATGTTCATCAATGTAAAAACTACCAGTCTGTTTTCACTATCAGTTAACACAGAGTACTGCACGTGATGATTAGAATGGACAAAAGACTGCTTGTAAAGTCGCCTCGTTATTGGTGAACAAGGCTGTGTTGAGCAAAAACGCGTTCAATTGCGGTCAGGAAATAAAATATTGGAAGATCAATACGTGGCGTCGTCATCCTTGTTTGCAGGGGAGAAGTATGATTGTTTATGGACCAGCTCTCGTGAGGTCCGTTTGAGACGACGCACCCTTCGTTTTGGAGAAGTAGCGGCAGGTCACGGGAGACCACAACGAAGGATATATATATATATATACATATATATTTATATCCAAGATTCCTTCGCTCCTTTACACACTCCTTTGTGTGGCAAGAGAATTCATGGCACCACGACAGAGGTAATTTGTCTTTAAAAAGTGTTTATTTCCCACACCATAGTGCAATTCAAACAATTGAGGACGGTCTACGCGTTTCGGCTCCCAGCCTTCTACTGGACCATAGAGTCCTCTTGTCTAGAACGTCCCTTAAAGTGCTCAAGTGCATAATCCCTCATTACATTTTACTGCTATCCAGTAACTAGACTGCTAATCCTCACATATAAACAGTTGAGATTTTTGTCGGCCTTTTTGGCGTTATATTGCTAAAGTACATTCATTTACTTCTTAGAAACGGAAAGTGCAAGTGCCAAATTATTTCTTATGAAAGTCAAAAAGAATCAATTCAAATACATGCAATGCGATAATCTTTTCTCTTCAGAGTCCCCTACATAAAGTATAAAGTTTAAAATCCCCTCAGTTCTTTTATCATTCTAACAAAACATGCTGTTACTTTAGGCATATCTGCACATCAGGTGCTGGAGAGATCAGCAATTAAATAAAGTGACTAGTGAATTGTTCAAATCGAAAAACATAGTTTTTAGTTCCAGTCAGTGTGAAGTACAATTTGATTTAACTCTAGTGCAGATTTACTTCTTGGTTGCATCTGTATTTTACATAGTGCCCATATGTGCATTCACAAGGTATAAGTATAAGTAACATACATTTTGATATCAAGTGCAACCGTACATTCCCCAATATTGCTGGTTTATATCTGCACATAATATTCCTAAAGTAGTTATCAGTTGATAAAGTGACTAGTGCATTAGTACAATATTGGTTCAAAGTTTCTAAATCTTCTTCAATGTAAAGTACCATTCAAAGAAAAAACAATAAATGTGTGCTTCCATCACTTCATCAATTTTTGCATAAAGTGCAGTATGTGCATGCCTTATATGTGAACAATATTTCTCTTACGGTTCACTTTGATGTGATTGCACCATGTTGCAATTTGATTAATAAAGGGGAAAACAGAAAAGAATGAGGGGAAGAGGGAATTTTTTAGTGCTTCATCTCTGTTGAATCATGATAAGAAAAATTATATATCCCAACCCCTTGCATTAAAATTAATTCATGATGTTTCTGGTGGCTTTGTGAGTTTTTTGCACACTATGGGGCCGATTCCGATCTCGGCCGGTAGTGCTCCGAATCGGATTCGGCTTTACCGGATCCGATTCGGAGCCCTGTTTCCCGACCGAACCGTACGCGGGTCCGGCCGAGCGAGTACGATGCGAAATCGCCGACCGACTCTTCCGGGCGTCCCGACCGCTCCGACCGACTCGCTCCCGGCTCGAACCGCTCCGACCGACTCGCTCGGACTCGACTCGCACCGCGCAATGGAGCCGTTTCCCGGCCGGGTAAGTACGATGTGCGCCGCGAGCAGTCCGACCGAGCCGCGCACTCCGGCTCGTAAGAGCTGTCGGAGCCGTACTTTGGGGGTCCGTGTCGGACTCCCCTGTACGCGTAGCCGCGCGAGTCGCACACAGGGGGACCCATGGGTCCCCCTACCTATGCGTGTACGGCGCGAATCGCTTCGCCGCGTACCCGCTGTAGGGGGCGCCCTTGTCCGACTCGCACCCATTGAGTCAATGGGAGCCCGCGTACGCGTTGTACGACCGGCTCCCATTGACATCAATGGGAGTCCGACCGACTCGAGTCCGATAACATACGGACGCATCGTACACGTTCGGTCGGACTGCACGGGTCCGATTCGGTCGGAAATCTCTCCGGGTCCGGCTCGGTCGGTGAAATTTCCGGCCCGAATCGGAATCGACCCCTTAATAAGAAACCGATAAAAACAGCACAGCATTATTCAGTTACTAGTGTGTCCAGTTGGATTATCTTTTCCACCCTCTGATCTTTGATTTTTCATGTTCCACTTCTTGTAGGGTGAAACTGAGGTCGGCAAGAACAAACTTTAATCTCCATCCATAGTTCTTCCTTCATATTGAAATCCCACTTTTTATAGATGGATGTGCAATTCTGCGTCTAGATTATGCCCATATGGGTTTTCAGTACCGATTGCTAAAATGAGTCGTGATTCTGTTTGTCGTAAATTTAATATTCTGTCACCTCCTCGTTTTTTTAGTTTCACAATTCTTATGCCAAAGTATTTTAACTGTTGGCTATCACTCGAGTGGAAGTCATGAAAATGCTCGGCCATAGGATAGGTGAAATCCTTGTTCTTGATGACCCGTAGGTGTTGTAGGATTCTCAATTTTAGCTTGTTAATTGTGCTTCCCACACATTGTTTCTTGCAGGGACATTCTAGTATGTACACCACATATTTTAAATTCACATGTGATGTGGTCTTGGATGCATTCAGTTTTCCCATTCTGGAATCGGTAAGTTGTTGAATTTTGGCCATATTCGCATGCTCTACATTTAGAGCATTTCCAGAAACCAGGAGTATTTAGCCAGGAAGATGCTTCTGTTTTTTTCTTTGATATATATATATATATATATATATATATATATATATATATATATATATATTCACTGAAAAAACCATAGGTTTTAGGGACGTTATAGTTACAAATTAGCATTTAAAAAACCTTTGAAATTCACTGAAAAAAACAGGTTTTAGGGACAGTTATAGTTAGTTGGACATTGCACTCGTACAAAACCCGTGAAATTCCCCGTTATAGTTAGTTCAGCTAACTATAACTCGCGCCCCGCAATGCACTGCTGATGACGTCACATATTACATCACTCATGACATGGTCAGTGACATCACTGATGACATCACTGATGACATCTCAAATGACATCACTGATGACATCATCCAGTGACTGTGTGTTTCTGTAAAGTTTAAATATTTTTTATATATAGGGAAAGGCGTATTGAAGAATGAGTGGGTGTATAAGTGTCTGTATGGATGATTTAGTAGGTGCGTGACTAATTCTATAAGTGAGTGATTAAACGTATCTTACTGAATGCATGGGTTAGTGACTAAACTGGGTGAATGTCTGTATCTGTCTGTTGCTGTGTAAGTGGCTGCATGGGTTTGTGAATAGCTACATGAGTGTCTATAAGAGTTATTGATTTGTTGTCTGAGTATCTGTATGGGTGCCTGAGTGTTTGTGTGGATGGGGTGTGTGCGACTGTGCATAGATGTGTGAGTGGGTGATTCACTGGGTGGATGGTTTCAAGAGTGCATCTGTGATAGACTGTATGGGTGGGTAAGTGTGTGTAAGAGTGTGTTAGTGAGTGAATGTATGTCCCAGTGGTACATGTGTGAGTAACTACATATGTGAAAGGCAGTATATATGTGTGTTGGAGTATATAAATAGCTATAAGCGAGAGTGAGTGATTGTGATAGTGGCTGTATGGATGAGTGTGTGCTTGTATCAGTGATTGTATAAGAGCGTAACAATGTGCTAGTATTTGTATGATTAAGTGAGCTGGTGTGTGTATAACTGTATAGGTGAGTAAATGGCAGTGTGTTTAATTATTTGCATGACTGACTAGGTGTGTGAGTACCTCTATGGATGAGTGGCGGTGTTTGAGTGTCTATATAGGAGTAAGAGTGCATATGATAGTCCTGTATTGAGTGACCATAAGTATGAGTGACTGTACGGGTGAGTGAGTGGATGTGTGTGTGTAGACCTAAGAATCAGTGAGTGGGTATGTAGTTATTGGTGTTGGCGTGTCTATGGTTTTGCGAATGGCAGTCTGTAATTTAGATTGGGTGTATCAAAGGTTATATTAGGGTGTGAAGAGCTGCATCAGATTATCACGTGGATGATGTCATCAGTGATGTCATTTGAGATGTCATCAGTGATGTCATCAGTGATGTCACTGACCATGTCATGAGTGATGTAATATGTGACGTCATCAGCAGTGCATTGCGGAGCGCGAGTTATAGTTAGCTGAACTAACTATAACGGGGGAATTTCACGGGTTTTGTACGAGTGCAATGTCCAACTAACTATAACTGTCCCTAAAACCTATGGTTTTTTCAGTGAATTTCAAAGGTTTTTTAAATGCTAATTTGTAACTATAACGTCCCTAAAACCTATGGTTTTTTCAGTGAATTTCAAAGGTTTTTTAAATGCTAATTTGTAACTATAACATGTCTGAAACCTACGGTTTTTTCAGTGAATTTCAAAGGTTTTGTAAATGACAATTTTTAAATGTATTAATTGTTATATACATTTTTTTCATACTGATTTCGAAATTTTTTAGAAAACATTTTTTTTTACATATTTTATTTTTTAAATTACATTGTAATTATATTATACATTACAAAAAATACTTTCTCAGAATGAATTACTTTAGTTTAAATACTTTGCACATAGGCAATAGACTTTTAAGTACAGTAGTTACAGTTGTTGCAATGGGCAACACATTTTCAAACACAATGAAACATTCAGCTCAATGTGAATTTCTAGTTAAATGCAATTAGTTACTTTATGGACTACTTTTTCTAACCACAGGACTGGATCCTAGATTCAGTCCTGGGACATCTCCTGTAAACAGTTGAGTAAAAGCGTTTTGGTTACAGTCGTGATTTTTAAGGAATATTATTGTACTTTAAAAGTTGACACACAAACTTTTTCTCATAGAATCACCAATGTTATCCTATGGAAGGAAATTCACTTAGGAGGTAAAAACTGTTATCGTTACTTTTTGTTACTCAGTGTTGGATCCTGGATCCAGCACTGGTGCATCTCCTGTAAACAGTTGAAAGAATGCGTTTAAGTCATACAGGCGATTTTTAAGGAATATTTGTAGTTTGTGAAAATCGACACTTTGAAACTTTTCTGCTGAAAACCAGACAAAGGATTCCTATGGAGAAAATATAAGTTACTGGTAAGTACGGTTAAAATTACTTTTCAGGGTCAGTGCTGGGCTAAAAGATGCAGCACTGGGTTCTCTCCTGATAACAGGTGAGTAAATTGGAATTCGTACTTTGGTTGATTTTAGAGGAATATTATAAAGTTCCAAAACTCCACACTTAGAAGAATTTCCAAGTGAAACCAGTCAATGTTAGCCTATGAAGGAAATTCAAGTTACCGGTAAGTACGGTTAAAATTAATTTTGAGGATCAGTACTGGGCTGAAAGATGCAGCACTGAGGTCTCTCCTGATAACAGGTGAGTAAATCAGAATTCGGATTTCGGCTGATTTTAGAGGAATATTTTAAAGTTCCAAAAATCAACACTTAGAATCTTTTTCAGCAAAAAGCAGGCAATGATATCCTATGGAAGGAAATTCAAGTTACCGGTAAGTACGGTTAAAATTACTTTTGAGGATCAGTACTGGGCTGAAACATGCAGCACTGAGGTCTCTCCTGATAACAGGTGAGTAAATCGGACCCTTGACCTTGCCAGGTAGGTCGCTCCCCCACCACACAGCTCCGCCTGTGTTGTCTGCCCGCTGCTTCTGCAGGTAAGATCGCCCCTCCGCTTGTGGCCCCGGTGCCCGTATTTCTTGCTTGTCTCCCCATTTTCCTTCTGTGCCCCTCGCTGCCCCATTTGCGCTGTGCCTGTAATTCTGTCTGTTTTTCTCCCCCATTTTCCTTTCTGTGCCCCTCGCTGCCCCATTTGCGTTGTGCCTGTAATTCTGTCTGTTTTTCTCCCCCATTTTCCTTTCTGTGCCCCTCGCTGCCCCATTTGCGTTGTGCCCGTAATTCTGTCTGTTTTTCTCCCCCCATTTTCCTTTCTGTGCCCCTCGCTGCCCCATTTGCGTTGTGCCCGTATTTTTTGTCTGTTTTCTCTCCCCTTGTACTTTTGTGCCCCCGCTGCCTCTCGCCATTCCCGCCGCTGCGTCCCCTGCGGCCCCGCCCCCCTGACTGCCCATTCGCTGCCCCTGCCTCCCGCCTCCCAGCTGCTCCTCCCTCCCATCTCCCCATAAATGGCGGCCGCTGCGCGGCCGCGGCGCTGGCGCGCCGAAGGCGCGCCTAAGGCAAGCCCGTCTGCGCCCGTCCGCGACTGGACCGCGCCCAGCGCCAGAACCCCTGGATCCCACCGATGCAACACTACTCGACGGACCTACGATGCCGCCACCCTCACCGCACTCAATGCCGGCCGGAACCCTGCCTGCTACCGAGCCTCACCGAGACGCACCCACGGACCCTTCACCTGCCAAACCTGCCGATTCACCTGCCCCCGGACGTGCACCACCTCCGCCAAGTCGAGCACCAGCAGCAACCACCTGAAATGCATCCTGTTGAACACCCGCTCCGTCCACAGGCACGCCGTGGAACTCTGGGACCTGCTCGACGCAACAGCACCGGACATCGCCTTCCTCACCGAAACCTGGATGAACGCCTCCTCAGCGCCCGACATCGCCATAGCCATCCCGGACGGATACAAGATCACCCAGAGGGACCGCGTCAACCAGACGGGAGGAGGCATCCCCATCGTACACAAGAACACCATCCGCATCTCGACTAACTCCGACGAGACCTTCACCGCCGCCGAACACCTACACTTCCAGATACACACTGACCCCAAGACCACCCTCCGAGGCACCCTCATCTACAGACCCCCGGGACCACGCACACTATTCAGCGAAGACATCGCAGACTTCATCAGCCCGCACGCCATGCCCTCCGCCGACTACATCCTCCTAGGGGACCTCAACTTCCACCTGGAGAACAACAACGACAGAAACACCACCGCCCTGCTGGACAACCTCGCCAACCTCGGACTCAAGCAACTGGTGAACACGCCCACCCACTACTCCGGCCACACGCTTGACCCCGTCTTCTCTTCCAGCAAGCACATCTCCTTCAGCCACGCCACCGGACTCCACTGGACCGACCACAGCTGCGTCCACTTCAGCTTCAGAAAGACTGCGACCCACCACCACCCGCAACAGGCTCCCCGCCGGAGCTGGAGCAAGATCACCGCCGAGCAGCTCACCGCCTCCCTCAGCCAGAACACACCCACCAACACAACGGACCCAAACGAAGCAGCCAGCAACCTCGCCAAGTGGCTGACCGCCTGCGCCGACGACCTCGCACCACTAAAAACCCTCCCAGCAGACCCGGAAGCAAGAAAACCCCTTGGTTCACCAACGAACTCAAGGAATCCAAGAAGAACTGCCGCACTCTCGAGAAAACCTGGCGACTCGACCAGACCACAGACAACAGGACCGCCCTCAAGCACGCCACCCGCAAACACCACCAGCTGATCCGTGCCACCAAGAAGTCGGCACTCAAAGAACGACTGGACAACAACGCCCACGACAGCAAGGAACTTTTCAGCATCGTCAAAGAGTTCTCCAACCCCAGCGCCGGAAACAACGACATCACCCCCTCGCAAGACCTCTGCAACTCACTCGCCGCGTTCTTCCACCGCAAGATCACCGACATACATAACAGCTTCGACGCACAAACCACGCACCCTACCGCCGAACCAACGCCCGCCACCACCACCCTCTGCAACTGGACCCCGATCAGCACCGAAGACACCACCCGCGCGATGAACTCCATCCACTCCGGATCACCAACCGACCCCTGCCCACACCATGTCTTCAACAAAGCCGACGCCACCATCGCACCCCATCTCCGGGACATCATCAACTCCTCCTTCCACACCGCCACCTTCCCGGAGAGCTGGAAGCACGCCGAGCTTACCGCCCTCCTGAAGAAACCAACGGCAGACCCCACCGACCTCAAGAACTACCGTCCCATCTCGCTCCTTCCGTTTCCGGCCAAAGTCATCGAGAAGACCGTCAACAGACAGCTTGCCGCCTTTCTCGAGACGAATGGATCCCTCGACCCCTCGCAGTCCGGGTTTCGGGCCAACCACAGCACCGAGACCGCCCTTATCGCAGCCACCGACGACATCAGAACCCTAACCGACAACGGGGAAACAGCAGCCCTCATCCTCTTGGACCTCTCCGCGGCGTTCGACACCGTCTGCCACCGCACCCTAGTGAAGCGCCTCAGCAACATCGGAATCCGAGAGAAAGCACTGGAATGGATCATCTCGTTCCTCGCCGGAAGAACCCAGAGAGTCCGCCTCCCCCGTTCAGATCCGAGGCCACCGAAGTCATCTGCGGCGTTCCACAAGGATCTTCACTCAGTCCAACCCTCTTCAACGTCTACATGAGCCCCTCGCAGCCATCGCACGCCAACACAACCTCAACATCATCTCCTACGCCGACGACACCCAGCTGATCCTCTCCCTCACCAACGACCCCACCACCGCCAGAGCCAACCTACACGACGGGATGAGAGACGTCGCCGACTGGATGAGGAACAGCCGCCTTAAACTGAACTCAGACAAGACGGAAGTCCTCATCCTGGGCTCATCACCCTCCGCCTGGGACGACTCCTGGTGGCCCCCAGCCCTGGGCACCGCGCCCAAGCCAACGGACCACGCACGCAACCTGGGCTTCATCCTGGACTCCTCCCTGTCGATGACCAGACAAGTCAACGCCGTCTCATCTTCATGCTTCAACACCCTGCGCATGCTCCGCAAGATCTTCAGATGGATCCCCACTGAAACCAGGAAGACCGTCACCCAGGCACTCGTCACCAGCCGACTGGACTATGGGAACACCCTCTACGCCGGAACCACAGCCAAACTTCAAAAAGACTCCAGCACATCCAGAACGCCTCCGCACGACTCATCCTGGACATCCCCCGACACAGCCACATCACCGGACACCTGAAAGACCTGCACTGGCTCCCCGTCAGCAAGAGAATCACATTCAGACTCCTCACCCACGCACACAAGGCCCTCCACGACCTGGGCCCAAAGTACCTCAACGACCGCATGACCTTCTACACGCCCACCCGCCAGCTACGATCAACCAGCCACGCCATCGCCACCGTACCACGCATCCGCAGAACCACCGCCGGAGGAAGATCCTTCTCCTACCTGGCAGCCAAGACCTGGAACTCCTCCCCACTCACCTTCGGCGAACCCAGGACCATCTCTCCTTCAGGAAGCAGCTCAAGACCTGGCTGTTCGAGCAGTAACTTACCCCCTCCCCCAGCGCCTTGAGACCCTCCCGGGTGAGTAGCGCGCTCTATAAATGCTGTGATTGATTGATTGATTGAATTCGTATTTCGGCTGATTTTAGAGGAATATTTTAAAGTTCCAAAACTCCACACTTAGAAGAATTTCCAAGTGAAACCAGTCAATGTTAGCCTATGGAAGGAAATTCAAGTTACTGGTAAGTACGGTTAAAATTACTTTTCAGGACCAGTACTGGGCTGAAAGATGCAGCACTGAGGTCTCTCCTGATAACAGGTGAGTAAATCAGAATTCGGATTTCGGCTGATTTTAGAGGAATATTTGTATGTTTCAAAAATCAAAACTTAGAAGAATTTCCAAGTGAAACCAGTCAATGTTAGCCTATGAAGGAAATTCAAGTTACCGGTAAGTACGGTTAAAATTACTTTTCAGGATCAGTACTGGGCTGAAAGATGCAGCACTGAGGTCTCTCCTGATAACAGGTGAGTAAATCGGAATTCGTATTTCGGCTGATTTTAGAGGAATATTTTAAAGTTCCAAAACTCCACACTTAGAAGAATTTCCAAGTGAAACCAGTCAATGTTAGCCTATGAAGGAAATTCAAGTTACCGGTAAGTACGGTTAAAATTACTTTTCAGGATCAGTACTGGGCTGAAAGATGCAGCACTGAGGTCTCTCCTGATAACAGGTGAGTAAATCGGAATTCGTATTTCGGCTGATTTTAGAGGAATATTTTAAAGTTCCAAAACTCCACACTTAGAAGAATTTCCAAGTGAAACCAGTCAATGTTAGCCTATGAAGGAAATTCAAGTTACCGGTAAGTACGGTTAAAATTACTTTTCAGGACCAGTACTGGGCTGAAAGATGCATCACTGAGGTCTCTCCTGATAACAGGTGAGTAAATCGGAATTCGTATTTCGGCTGATTTTACAGGAATATTTTAAAGTTCCAAAACTCCACACTTAGAAGAATTTCCAATTGAAACCAGTCAATGTTAGCCTATGGAAGGAAATTCAAGTTACTGGTAAGTACGGTTAAAATTACTTTTCAGGACCAGTACTGGGCTGAAAGATACAGCACTGAGGTCTCTCCTTATAACAGGTGAGTAAATCGGAATTCGTATTTCGGCTGATTTTAGAGGAATATTTGCACAATGGTGAAGGGAGGGGCGGGGCCTGAGGTGACATCTGTGCAAACGCGCCCCGTGGCGCGTTTTAGGTTGGGGATTAAGTCCCCTTGAATCCTGAGGGTCCCTAGGGGCCAACTAGCCCACCAGGAACCTCCAATATGCGCCAGGGGCTGCGTTGCAGAGACGTGTAGAGAGGCCACACCCCTTTTACACCTCTCTGCAACGCAGCTCTGTGGCGCTTTCTGGATGTACCTGTTGGGCTAGTTGGCCCCCAGGGACCCTCAGGATTGAAGGGGATTTAATTCCCCATCTTAAAACGCGCCACGGGGCCTGTTTGCACACATGTCACCTGAAGCCCCGCCCCCTCCCTTCACCACTGTGCAAACGCGCCCCGTGGCGCGTTTTAAGTTGGGGGATTAAGTCCCCTTGAATCCTGAGGGTCCCCGGAGTCCAACTAGCCCACCATATACCTCCAAAAAGCGCCACAGAGCTGAGTTGCAGAGAGGTGTAAAAAGGGGTGTGGCCTCTCTACACGTCTCTGCAAGGCAGCCCCCTGGCGCATACTGGAGGTTCCTGGTGGGCTAGTTGGCCCCCAGGGACCCCCAGTATTCAAGGGGAATTTGTTCCCCCTCTGCAAACGCGCCAGGGGGCGCGTTTGCAGAGTGGTGAAGGAAGGGGGCGGGGCCTGCGGGCCCGATCGTTTTTTTTTTTTTTTTTTGTCCCCTGAAGGGGGGCTGTGTGGCCCCCCTTCCTTTTTTCTCTTTTTGGGCCCTGGGGACCCCATCCCCCAGGGCCTTACCCCTTTTTTTAATTTTTCAAAAAAAAAAAACGGGAAGGGGGCCGCGTGGCCCCCCTTCCCTGGGCCTGTATTGGCCCCGGGGACCCCATCCCCCGGGGCATGGCCTCTATATTTATTATTTTGAGGGGGGCAGCGTGGCCCCCCTCCTCTGGCCATTTTAAGGCCCCGGGGACCCCATCCCCCGGGGCCAGCCTTTCCATTTAAAAAAAATAAAATAAAATTCTCTTTTTTGGGGAGGGGGGCCGCGTGGCCCCCCTCCCGGGCCACTACTTGCCCCGGGGACCCCATCCCCCGGGGCTGGCCCTCTCCGTTGGGGACTGTGGGGGTCCCCAATCCCCCACAGTCCCGCCGGCTCCCCACGTCCCTTGGGAGCCGGCATTGCTGTTCCCACATGGGGAGCAGCTGACATGCTGCTCCCCATGTGGAAAGCAATCGCTTTGGATATTGGAAGAGAGAGCAGGTTTCCCTGCTCTCTCTTCCAATATCCAAAGCAGTTTGCTATGGCAGGACGGGAGCCACGAGGCTCCCGTCCTGCCATAGCAAACTACAGTGTCCCGGGGTAGGCACCCCGGGACACTGCAGGAGCCGGCCCTGGGGGTGGTGGTCCCCAGGGCCATCAAGGGCTCCAGGAGGGGGCCGCGCGGCCCCCTCCCATTCAGTACACAGCCCCGGGGAGGTGGTGGTCCCCGGGCTCTGGAGTCCGTAACGGACCCCCATATTAAAATGTTTAGTGCCCCGGGGAGGTGGCGGTCCCGGGCGTGTGGGGGCTGGAGCCCCCCCACACTGGTTTTATTTTTAATTAAAAAAGCCCCGGGGAGGTGGTGGTCCCCGGGGCTGCGGGAGGGCTCAGAGCCCTCCCGCACCATTTTTCAAAAAAAGCCCCGGGGGTGGCGGTCCCCGGGGCTTGGGGGGCCCTTTGAGGCCCCCCACACATTAAATTATCCCCCCCACCCCACCATGCCCCCGGGACTTGGGCCACCCGGGGGCCAATTAACATCGAAGCGCGGGAGACCGCGCTTCGATTTTTTTTTCGGCAAGATTCGCGCACCCTGAGCGCATCCTGCCGATTTTTTTTAAAAAAAAATTATTATTTTTTTTGCCTAGGGGGTCCTTGTGGGACCCCCTGAGCAAACCTAGGGGGTCAGGGTGTTTCTACCCTGCCCCCTTTGTGCGCTTTGTGCACTTGTTTCTGTCCCTCGGTTCTACCGAGGGACAAAATGGCTGCCAACATTTCTTGAATCGGAATGTTGACAGCCAGCTGACAGCCAATTAACATGCAGCTCGTGATCGGGACGGTGCGCGCAGGGTGCGCTGAGAGTACGCGGACCCTACTCGGCCATAGATATCACTAACTTTTTACTTTTCATTTTCTCAGCAACTACTGAACGGATTTACACCATTTAACAAAAGGGTTCTTTCTGAACCAAGAACTACCTCTTTGCCAAATTTGGTGTAATTCCGTTCAGCAGTTCGGGCTGTAGCCGTGTCTAAAGTTTCCTATGGAAAAGTGCATGGGGAAAACGCGTTTTGGGACCCCCTTTTTCTCGGCCCCCGCTTGACGAATCCCCCCGAGACTTTCAGGGTAGGAGCGGACCGGAGCGGGCCACAAAGTTTGAAAATTTCGCGAAGATACGTCAACCGGCAAGAGAGTTATTTCAAATAGAATGTCGCGGATTTCCTATGGATAATAGGTTGTAACTATAACTATCTACTGGCGACCGCCAGTAGATATATATATATATATATATATATATATATATATATATATATATATATATATATATATATATATATATATATTCACTGAAAAAAACCATAGGTTTCAGGCACGTTATAATTAGAAATTAGCATTTAAATAACCTTACAAATTCACTGAAAAAACCATAGGTTTTAGGGACAGTTATAGTTAGTTGGACATTGCACTCGTACAAAACCCGTGAAATTCCCCCGTTATAGTTAGTTCAGCTAACAATAACTCGCGCCCCCGCAATGCACTGCTGATGACGTCACATATTACATCGCTCATGACATGGTCAGTGACATCACTGATGACATCACTGATGACATCTCAAATTTCAAAGGTTTTTTAAATGCTAATTCCTAACTATAACATGTCTAAAACCTATGGTTTTTTTCAGTGAATTTCAAAGGTTTTGTAAATGACAATTTTTAAATGTATTAATTGTTATATTTATTTTTTTGATACTGATTTACTACATTTTTTTAAACTATTTATTTTTAGATATTTTATTTTTTAAATTACATTGTAATTACATTATACATTACAAAATATACATTCTCAGAATGAATTACTTTAGTTTAAATACTTTGCAAATAGGCAATAGACTTTTAAGTACAGTAGTTACAGTTGTTGCAATGGGCAACACAATTTCAAACACAATGCAACATTGAGCTCAATGTGAATTTCTAGTTAAATGCAATTAGTTGCTTTATGGATTACTTTTCTAACCACAGGACTGGATCCTAGATTCAGTCCTGGGACATCTTTTGTAACCAGTTGAGTAAAAGCGTTTTGGATACAGTAGTGATTTTTAAGGAATATTATTGTATTTTAAAAGTTGACACTTAGAAACTTCTTCACATAGAATCACCAATGTTATCCTATGGGAGGAAATTCACTTTGCAGGTAAGTAGTGTTATCGTTACTTTTTCTTACTCAGTGGTGGATCCTGGATCCAGCACTGGTGCATCTCCTGTAAACAGTTGAAAGAATGCATTTAAGTCATACAGGCGATTTTTAAGGAATATTTGTAGTTTGTGAAAATCGACACTGAAACTTTTCTGCTGAAAACCAGACAATGGATTCCTATGGAAGGAAATACAAGTTACTGGTAAGTACGGTTAGAATTACTTTTCAGGATCAGTACTGGGTAAGCCTGGGCGTAGTTCGCGAAGTAGCGCTACGCAAAGCTACGCAAAGTGCAGTTCGCACTACGCGAGCTACGCGTAGCACTACGCGAACTGCGTAGTGCACTGTTCGCAATGATTGCACAGTGCCGGATGCTTGTCCGCACTGTGCAATCATTGAAAACGGCATCTTGCACAGTGCGAGCTGTCTTTTACTGCCGCTCGAGTAGATTTTTAACTCGAGCGGCAGCTTTCTCAACGCGGACTGGTAGTTTCTCATCGCGAGCGGTCGCGAGCATACGTGACCACTCGCAATGAGAAACCTGACCTCCCCGCGTTGAGAATCTCGCCGGGAGGTTTATTTTCCACGCTCGCGATCGGCAACTTGATGTTGCTGATCGCGAACGAGGAAAAAGTCTCGCCGGGATGTCATTTTGCTTGCTCGCGGTCGCCAACTTGATGTTGAGGACCGCGAGCAAGCAAAAAATGACCGCTGCACTATGCTACGCTACGCGTGTTTGCACTGTGCTACGTGCAATTCGCGTTGTGCGAAGTAGCGCAAACTTCGCAAACTACGCGAGCGTAGCGTAGTGCTTTGCCCAGGGTTAGTACTGGGCTCAAAGATGCAGCACTGAGGTCTCTCCTGATAACAGGTGAGTAAATCGGAATTCGTAGTTCTGCTGATTTTAGAGGAATATTTGTATGTTTCAAAAATCGACAAACTTTTTCAGCAAAAAGCTGGCAATGATATCCTATGGAAGGAAATTCAAGTTACTGGTAAGTACGGTTAAAATTACTTTTCAGGATCAGTACTGGGCTCAAAGATGCAGCACTAAGGTCTCTCCTGATAACAGGTGAGTAAATTGGAATTCGTAGTTCAGCTGATTTTAGAGGAATATTATAAAATTCCAAAACTTCACACTTAGAAGAATTTCCAAGTGAAACCAGTCAATGTTAGCCTATGGAAGGAAATTCAAGTTACTGGTAAGTACGGTTAGAATTACTTTTCAGGATCAGTACTGGGCTCAAAGATGCAGCACTGAGGTCTCTCCTGATAACAGGTGAGTAAATCGGAATTCGTAGTTCTGCTGATTTTAGAGGAATATTTGTATGTTTCAAAAATCGACACAAACTTTTTCAGCAAAAAGCAGGCAATGATATCCTATGGAAGGAAATTCAAGTTACTGGTAAGTATGGTTAAAATTACTTTTCAGGATCAGTACTGGGCTCAAAGATGCAGCACTGAGGTCTTTCCTGATAACAGGTGAGTAAATCGGAATTCGTAGTTCGGCTGATTTTAGAGGAATATTATAAAGTTCCACAACTCCACACTTAGAAGAATTTCCAAGTGAAACCAGTCAATGTTAGCCTATGGAAGGAAATTCAAGTTACTGGTAAGTACGGTTAAAATTACTTTTCAGGATCAGTACTGGGCTCAAAGATGCAGCACTGAGGTCTCTCCCGATAACAGGTGAGTAAATCGGAATTCGTAGTTCGGCTGATTTTAGAGGAATATTTGCACAATGGTGAAGGAAGGGGGTGGGGCCTGAGGTGACATGTCTGCAAACACGCCTTGTGGCGCGTTTTAAGTTGGAGAATTAATTCCTCCTCAATCCCGAGGGTCCCTAGGGGCCAACTAGCCCACCAGATACCTCCAGTATGCGCCAGAGAGCTGCGTTGTAGAGAGGTGTTCAGAGGCCACGGCCCTTTTTACAACACTCTGCAACGCAGCTCCGTGGCGCTTACTGGAGGTACCTGGAGGGCTAGTTGGCCCCCAGGGACCCTCAGGATTGAAGGGGATTTAATTCCCCATCTTAAAACGCGCCACGGGGCCTGTTTGCACACATGTCACCTGAAGCCCCGCCCCCTCCCTTCACCACTGTTCAAACGCGCCCCGTGGCGCGTTTTAAGTTGGGGGATTAAGTCCCCTTGAATCCTGAGGGTCACTGGAGTCCAACTAGCCCACTATGTACCTCCAAAAAGCGCCACAGAGCTGCGTTGCAGAGAGGTGTCAAAAGGGGCGTGGCCTCTGTACACCTCTCTGCAGGGACCCCCAGTATTCAAGGGGAATTCGTTCCCCCTCTGCAAAGGCACCAGGGGGCACGTTTGCAGAGTGGTAAAGGAAGGGGGCGGGGCCTGTGGCACGATTGTTTTTTTTTTTTCGAAGGGGGGCTGTGTGGCCCCCCTTCCTTTTTCCTTTTTTTGGGCCCTGGGGACCCCATCCCCCAGGGCCTTACCCCTTTTTTTTAAAAACGAAACGGGAAGGGGGCCGCGTGGCCCCCCTCCCGTGGCCGATTCCGGCCCCGGGGACCCCATCCCGTTTTGTTTTTGGCCACACTTTTTATGATTTTTAAAGGAGGGGGGCTGCGTGGCCCCCCTCCTCAGGCCTCCTTTTGCCCCGGGGACCCCATCCCCCGGGGCAGGTCTTTATTTTTTAAATTTTTTTTTATTATTATTTTTTTGGGGTGAGGGGTCCGCGTGGCCCCCCTCCCGGGCCACTACTTGCCCCGGGGACCCCATCCCCCGGGGCTGGCCCTATCCTTTGGGGACCATGGGGGGACCCCAACTCACCCACGGTCCCGCCGGCTCCCCGCGTCCTGCGGGAGCCGGCATTGCTTTTCCACATGGGGAGCTGCTAACATGCAGCTCCCCATGTGGAAAAGCAATCTGCTTTGAATTTTGGAAGAGAGAGCAGGTTTCCCTGCTCTCTCTTCCAAAATTCAAAGCAGTTTGCTATGACAGGACGGGAGCCGCGAGGCTCCCGTCCTGTCATAGCAAACTACAGTGTCCCTGGGGTAGGCACCCCGGGACACTGCAGGAGCCGGCCCTGGGGGGTGGCGGTCCCCAGGGCCATCAAGGGCTCCAGGAGGGGGGCCACGCGGCCCCCCTCCCAACATCGTGAAAGCCCCGGGGAGGTGGTGGTCCCCGGGGCTTCGGGGGTCCGAAACGGACCCCCACATTTGTTTAATTAGTGCCCCGGGGAGGTGGCGGTCCCCGGGGCGTGTGGGGGGGCTCGAGCCCCCCCACACAGGAAATTTAATTTTTTTAAAAAGAAGCCCCGGGGGTTGGCGGTCCCCGGGGCTGCGGGAGGGCCCAGCACCATTTAAAATTCAAAGCCCCGGGAGTGGCAGTCCCTAGGGCTTGGGGGCCTTAGAGGCCCCCAAACCATTTTTTATTAACCCCCGCATGACCCCGGGACTTGGCCCACCCGGGGGCCAAATACCAAAGAAGCGCGGGAGTCCGCGCTTCATTTTTTTTTTTTATCGGCAGGATCCGCGCACCCAGCGCGTTTTTTGCCGATTTTTAATAGGACCCCCTGAGCAGGCCTAGGGGGTCAGGGTGTTTCTACCCTGCCCCCTTTTTGCATTTTACGCAGTTGTTTTACTGCTTTCTTGTTCCTCGGTTCTACCGAGGAACAAGATGGCTGCCAACACTTCCTGGTTTGGAGTGTTGACAGCCAATTAGCATGCAGCTCATGATCGGGAGGGTGCGCGGATCCTCCGCGGCCATAGATATCAAAACTTTTATTTTGGATTTTCTCAGCAACTACTGAACGGATTTACACCATTTTTAAAAAGGGTGCTTTCTGAACCAAGCTCTACTTTTTTGCCAAATTTGGTGTAATTCCGTTCGGCAGTTTTTGCTGTAGCCTTGCATAAAGTTTCCTATGGGAAATTGATTTTTTCACTCTTATTTTTTGAATTTCTCCGCAACTACTGAACGGATTTACACCATTTAAAAAAAAGGTCGCTTTCTGAACCAAGCACTACCTTTTTGCAAAATTTGGTGTAATCCGTTCAGCAGTTCGGGCTGTAGCCGTGTCTAAAGTTTCCTATGGGAATTAACATGGAGAAAACACGTTTTGGGACCCCCCTTTTTTCTCGGCCCCCGCTTGATGAATCACCCCGAAACTTTCAAGACAGGAGCGGACCGGAGCGCCCCACTAGTTTGGAAAATTTTGCGATGATTCGTCAAGCGACGCCAAAGTTATTGGGAATAGAATGTTACAAATTTCCTATGGATAATAGGTCCTAACTATAACTATCTACTGGCGACCGCCAGTAGATAATATATATATATCAAGGTGTGATCAAGGTGTGATCAAGGCAGTGAATGCCGAAACGCGTCGCAGCGTAATGGAGGAATTAAGACTTTTAATTCCTGAAATCTCCCCGTGTCGGTGTCCGGTTTATATGTGAGGAATCGGATTTGGTGTTCATATATATATATATATATATATATATATATATATATATATATATATATATATATATATATATATATATATATATATATATATATATATATATATATATATGAACAAAACCCCTCCAACGAAGAAAAGGTAAGAGGCCACACTGGGGAAACATGATGCATTTCGGCGTTGTAGCCTTCTTCAGACGCCGCTGTTACCTGGATTCAAACCAGTCCCCGCCTTTATGTGTCCTGCTATACCCCCATAGGAGGGAATGTACCACCCCCAAGTCACGTGGCCACACTGCCACTGCGGTCCACTGCCAACTACAAGTCCCAGGAAGCAGTGTTTCTGGTAAAGTGTTGCAAAGGGAAGGCTGCAGGGAAAAGGCGCATTGTATTGGGAAAGGCAATTCAGGTTGATGTGATGTCCACAGGCTCCCTTGGGTCCCCTTGACGCTCCAACCCCCGACACAATATTCCGCCAGGTTGTGAGTCAAAGTGACAATGCACTCGGCTCCTCGTGCAGGCACGAGCCATTTCGGGCAGCATCCATGGCGTTATCTGAAACGGAGGTGGGCAGGAGTTAATCCGATAACTCAGAGACAGAAAAGCAAGCTGCAACAGCTGATGCCAGCAATACTCCCGCCGCTTGGCAGAGTGGGGCCTCTTTCATGCCTCTGGCCGGCGTGCGAAAAATCCATGAACAAAACCCCTCCAACGAAGAAAAGGTAAGAGGCCACATTGGGGAAACCACGGAATATATATATATTTTGTTTGTGTGGATTCCACCCTAACCACACCCTTTATTCACTCTTGACTACTCTTTCTTTTAAATGTATTCCTTACTATACTCTGTAGTAAGGAGTACATATTAAAACCTTACCCATCCCTAAACCCTAAACAAATCCTTAATACCCTTTCTACACCAGACCCCTAGCCATCCCTGAACCTTAAAACCACTTACTACCCTGTACCCTTAACCATCCCTAAACCTTTTAAAAACCCTTAAAGCCCTTACTTCCCCATAGTTTTATGCACCCCTGAACCCCTATAACATTTACTAGCACATACCCTTACCCATTCCTAAACCCTTAAAATTTCTTATGACCCTGTATCCTTATCCATCCAGAAAAACCCTGTCCACTCCTACCGTAACCCATCACTAAACCCTAAAAGCCTTCAAAACCCTTACTACCACATACCCTTAACTATATCTAAATACTAAAAACTCCTTTAAAACCTTTAACGTCCTAACCCCTTACACATCCTCTAATCCTTCAATCCACCTTGTTTTAAAAGGACACAATAATTCTGACTATTAAAAAATGAATGCTTACCTGCGTGGTGAATTACTGTGGGGGTAAAGTACCCAAAAAAGTCCCTGTGTGGAACGTACCTGTGAGGTAACGTCCTGTGAGGTAAAATCCGTGGGTTAAAGACTACATACCTTCGATTGGTACTTTACTTTTCTGGGTGCTTTTTACCTTAACATTTTTAAAATTCATCTCACTGATTTACTTAACCTGTTTTAATGAGCTTGTCTTTTTGCTCATTAAAGAGTTCTCTATTTTTCTAAATTGGTTTGAGAATTTTATTGTGTAGTGTTTGTTACTTTAAATGTGTAGTATTCCTGTAACCTAACAGGCACTTCTCTAGAGCATGTCTGCAGCTTGTGCCATAACCTCCAGAGGTTGAGCAGAAATTCTCTCAGAACACTGTTTTGACCTAACCATAGTGGATTTATTAAGTTGGTCTTAATTAATAACCCCGTTCCTTACAAGGAGTGTTAATGATTGCTTATGCTTGCAGCCATGCTAGAATGATTTTTAATAGCATTTGGAGGACATGGTCAGCTTTTGATCCAGCAATGCTAACAGTTTGGATTCGTTTTTTTACAGAAAGAAGTTTGAATGAGCTGGTATTTGGTGTGCATTAAAATGGACATAACGTGGTTCATTTGGCAGTGTAATGTGATTGTGGACTGCCTTTACTAGTAAGTGAGTCTCAATATCTTAACTTTTTGTATTGGGTGTTCTCCTATACTTACATCATTCTTGAATGTGATTGCTGCACTTTGAAATCCAAACCAGAGTTTGTCATTTTTAAATAATCTTGATGAATTCCTTGGATGAATGCAGAATATTTGAGATACATTGTGAGTAGGGAGATGTCTTTTTTATGCTTGCTTCATGGTTCCTCTAGGGTCACTATATGTGTTTTTCTCATTTTGTTTTGTTTGTTTGGTTTCCTCCATTGTCTGTCAAGACTTCAAAGATGTGTTTGTAGTTTTATGTCCCAATTGAGGCAGACATCTGGCAGAATTTTTGGTATTGTGATCTTCTCTGGTGGCCACCGTGACAATGGTCACTGTGATCCAAAAGTGAAATTATTTGATGGACATCAGTCAGTCAATGGCAGTGTTGCTGCAAGTTTTAACTTGAAGGAGTCAATGTCCAAGCTCTTCCATGGCCTGTTAAGTGATACCATGGTAGTTGCCACTGTCAACAGTGTGGCGGTTGGGAATTTAAAATTGAAATTGATGATGTGGTGATCACTCAGTTGATGGACAGGTTACTTTGACATATTTAGTTGTTTTTTTAGGAAGATGTAGAATGAAGTGTCTGGTCTTCCCTATGTTTTGGGTCAGTGATTAGTTGATGTGAATTAAGCCCTTATACTTTAGTAAGCAGAGTAGGTCTGTGATCTAGTATAGATATGGGTTGTCAAACAGTGTTAAGATCTTCTGTAAGGCATTAGTTTGGGTTACCAAATGTGATGTGAGATATGGAGTCCAAGATGGCAATAGGGAAGGTCTGCGAGAACCATGAATCCTACCATACATTCAAGAGATAGTGGACACCTGAATTATACTCAGGTATAATTTATCTGCCTAATAAACATATTTGGTTGAGTCACAAAATAGTAATTAATTGAATGCATCACTAATTATAGAAGAAGAGGCTGCACAAGCGTTACCTACATAGAAGGTACAAGAAACATGTCAGTGAATGAGTCACCAGGATTTAGAGAACTTTTGTTTTACTGTGGTCTTTTGCTTGTCCATATGCATACGTTTTTAAGGATGTCACATGCACTGTGTGAACTGAGGGGCAGCCTTTCTTCTTTTTGCATCAATGCTTTTTTAGTGGAACTTATGGTTCTCAAGGCATGTGAATGGACCATGGGTATAATGAATTGTAGAAGGAGAAGGGTCCATTTACAAGAAAATATGTTATCTTTTATGATCAAATAATACTGTGGAGGAATATTTGTGTGACAGTACTCCATAATCACGAGAAAGTGAATTCATCCACATATGTGCCTTAAAAGCTTATGTGTTTACAATGACGATGCAAATGCACATGTATGCCTTAACACACGTGGTTTTATCTTATTAATCAAGTGCGATTCTGTTTCTATGCATGTTTGAAGGCCACTACAACCTTAGGATCTTTGTACACTTCCACACATTTTAAATGAATTCTCATTTTGTTATTGCATGCTGTACACAGCACGGTTCTGCTGAACCATTCTTAGAAAAGCATATCCTTGTTCTGAAGTTGCACAACAAAGCAAGTGTTTTAGAAAACCGTAAAGTCAGCTCTTGTTACCGTAAGCTGTATATGTTTGTCAAGGTCTTCTCACAATCTTGCCACAAGAAGATCTTGCTATCTGATCTGTCATGTGTTTCCTACATGGCCCATTGTAGTTTTCTCTATGTTATCCTAATTGTGCACGTTGTAGGCCTCATTTTGTATTGCACACTTTACTATGTAAACACGCTTGCTTTTGTGCCACACTGTACTTTCACACGGAACCTACATATGTTTTCGTGTTCTGTTCTTTTCCTGGGATTTAGTCTGAACACCACAACCAAGGTCAAACAACAATGCCCCTTGTTATTCTGTCTGGTCAGGCACTAGACTTAACACAAGAATGCAGCTGCTGTTTATGAGCACACATGTCTTGTTATATAACTGAGCACAGTAGTTTAAGTATATACACTGAGAAAGGGTTCTGAAACAAGATTGCTATGTCAGCTGTGATGTAGAGCATACTATGTGTATGCTAAGGTACAGGGTCCGCAACAAATCCCAGAGATCTTTGATATATAATCATCTAACTTCAGTAGAAGGGAGGGAGGTTTAGGATATTCTGTCTTATAGCATGACACAGCTTTTTATGATATATGGTTTATTGACCATGCTAACAGCATTTTCAGTATGCATTTGTTTTCTAATTGTGGCACGAATGTTGCATTTTAGGACATGATAGTTTGAATAAATATTCTAAACTTCCTTCGTGTCTCTTGTTTATTTTATTGTAGACGAGTACAAGTGAGAGAGCGAAAGGGTGTGTCCTGCTACCGTGATCTCTGAGAGGATCGAAAGTGTTGTGTTATGGGGTGCCAAGTCACTTGTTTCTCTGGTAAGGTTAGGAGGGCAAGTGAGGCACTATAGCTAGTCAGACTCTGGCTCATAGGTACTGAGGTGGTATGATGACTCAGTCCCTACACACCGATGTTCTATGATCCTAAGCATAGTTCTGTTCCAGAGCAGAATCCCTGCAACAGATCGTGAGTGCATATCTACAAATTTAGAGCCAGATTTACTAACATTTCACACAACACATTTAGCAAGGCAACTTACTGTGCTGCATTGTGTGAAAGAGAGCGATCAGAAATGCAGCATAGCTACGAAGATATGGTGCACTTCTGCTCTCTCATAGCACTCACTTCAGGCAGCCTAGCGCTAAAGCAGGCACCCTTGCATCATAGTGCAAGGGTGCCTGCAATACAAGGAGAATTGTTTTCATGCTGGAAGGTATACCTTCATTACACGCTTCAGCTAGTCAAGGGTAAAGCTCTGGTCCACAGAAACAGTAATTGCCATGCTTATTGTTAGACTTCTATGTGCTATCCCAAAAACTATGCCATCTTCAACAAATATTAGTCATTACTCTGTTATTTAGTTGTTGGTGTATGAACAGGGTTAGCTAAATATACTCCTTTTTTATATTGATTCTTCCTTCTACTACCTATTCTCACTTGCGTAGCAAGGGGGGGCGGAGGGGGCGCTGCGCCCCAGGCGGCATGAGTTTTGGGGGCGGCGGCCGCAAAAATCATCGCCAGCACCCCCCACCACTCACCGCGGTGGCAAAAGGCAGGGACCGCCATGGGCGGCAGAGTGCCTAGCTACGCCACTGCCTACTCTGCAGTTCTGCAGAGAACGTATGAGGGGCTACCTCCAAAATGACTGCTCTCAATGCAGACCACTCGATGGTGAGCACCACAGCTTCATTCTTTCTTTTCCCTTCAAAAGACCTCCTTTGCCGGTGGCCCTCGGCTTCCTTTACTTCCACAAATATAATCACTTTTGAGCACATGTATTAGTATGTACTTCAATCTGTAAGTACAATACTAAGGAAACAAAAGGCAATCTGCTTACTCCTGCCTATGGAGGGTTGTCTCTTGTCGTCATTACAGGTCATTTTACCAGAAACATTTTTTTTATTTAGGTCTCTCATTTCAGGTTTGCTGAGACATAGATGCTCTGCTTATTTAACTATAGGGGGTTATACCTTGCAGCTTTAAGTATCTCTCAAACTTGCCAGTGCGAGGAAACATTTTATGACTGACCTGATCATAACCTTTTGAAGCGGCCACCACCAGAATATATTTTATCTCTTTGGATTTAAATCTTTAAGATTGTGATACACCATATTTCTAAAAGCACATCAAGGTAATCTCCTGCCTGAGAATCCTTTTTCTGGCTTGTTTGTGTTGCCTTTAAATCATCCACTACTTTCTGTAGCTTTTCTACCTGATCTAACTCATGGTCCACATTCCCAATCCTCTCCGAAGTCTTCAGCAACTGACCCTCATAGACACTGTTATTATGTTACATTAAGGTGATGTGTAGGCCTCTAAACTCATTCCAAAAGAAATATCTCGGCACAGCAAGCTAACATAATGATCAGGTAATGTAATCCCCATAAGAAAGCTGGGTAGAACACCCAGGTCTTCAGTAACTTTTTGGTGGTCTCAAAGTTATGGCAAGTAGACTGTAATGGGAAGTAGATTCCAGTTCAGGTGCGTAAAAGAGCGTCCACACTTCAGTCTCGAGAGATGCAATGTGGTAGCACGAGAACAAAAGTAAATGACCTGAAAACCCTAGTAGGATTATAGAAACTAACTCAGCTGTGGAGGTATTGAGGACCACCAGTGTAAAATGCCCTGTGAATGTGGCATCGAAATTTAAAGATTATCCGCTTGCGTATCGGCAGTCAATGCAGTGATTACAAATGGGACCTGATGCCATTCTGGAGAATAGAACACAGACCAATCAGACCTTGGTATTTTAGATAGTTTGAAGACGTGATAACAGAGAATCACAAATGCCTAGATACTAAGCATTTCCATAATCTAGATGGCTGGAGATTGTGTCCTAAGTGATTGTTTTCCTGCAGTGAAGAGAGGGATCCAATTAAAAGTTTTCAGAAGAGCAGGATCCACAGACCGCTAAGATTTGAGCTTTCATGCCCAGGTTTCATGACTGTTTTTGGAATTGGGCTGTACAAACCTCAGACGGCCGCCATCCAGATGGTGCTGGCTCTGTGAAATAGAACACGCTTTTTCTTTTCACCATTTAGTTTGAGACAACTATCTCATCCAAAGTACCAAGGATCTTAGGAACTCACAGAATCTGGTTCTGATGAATTCTGAGTTTTAAGCAATAGATATCACCAGCTGAGTGTCGTCTGCTTATGTTAGAACCTCAAAAAAGGTTTCTTCTTTAAAAGAAGGAGCCAAGCAAGAGGACTTAATTTCCCACCACCCGTAAGCACAGGAAGTGGATCTCCCATCAACCACCTGCACAGGGTGTGACATAATTGAAGTTACCATCATCCATCTCGACAGGAAATGACAATACTGGTTTTCCAGCCAAAACTGTCTTTAAAAAAAGAAGCCTCCCCACCACCCATCAGCACAGGAAGGGACATCGCTGGATCTCCCATTATCCACCTGCACAGAAAGTGACATCACTGAATTTCTCATCATCCACCTGGACAGGAAATGACATTACTGGTTTTCCCGCCAAAACAGTCAAAAGAAGAAGCGAAGCAAGAGGACTTAATTCGCCATCGCCCATCAGAACAGGAAATTAAATCATGGCATCCTGGACTCCTTCCTCCTCCCAGGACCTACTTAATGACAGCTGCAACACAGACGTGCAGCAGGCACACCACTGGAGCACAAAAGGTAAGCCCATTTGCGCACCGTGCCCAGCACCAGGGACCCTCATCCAATCACTGCCTAGCCATACTCTGAAGCACTCCTTAGGTCACTAGAGCCCAGACACCATTCCCCGAACTGCTGCTGCACCACACCTCACACCATGGTAGGAGCTTTCACCTGTACCCACTACCACCGGTTCTCCAGCAGCCACCTACCCACACACCACACACAAATACTAACATAGCCCTCAACACCCCCTCAAAAAATTCATACCACATAAGAACCAACAACACCTGCACTCCCACCATACACCACAGCAAACCCTCACATCAAAACCCACTCGCATTTATGCATCTCAACACACAATCACAACACAGCCAAAATATGGGACCTTCTGAGCAGCGACGCACCCAACATCCTCTTCATCACAGAGTTCTGGCTCAAACCGTCTTGGCTCACAACATTGCTAAGGCAATCCCAGCAGACTACAGGATCACTCTACAGGACCGTCTTCACAAGCCAGGAAGAGGACTTGCTATCATCTACAAGGAATCCATCTAATGCATTGCATCCACAGAGAACACCACCCCATTTATGGAACACTTGCACTTCAAGCTTCAAATCTCTGAGAAATTCACCCTCAACTGAACCCTCACCTACCGACCACATGGAACATGAGCCACCTTTACCAACCTAATCACTGACTTTGTCGCACTGCACACAATCGACTCCTGAGCCTACATTCTCCTCGGTTACCTCAACTTTCACCTGGAAGACTAAAACGACCTCTGCTCCACAGGACTCCCCGAAAGCTTGAGCAATATCGGACTCACCCAGCTCATCACAGAACCAGCACACACCACAGGACACTCACTGGATCCCATCTTCACCACAAGCGACAGCATCAAATACAACTCCACCAAATAGCTCACGTGGACCGACCACTCCATCATCCACTTCCAAATCAATACACCTCAAGTCAACACCCTTACCAGGATCTGCATTCCAAACCGCATCTGTTGCAAAATCACAGAAGCAGACTGGCACAGCACCCATCAAACCCCACAAGCATAGTAGATCAAACAAGCAGGCCAGCTGGTACACAGAAGACCTCCAAAACACGAAACAACACTGTAAACAGCTAGAAAGTAAATGGAGAGCCAACCACGACTTCACCAACATAACTTCCTACAAGGCTGCACATGACGCTATCACCAGTAAATTAGAGACATCAAGAAAAAAGCACTGGTGGACTGCATCTAAGGAAGCTCCAACAGCTGCAAGGAGATCTTCTCAATCGTCAAGGATTTCACCTCACCCTCAGCCACTGTCAACAATATTGTTGTCCTTCAACAACTCTCTCTGTGACAACCTATCCAACTGCTTCCACAGCAAAGTCTCAAAAACCTACAGAACTTCGCACACCAACCCAGCCCCAGAGAACTCATCGCTAACCTACTCACCGCCAACGAAGACGGCCACCTGACCAAATTGACAACCTTCACCAAAAACAGCACAGCAGCAATTATGCAGACAATCCACTCAAGGGCCCCAATGAAGCCGTGCCCCCACCACATCAATATTCTGGGAACATCACCAATCAGTACCACCCTGACCCGAATCATCAACACCTTCATCACATCCACCACTTTCCTGGATGAATGGAAACTTGCAGAAATTAACGTCCTCCTCAAAAAGCCCACTGCCAACCCAAATCAATTGAGCAACTTTCAACCATCTCTCTGCTCCACTATCTAGCCGAAGTGATTGAGAAGGACATTAATAAGCAACTCACAACCCATCTTGAACTTCACCATCTTCTAGACAACACACAATTAGCATTCAGAAAGAACCACATCACTGAAACAGCGTTCATCGCGGCCCCCAACGTCATTCAAAACATCCTGGACCTAGGAGAAACAGCATTCCTCATCCTGCTCTACCTCTTTTGGGCCTTCAAAACTGTCTCCCACCACACCCTCATCAGAAGACTCCACAAGATTGGCATACAAGGATCTGCTCTCAAATTGATCTGCTTCTTTCTCACTGGAAGAACGCAAAGAGTCAGGCTGCCAGCCTTTACATAAGTGGAGCAAGAAATTGATATGCGGTGTCCCACAGGGATCATCCCTCAGCCCCACTCTTTTCAACATTTACATGACACAGCTCGCCAACATCATCAAATCACAAGACAAAATCACCATCATCTCCTACACCTTTGACACCCATTTCATCCTCTCCCTGATGGACAAGACAAACACCAGCAGAAACAACTTTACCAACTACCTCGAGCTCAACTCTGACAAGACAAAAGTACCGGTCTCTGCACCAAGGCCGCCATATGGAATTACACCTGGTGGCCATCGAAGCTAGGACCAACACCCACACCCACAAACCACGCAAGAAATCTAGGGATCATCCTAGATGAGAAGCTTAAAATGACGGCTCAAGTCAACGCAGTGTGCACCTTGCTGCTTCCACATCCTATGCATACTGCGAAAGATCTTCGAATGGTTGCCTCCGAACACCAGATGGAGCTTCATGCAAGCATTCATCAGGAGCAGGCTAGATTACGGCAACACTCTCTAAACCAGAATTTCCAAACAACTCCTACACAGTGTCCAGACCATCCAGAACATAGCCACAAGACTAATATTGGACCTCCCATGCCGCTCCCACTTCACACCACACCTCAGGAAGCTTCACTGGGTCCCCATTCACAAGCGCACCCAATTCTTACTTCCCAAGCACACATACAAAGCCCTACACACAACCATAATACCTGAACAGCCACATACACATTCACCAACCCACCTGACACCTAAAGCTCTGCCACACTCTCGTTCGCACACACTACCCACATCTCCAAAAGCTAAACTAGAGGTTGCTTATTCTCCTATATTGTTCCGAAACATGGAACGAACTCCCTCAACACATCAGAGCCTCCTCCTTACATCTTGTGCAAGAAGCTGAAGACCTGGTTCTTTATATAAGCACCTTGGGACCACACACTTACACCTCTTGCCCAAAAGCACTGGATACCTTCTTGGGTGATTAGTGTGCTATACAAATCAACATAAGATAACATAACAAATCTATGCTTGCAAACAATGGCAGTGAGTAGGATTATATATATGTATTAAAAAGTGCAGGGGTAATGGACAATGCCTGCAGTATCACACATAATGTGGTGACTGATTTAGATCTAAAATGTGGAACATATATTTCCTGTGTTCTATGCAATACAAACATATGGAACCAGGACAAGGCCTTTCAAATGATCCCTATCCCATGCATATTTCTGATCATGATTGCATGCGATATTGCATTGAAGGCTGCTGAGAGATCAAGGAGAATGAGGGTTTGCCATGATCCAAACTCATCCTAATTGCATCACTGGCTGCCAAATAAGTAATTTCAGTGCTGTGCTCTGCCCAAAATCCAGACTAAGAAAGATATCCTATTTGATGTACAGATATCTTAGCATATATATATATATATATATATATATATATATATATATATATATATATATATATATATATATATATATATATATATATATATATATATATATATTCACTGAAAAAACCATAGGTTTTAGGGACAGTTATAGTTACAAATTAGCATTTAAAAAACCTTTGAAATTCACTGAAAAAACCATAGGTTTCAGGGACGTTATAGTTACAAATTAGCATTTAAAAAACCTTTGAAATTCACTGAAAAAACCATAGGTTTTAGGGACAGTTATAGTTAGTTGGACATTACACTCGTACAAAACCCGTGAAATTCCCCCGTTATAGTTAGTCCAGGTAACTATAACTCGCGCCCCGCAATGCACTGCTGATGACGTCACTTATTACATCACTCATGACATGGTCAGTGACATCACTGATGACATCACTGATGACATCTCAAATGACATCACTGATGACATCATCCAGTGACTGTGTGTTTCTGTAAAGTTTAAATATTTTTAATATATATAGGAAAAGACGTATTGAAGAATGAGTGGGTGTGTAAGTGTCTGTATGGATGATTTAGTAGGTGTGTGACTGACTGTATAAGTGAGTGATTTAACGTATCTTACTGAATGCATGGGTTAGTGACTAAACTGGGTGAATGTCTGTATCCGTCTGTCTGTTGCTGTGTAAGTGGCTGCATATGTTTGTGAATAGCTACATGAGTGTCTATTTGAGTTATTGAATGCTTGTGTGAGTATCTGTATGGGTGCCTGAGTGTTTGTGTGGGAGGGCTGTGTGCAACTCTGTGCATAGATGTGTGAGTGGGCGATTCACTGGGTGGATAGTTTCAAGAGTGCATCTGTGATAGACTGTATGGGTGGGTAAGTGTGTGTAAGAGTGTGTTAGTGAGTGAATGTATGTCCCAGTGGTACATGTGTGAGTAACTACATATGTGAAAGGCAGTATATATGTGTGTTAGAGTATTTAAATGGCTATAAGTGAGAGTGTGTGATAGTGAGAGTGGCTGTATGGATGCGTGTGTGCTTGTATCAGTTATTGTATAAGAGCGTAAGAATGTGCTAGTATTTGTATGATTAAGTGAGCTGGTGTGTGTATAACTGTATAGGTGAGTAAATGGCAGTGTGTTTAATTATTTGCATGACTGACTAGGTGTGTGAGTACCTCTATGGATGAGTGGCGGTGTTTGAGTGTTTATATAGGAGTAAGAGTGCATATGATAGTCCTGTACTGAGTGACCATAAGTATGAGTGACTGTACGGGTGAGTGGATGTGTGTGTGTAGACCTAAGAATCAGTGAGTGGGTATGTAGTTATTGGTGTTGGAGTGTCTATGGTTTTGCGAATGGCAGTCTGTAATTTAGAGTGGGTGTATCATAGGTTATATTAGGGTGTGAGGAGGTGCATCAGATTACACCATTTAACAAAAAGGGTTCTTTCTGAACCAAGAACTACCTCTTTGCCAAATTTGGTGTAATTCCGTTCAGCAGTTCGGGCTGTAGCCGTGTCTAAAGTTTCCTATGGAAAAGTGCATGGGGAAAACACGTTTTCGGACCCCCCTTTTTTCTCGGCCCCCGCTTAACGAATCCCCCCGAGACTTTCAGGGTAGGAGCGGACCGGAGCGGGCCACAAAGTTTGAAAATTTCGTGAAGATACGTCAACCGGCAAGAGAGTTATTTCAAATAGAATGTCGCGGATTTCCTATGGATAATAGGTTGTAACTATAACTATCCACCTACACACTTGTCTTTCACACCTTCAATTCCCCAGTCAGTATCCATACACTCCAGCAAACATCCTGTCAGTCACCTTGCAGTCCTCTGTTGACTCATTCAGCAACACCTAAAAATCCATTCGCTGCGCAAAAACCCAAACACTTATACATTCACCCAGGCACTCTCCTTGTAGTACTCTAATCGTTCATTCTGTACCCAAGTACTCATTCAGTGACTTAGGCCTTAGCACATAGACTGCTTCAAACCCTTAATCACTATGCATGCGGTTCTCTAACCACCTACACACTTGTCTTTCACACCTTCAAATCCCCAAACAGTATCCATACACTCCAGCAAACATCCTGTCACTACCCTTGCAGTCCTCTGTTGACTCATTCAGCAACACTTAAAAATCCATTCGCTGCGCCAAAACCCAACCACTTATACATTCACCCAGGCACTCTCCTTGTACTACTCTAATCGTTCAGTCTGTACCCAAGTACTCATTCAGTGACCCAGGCCTTAGCACATAGACTGCTTCAAACCCTTAATCACTATGCATGCGGTTCTCTAACCACCTACACACTTGTCTTTCACACCTTCAATTCCCCACTAACTAACCATACACTACAGCAAACATCCTGTCACTACCCTTGCAGTCCTATGTTGATTCATTCAACAACACCTAAAAATCCATTCGCTGCGCCAAAAGCAAAACACTTATACATTCCCCAGGCACTCTCCTTGTACTACTCTAATCGTTCAGTCTATACCCAAGTACTCATTCAGTGACCCAGGCCTCAGCACATACACTGTTTCAAACCCCTATACACTATGCATGCAGTTCTCTAGCCACCTACACACTTGTCTTTCACACCTTCAATTCCCCAGTCAGTATCCATACACTCCAGCAAACATCCTGTCACTCACCTTGCAGTCCTCTGTTTATTCATTCAGCAACACCTACAAATCCATTCGCTGCACCAAAACCCAACCACTTATACATTCACCCAGGCACTCTCCTTGTAGTACTCTAATCGTTCATTCAGTACCCAAGTACTCATTCAGTGACTTAGGTCTTAGCACATAGACTGCTTCAAACCCTTAATCACTATGCATGCGGTTCTCTAACCACCTACACACTTGTCTTTCACACCTTCAATTCCCCAGTCAGTATCCATACACTGCAGCAAACATCCTGTCACTCCCCTTGCAGTCTTCTGTTGGCTCATTCAGCAACACCTAAAAATCCATTCGCTGCGCCAAAACCAAACCACTTATACATTCACCCAGGCACTCTCCTTGTACTACTCTAATCGTTCAGTCTGTACCCAAGTACTCATTCAGTGAACCAGGCCTTAGCACAAAACTGTTTCAAACCCCTATCCACTATGCATGCGGTTCTCTAACCACCTACACACTTGTCTTTCACACCTTCAAATCCCCAGTCAGTATCCATACACTCCAGCAAACATCCTGTCACTACCCTTGCAGTCCTCTGTTGACTCATTCAGTAACACCTAAAAATCCATTCACTGTGCCAAAACCAAACCACTTATACATTCACCCAGGCACTCTCCTTGTACTACTCTAATCGTTCAGTCTGTACCCAAGTACTCATTCAGTGAACCAGGCCTTAGCACATAGACTGTTTCAAACCCCTATCCACTATGCATGCGGTTCTCTAACCACCTACACACTTGTCTTTCACACCTTCAATTCCCCAGTCAGTATCCATACACTCCAGCAAACATCCTGTCACTCCCCTTGCAGTCCTCTGTTGACTCATTCAGCAACACCTAAAAATCCATTCGCTGCGCCAAAACCCAACCACTTATACATTCACCCAGGCACTCTCCTTGTAGTACTCTAATCGTTCATTCTGTACCCAAGTACTCATTCAGTGACTTAGGCCATAGCACATAGACTGCTTCAAACCCTTAATCACTATGCATGCGGTTCTCTAACCACCTACACACTTGTCTTTCACACCTTCAAATCCCCAGTCAGTATCCATACACTCCAGCAAACATCCTGTCAATACCCTTGCAGTCCTCTGTTGACTCATTCAGCAACACCTAAAAATCCATTTGCTGCGCCAAAACCAAACCACTTATACATTCACCCAGGCACTCTCCTTGTACTACTCTAATCGTTCAGTGTATTCCCAAGTACTCATTCAGTGACCCAGGCCTTAGCACATAGACTGTTTCAAACCCCTATCCACTATGCATGCAGTTCTCTTACCACCTACACACTTGTCTTTCACACCTTCAATTCCCCAGTCAGTATCCATACACTCCAGCAAACATCCTGTCAGTCCCCTTGCAGTCTTCTGTTCACTCATTCAGCAACACCTACAAATCCATTCGCTGCGTCAAAACCCAACCACTTATACACTCACCCAGGCACTCTCCTTGTAGTACTCTAATCGTTCATTCTGTACCCAAGTACTCATTCAGTGACTTAGGCCATAGCACATAGACTGCTTCAAACCCTTAATCACTATGCATGCGGTTCTCTAACCACCTACACACTTGTCTTTCACACCTTCAAATCCCCAGTCAGTATCCATACACTCCAGCAAACATCCTGTCAATACCCTTGCAGTCCTCTGTTGACTCATTCAGCAACACCTAAAAATCCATTCGCTGCGCCAAAACCAAACCACTTATACATTCACCCAGGCACTCTCCTTGTACTACTCTAATCGTTCAGTCTATTCCCAAGTACTCATTCAGTGACCCAGGCCTTAGCACATAGACTGTTTCAAACCCCTATCCACTATGCATGCCGTTCTCTAACCACCTACACACACGTCTTTCACTCCTTCAATTCCCCAGTCACTATCCATACACTCCAGCAGACATCCTGACACTCCCTTTGCAGTCCTCTGTTGACTCATTCAGCAACACTGACAAAGCCATTCGCTGTGCCAAAACCAAAACACTTATACATTAACCCAGGCACTCTCTTTGTACTACTCTAATTGTTCAGTCTATACCCAAGTACACATTCAGTGACCCAGACCTTAGCACATACAGTGCTTCAAACCCCTAGCCACTATGCATGCCGTTCTCTAACAAACTACACACATGTCTTTCACACCTTCAATTCCCCAGTCACTATCCATACACTCCAGCAAAGATCCTGTCAGTCCCCTTGCAGTCCTCTGTTGACTCATTCAGCAACACCTACAAAGCCATTTGCTGCGCCAAAACCAAAACACTTATACATTAAGCCAGTCACTCTCCTTGCAGTACTCTAATCGTTCAGTCAGTACTGAAGTACTCATTCAGTGACTTAGGCCTTAGCACATAGACTGCTTCAAAACCTTAATCATTATGCATGCGGTTCTCTACCCACGTACACACTTGTCTTTCACACCTTCAATTCCCCAGTCACTATCCATACACTCCAGCAAACATCCTGACACTCCCTTTCCAGTCCTCTGTTGACTCATTCCATAACACTGACAAATCCATTTCGTGTGCCAAAACCCAACCACTTATACATTAAGCCAGTCACTCTCCTTCCACTACTCTAATCATTCAGTCAGTACCCAAGTACTCATTCAGTGATCCAGGCCTTAGCACATACACTGTTTCAAACCCCTATACACTATGCATGCAGTTCTATAACCACCTACACACTTGTCTTTCACACTTTCAAATTCCCACTAACTATACATACACTCCAGCAAACATCCTGTCAGTCCCCTTGCAGTCTTCTGTTGACTTATTCAGCAACACCCACAAAGCCATTCGTTGCGCCAAAACCAAAACACTTATACATTCACCCAGGCACTCTCTAAGTTATAGATATACATTAACCAACCTTTCACACATTAACATACAAATATAGTTCTTTCTTTAACCAGAGAAGTTAGTTCTGAAAAGAACTTTTTTTTTTCTTTTTTTGTTTTATATATTTTTTGTATTTTTTGAACTATTATTTTTTTTTTTGGGTGTTTTTTAGGAAATAATAAACAAAAAAAAGGAAAAAAACAGGAAACCTCAGGAATTACATTTCATTCCTGGAAAACACAAAAAAAAAAAAAGTCTAACAGTGGTGATTGCGCTGTGCAGCACAAACAGCTTCCACGGATTGTTCGCCATAGGAGATCAGTGTGTTGCACTTCACACAGTGCTGTTTTAAGAATGCAAATTCAGGACGTATGTCCAGAGATGTTGAAGGTGTAGGAGTGCCAGATGTAGAAGGAACTGGTTGTTGTTTCCTTGCAGCTCTACGAGACTCCTCCCGAGCCAGGTTCAGTGGGTGAATTGTTTTTAAATGCTTGTACATAGAGGCAGTACCACAAGAATATTTCTTGTCGGCACTACCTCTAGACAGCACCCTCTCACAGATCCGGCAGCTGACTTTCGTGGCATTAACCTTCTTTTGGCCCTCTGGAAAAGTGAAAACTTCCACACCACCGATACATGCCTTTGTGGACGTGGGTCCTCTTGCACAAATTCTTCTTCTGAAGAATGTTCTGACTCCTGTTCTTGCTGTTGTGTAGAAGCCATCTTCTTATTTCAGCTATTCCAGTTCTTCTTGAATGCAGAGATGTGTCTCCAAAGAAGCTCAAAGAAGAATGATGGAAATGGGTGGGGTCCTTCAATAGTTACAATGGGAAATGTTATCAACCAATCAAAAGTTTTTTTTTCAAGTCACATGGGATCCGCGTACCGTGCGCACACGCAGCACGCACCCAACGCGAAGTAGCGAAATTGCATTTAAAAGTAAAATAACTTTATTACATGTAAAAATATATTATTTTTATGCATAAGTAAGATAATGTCTGGCCCTAATATGTGTATTAAAGACATATATATGTCATTTTAGAACATATAAAAATTCGCGGGAGTCGCGTACACAGCGCGTACAGCACGCATATGACGTCACGCGGGGCGCGTGTCCGCGCAAGAGCCGCGTAGTATAATGCGCATGTGTCACGAATGTGTAAACGTAGGAAGCGCGAACCGGTCGCATACTAATCGCGCACAACACGTAACATACGCATATCACGTAACTATAATACACGCATCCATCGCACACCCTACGCGGATCCTTCACGACTTTAAGAAAATGGCGGGTACAATTCGCGCACTGATCTTGTAAGGTACGCTGCCGGTGCGCGACATGTATTAACAAATTATAAAACAAAACAAAAAATATTTATGTTACAATATTTTCGAAAACATTTTTTTGCGATTTATATTACAAATATATAAATATTTTTTTAAAAACAAAATATGTAAATTAAACAGATAAACATCTGTAGAAAATTAGTATCAAAACAATACATGTAAAAAATCTTACAACTAAATATTATCATTTAAAAACCGTTGAAATTCACTGAAAAAACCATAGGTTTCAGACGCGTTATAGTTACAAATTAGCATTTAAAAACCTTTGAAATTCACTGAAAAAACCATAGGTTTTAGGGACAGTTATAGTTACAAATTAGCATTTAAAAAACCTTTGAAATTCACTGAAAAAACCATAGGTTTCAGGGACGTTATAGTTACAAATTAGCATTTAAAAAACCTTTGAAATTCACTGAAAAAACCATAGGTTTTAGGGACAGTTATAGTTAGTTGGACATTACACTCGTACAAAACCCGTGAAATTCCCCGTTATAGTTAGTCCAGGTAACTATAACTCGCGCCCCGCAATGCACTGCTGATGACGTCACTTATTACATCACTCATGACATGGTCAGTGACATCACTGATGACATCACTGATGACATCTCAAATGACATCACTGATGACATCATCCACGTGATAATCTGATGCACCTCCTCACACCCTAATATAACCTATGATACACCCACTCTAAATTACAGACTGCCATTCGCAAAACCATAGACACTCCAACACCAATAACTACATACCCACTCACTGATTCTTAGGTCTACACACACACATCCACTCACTCACCCGTACAGTCACTCATACTTATGGTCACTCAGTACAGGACTATCATATGCACTCTTACTCCTATATAAACACTCAAACACCGCCACTCATCCATAGAGGTACTCACACACCTAGTCAGTCATGCAAATAATTAAACACACTGCCATTTACTCACCTATACAGTTATACACACACCAGCTCACTTAATCATACAAATACTAGCACATTCTTACGCTCTTATACAATAACTGATACAAGCACACACGCATCCATACAGCCACTCTCACTATCACACACTCTCACTTATAGCCATTTAAATACTCTAACACACATATATACTGCCTTTCACATATGTAGTTACTCACACATGTACCACTGGGACATACATTCACTCACTAACACACTCTTACACACACTTACCCACCCATACAGTCTATCACAGATGCACTCTTGAAACTATCCACCCAGTGAATCGCCCACTCACACATCTATGCACAGAGTTGCACACACCCCTCCCACACAAACACTCAGGCACCCATACAGATACTCACACAAGCATTCAATAACTCAAATAGACACTCATGTAGCTATTCACAAACATATGCAGCCACTTACACAGCAACAGACAGACGGATACAGACATTCACCCAGTTTAGTCACTAACCCATGCATTCAGTAAGATACGTTAAATCACTCACTTATACAGTCAGTCACACACCTACTAAATCATCCATACAGACACTTACACACCCACTCATTCTTCAATACGTCTTTTCCTATATATATTAAAAATATTTAAACTTTACAGAAACACACAGTCACTGGATGATGTCATCAGTGATGTCATTTGAGATGTCATCAGTGATGTCATCAGTGATGTCACTGACCATGTCATGAGTGATGTAATAAGTGACGTCATCAGCAGTGCATTGTGGGGCGCGAGTTATAGTTACCTGGACTAACTATAACGGGGGAATTTCACGGGTTTTGTACGAGTGTAATGTCCAACTAACTATAACTGTCCCTAAAACCTATGGTTTTTTCAGTGAATTTCAAAGGTTTTTTAAATGCTAATTTGTAACTATAACGTCCCTGAAACCTATGGTTTTTTCAGTGAATATATATATATATATATATTATCTACTGGCGGTCGCCAGTAGATAGTTATAGTAAGAACCTAGTTTCCATAGGAAAAGCATTTTTTGACGTGCTTATAACTTTGGCGTCGTTTGCCGAATCTTTACGAAATTTTCCAAAAAGTTCCTCTTTTCAGGTGAGCTCCTACCCTGAAAGTTTGGGGTGATTCGTGAAGGGGGGCTGAGAAAAAAGGGAGGTCCCAAAACGTGTTTTCTCCATGCAATTTCCATAGGAAACTTTAGACAAGGCTACAGGTCAATCTGCTGCACGGAATTATGCCAAATTTGGCAGGGAGAAAGGTCTTGGTCCAGAAAGCACGCTTTTGTTTAAATGGGGTAAGTCCGTTCAGTAGTTTTAGAGAAATATCAAAATTTACAGATATCGATATTTGAGAATTCTGACATCTGATTGGCTCAGGCGTTACGAACACGAGCGTGCGGCTCATTGGTTGCGAACTGTTGAAACTAGGAAGTGTTGGCAGCCATTTTGTGACTGAGTTGAAAGGCGTAGGGCGAAACAAAAGAGAAAAATTGTATAAGAGGGTATAGTAGGAACACTGTGGTCTCAGTTTAAGCAGTCTGTACGGTGCAGAGGCAGGGAGTTTGAATGTTGCGTAGGCCGTGGAAATCACGTCCGCAGAACAACGGTGCGCGGTATTGCGGCAAGGTTGCGTAGGCTCTGGAAATCCCGTCGGGAAAACAATGCGCCGTATTGCGGCAAGCAGTGTGTAGGGTGCACACACAGGTAGTGTGAATGTGCGGTATTGCGGCAATGTTCAGTAGGCTGTGTAAATCATATCGGGAAAATAACAATGCGCCGTATTGCAGCCTTCCTTTAATATAATGCGCAGTAATGTTTACTTATAATGTGGTGTTCACTTTTATCACGGACAGTGTCACTTTCTTAGACGAAATTTAATATTATGTGGGAGGGCGTGTTCTGTTCGTGTGTCTGGAACAAAATTAATGTTTAATTGGCTGAGGTGTTCCAACAACGAGCTCAATGTTCATTGGCTGCGAACCATTGAAAGTAAAAGTGTTGCCAGCCATTTCCTCCATGTCCGCGGAGTAGCAGGGACATCTGATTGGCTGACGTGTTCCAAGCAGGACCTTCCCAAGCTTAATGTTCATTGGCTGCGAACCATTGAAAGTAGAAGTGTTGCCAGCCATTTCCTCCCCGTCCGCGGAGTAGCAGGGACATCTGATTGGCTGACGTGTTCCAAGCAGGACCTTCCCAAGCTTAATGTTCATTGGCTGCGAACCATTGAAAGTACAAGTGTTGCCAGCCATTTCCTCCCCGTCCGCGGAGTAGCAGGAACATCTGATTGGCTGACGTGTTCCAAGCAGGACGTTCCCAAGCTTAATGTTCATTGGCTGTAAACCATTGAAAGTAGAAGTATTGCCAGCCATTCCCTCCCCCTCCGCGGAGCATCAGGGACATCTGATTAGGTAACGTGTTCCAAGCAGGAGCTTCCCAAGCTTAATGTTCATTGGCTGTAAACCATTGAAAGTAGAAGTGTTGGCTGCGATTCCCTCCCCCTCTGCGGAACACCGTGGACATTTTATTGGCTAAAGTGTTCCTAGTACAAGTTTGCTCATTATTGGCTGGGAACGGTTCACTGTTGTGAACCATTTTGTGACGCACTTCAATGGAGTACGGGAAAAGAAAGTAGTAGCGGGGAGGGTAGGAACACTATTAACTGTGTACAGTGGTCACTCACAAGGTGGTGGAGAGGGATTGTGAAGGTAAAAATAGTTTTTTATATATTTTAAGGGCCATTTATATAATTGGCGTGGGGTGTACAAATCACGGCGGGAAAATAACAAAGTGTGTTGCGGTCTTCTTTTTATTAAGTTTGCGGGTGGGAAACTTCCCAGGAGCACTGTTTAGTTATAATGTGGTGTTTACTTTTCTGACGGGGAGCTGTGGTTGCACAGCAAAAATTTCAGTCTAGGTTTGAAATAGTTTTTATTAAGCAATTACAAATATACTTTCTTCAGAAACTGAAGCTGTATATATCAAAGGGGTGACAAATAAAAACGCAATTCATAAAATATCCCTTAAGCGTGGGCACACCCTCCCTTTTTTTCTGCTATAGTTTGTAAAAGTGTTGCCCCATATTCTTGATAATATAAGAGGGCATGAGTTACTTTTAGATAAAGTAGAAAAGAAGTGCTACAAGAAACACTCCTGCACTACATCATCTCAGGTCACAAGAACAATAACAAGTAAAAAACAGTTAAACACAAATCACTTTATATTACATAGAAATGTACGCTTTATCATTTTTTATAATTTCTATTCTGTAGAATTCGGGAAAGTTCGGTCGTAGTGCTTAGAGGTCGCTCACTGCTCCGCTAACAAATCACGTACTCCTTTAAGAATATATAGGATAGTAGTATAATAATATACACTACTGGTCGTATATATTCTATAGGGAGAAGGTGAATAGGAACCGCAACAGACAAAAATAGAAATAGTAAAAAAACATTCAGAAATGTAGGGTTTATCAAAGGTATTCACTAAGAAAGTATCTATGGAAACAATTTTTTTTAAACTGCAATTTCCAAAAATATTGTCACTGTAAAAATATCTGATCAAGTAAGTTATAAAGGTCAGTAAACTGTATTTCAGATGGTTTACTCCTAGCGGCGACAAATCTCCAATTCCTGTTGTGTGGAAATATCACACTCTTACAATATACACAGTGTCACTGATGGCACACAAAAAGGAAAATGAAAATGAAGTCATCAATACAAAACAAGATCAATAAAGAAATACTTTCCAGCGATGAGTATGTTGAGAGCTTCTTTTCTCCGGGACTTCGAAATCTTTCATCTTCGCGCCAACGGGTCATAAAGTGCTCTGAGATCACAATGACTGTTAATATTACAATATACATATACACAGTATATGATCCCAAGGAAGAAACAGAGTAAGAGCGAGAAGGTGCTGACGTTAAATATAAATCTTTAGTCTTCGCGTCGACGGGTCATAAACTCCACTGAGGTCAGTATAAATGTTAATATTACAATATACATACTCACACTATATGATCTCAAGGGAGAAATAGACTAAAAACCAGAAGCTGCTGACGTTACATATAAATCTTTAGTCTTCGCGCCAACGGGTCACAAACTCCTCTGAGATCATAATGTGTGGTTATTATAATATACATACTCACACTATATGATCTCAAGGGGGAAATAGACTACAAACTAGAAGCTGCTGACGTTACATATAAATCTTTAGTCTTCGTGCCGACGGGTCACCAACACTTCTGAGGTCAAGTACAGTGTCAATATTATAATATACAAAGTCACACTATATGAGCTCAAAGGATCCAGAACAGGAACAATGTTTGCTGTATTCTGTCTGTTCTGAAAACAAGCTGCTGACGTTACATATAAATGGCAAAAACAACCAATAACACTTTTTTCTAAATACAAGTGTTTAAATATTGACAAATAGCTACGTATTATAAATATCTAGTATGCAATAATCAAACAACTTACAACTCAGGATTATGTTTTGTGGCCGCAAAAGAAGAATCCGACTGTAGAAAAGAGCACCTGCATCACTGAATGGAGACGCGTAAATAACTCGCAAAAACGAAACTAATCAATCAACGGGTGTGGTTTATATACTTTTTGGTTATTGAGTAGTCTATGGAAGGAATATGCGGCTCCGCCCATTTAGATGTCACGTTTTACAGTTGACACGTGCTCACGTTTTTACTGTTTAACTTGTGCACGTGTTGGGAAAAGTTACAAAATGTGAAGCGGAAAAAGTTTCGATTTCGAACCTAACACGTATAAGGTCCTTAATATGTACATACGTTGGAGAGCTTAAAAACTGTTACCCGGAAAACCATGTCATTTCCATTCTCATGAGTAAATACATTTATTAATTGCCGTAATTCTAAATAGAAGACATAAAAAAAAGATCTATCAGAATAGAAAAAAAAAAACGTGATAATATTTCTCATCACTATGGTTTTAAATTAAAAAAATGCAAGCATTTGTAAAGCATACAGCTACCCCTGGAAAGGTGTGCCGGTGCTCGGGGGCGTCGGAAAGATTAAGCAAGGTGTTGCCCACAGTGACATAGTGGTGGGCTAACGTGCTGGAGCCGGGAATCGAACTGTGAACGCTGTTGTTCGAAGTCAGGTATCATAGCTGCTCCGTCAGTCTTTTTCCACACTTATATGTTAATTAGTGCTAATTAAGTTTTAAACATTGTTAAATTATAACTTATAACAGACTACTGTTACAGTTAGTTTTTCACTACAAAAAGTATGCACGTCTTTTTTAAATTTAGTTAAAAACAATATAGGTTTCAGGGACATTGTAGTTAGAAATTAGTATTTATAAAACCTTTCAAATTCACTGAAAAAACCATAGGTTTTACAGACGTTATAGTTAGAAATTAGCATTTAAAAAACCTTTGAAATTCACTGAAAAAACCATAGGTTTCAGGGGCATTATAGTTAGCTGGACATTTCACTCGTGCAAAACCATAGAAATTCCACTGTTATAGTTAGTTCAGCTAACTATAACTCGCGCCCCCGCAATGCACTGCTCATGACGTCACATATTACATCATTCATGGCATGGTCAGTGACAGCAGAGTTTGCTATGGCTGGGCCATAGGGCCATCAAGGGCTCCAGGAAGGGATCCGCACGGCCCCCCTCCCATCATTTCAACAGCCCCGGGGAGGTTGTGGTCCCTGGGGCTTTGGGGGGCCCACAAGACCCCCACAAATAATTAATGAAAGCCCCGGGGAGGTGGCAGTGCCCAGGGCTTGGGGGGGCCCGTGAGGCCCCCCCACCCACAAAATAAAGCCCCGGAGAGGTGGCGGTCCCTGGGGCTGCAGGGGGCCGTGTGCCCCCGTGCATAATTAAAAAAAGCCCCAGGGAGGTGGTGATCCCCGGGGCTTGGGGGGGCCTAGGAGGCCCCCCCACATCTAATTAAACAAGCCCTGGGGAGGTGTCAGTCCCCGGGGCTGCGGGGGGGCCAAATGTCCCCGGCATATAATTAGCATAGCCCCGGGGAGGTGGTGGTCCCCGGTGCTGCGGAGCCCCCACTATATAATTTTGACATTGCCCCCGGGACCTGGCCCACCTGGGAGCTCATTAAAACGAAGCGCGGTAGCCTGCGCTTCGTTTTTTAAAATTTTTCTCTGCAGGATTCGCGCACCCAGCGCAAACTCTGCCAATTTTTTTTTTAAATGCTTTTTTTGGGCCTGGGGGTCCCTGCGGGACCCCCTGAGCAGGCCTAGGGGGTCAGGGTGTTTCTACCCTGCCCCCTTTTCTTCATTTTTCACTTTTTGTTTCCTTTTTGGGACTCGGTTACCGAGTCACAAAATGGCTGCCAACACTCCAAAGCAGAATGTGTTGGCAGCCATTTTGTGACTCTGTAACCGAGTCACAAAAAAAGGAATGAAGCTCGTGCTTGGGAGGGTTCGCGGCTCCTCCTCAATGCTCAGATATATGCATTTTTATTTTTTTAATTTCTCAGCAACTACTGAACGGATTTACACCATTTAAAAAAAAATTCGCTTTCTGGACCAAGAGCTACCTTTTTGCCAAATGTAGTGTAATTCCGTTCAGCAGTTCGGGCTGTAGCGGTGTCTAAAGTTCCTATAAAAATTAAATGTGGTAAACGCATTTTGGGACCCCCCCTTTTTTCTCGGCCCCCGCTTGATAAATCACGCCGAAACTTTCAGGACAGGAGCTTACCTGAGTGAACCATTAGTTTTGAAAATTTCGCGAATATTCGTCAGACGGCACCAAAGATATTGGCAAAAGAAAAAATGCTTTTTGAATAGAAACAAGGTCCTAACTATAACTACCTACTGCGACCGCCAGTAGGTAATATATATATATATATATATATATATATATATATATATATATATATATATATTCTGCTCCAAAGGTTGTCCACCTGGTGAGTAGCACTCGATCAGCAGCTTTGTTTATGATAGGTAGGGACGAGGATCCGCTTGTAGAAGCTGCTCCGTAATGGAAATGCCTGACGCGTTTCGAAGCTCCATATGCTTCTCTTCAGAGGCTTGAACGGAGACAGTGTGTGCAAACACTGAACCCACTTCGCCATTTTCATATTGCGCACCCACTAATGGGAAGCTCGAATGAGACTGTGCATTGTGGGAAATGTGGTCCGGATAGCACACAAATCTTGTCCTGTATGGACCCTGCAAGTGGACTCGTCCTCAATCCTGTTTGCGGCTGCTGGTCCACGTAGCCGACATGATAGTTACCATGTCGGGTGGCCCCCATAACATTACGGGGTGGTGCACACTCCGCGGCAGGACCATAAAGGACAAGATTGGTGTGCTATCCGGACCACATTTCCCACAATGCACAGCCTCATTTGAGCTTCCCATTGGTGGGTGTGCAATATGAAAATGGTGAAGTGGGTTCAGCATTTGCACACACTGTCTCCGTTCAAGCCTCTGAAGAGAAGCATATGGAGCTTCGAAACGCGTCAGGCATTTCCATTACGGAGCAGCTTCTACAAGCGGATCCTCGTCCCTGCCTTTCATAAACAAAGCTGCTGATCGAGTGCTACTCACCTGGTGGACAACCTTTGGAGCAGAATGTAATACGCGGCCGTCCTGCCGCGGAGTGTGCATCACCCCGTAATGTCTTGGGGGCTACGTGGGTCAGCAGCCACAAACAGGGTTGAGGATGAGTCCACTTGCAAGGTCCATACAGGACAAGATTTGTGTGCTATCCGGACCACATTTCCCACAATGCACACTCTCATTCGAGCTTCCCATTGGTGGGTGTGCAATATGAAAATGGTGAAGTGGGTTCAGCGTTTGCACACACTGTCTCCGTTCAAGCCTCTGAAGAGAAGCATATGGGGCTTCGAAACGCGTCAGGCATTTCCATTACAGAGCAGCTTCTACAAGCGGATCCTCGTCCCTGCCTTTCATAAACAAAGCTGCTGATCGAGTGCTACTCACCTGGTGGACAACCTTTGGAGCAGAATGTAATACGCGGCCGTCCTGCCGCGGAGTGTGCACCACCCCGTAATGTCTTGGGGGCTACGTGGGTCAGCAGCCGCAAACAGGATTGAGGACGAGTCCACTTGCAGGGTCCATACAGGACAAGATTTGTGTGCTATCCAGACCACATTTCCCACAATGCACAGTCTCATTCGAGCTTCCCATTGGTGGGTGTGCAATATGTTAAGCACAAAATATGGCTGGGGCCCTAGGGGCGTACCAGACCATATACTAAGTAAGAGACTTAGGGACAACGACTTGCAGGGAGACAAGGCCTAGGGCCTTCAGAAGTGCTGGGGCCTCACGAAACCACCCAAGGCAGGTAAGTAAGGGACCCACGGGGACGCGTGCAGTGTGGATACACAGGCGCGGATCGCCGTTAACTTCAATGGGGCAAGTCGCGGTTGGAAATAAAGAGTTTTAGGATACTTCGGGAGAACCTACAAGCAAGTCACTTACAGGGTAAGTAGTTCTAGGGCCCACACCCACAGGAGCACCGTAGTGCTGGAGTTACCTCACCCAGGGAAGCCGGGTGCATAGGTGTCCTTTGGTGTCGGGTCGCGGCGTCGTTTTCAATGGCGAACAAAGAAGACTTGCTGCTTGCGGGAGCTGAAGAAGTGTCCGGTGGAATCCAAGCCTGGATTCTGAAGAAGGATGACCTGAAAGCAGAGGGGACAGTGTTCAAAGTCACTTGGCAGTGACCCGGGGCAAGGAAGATGGATGCCCACCGTCGTCGGTTGATTCAGGTCGGTTGCAGGTGCCTTGACTCTTCAGCCACGTGGTCCAGGAGGTGTCGACGACAACCAGGAGCTGGATTCTGTGGGTCCCTCAACGTCTGCAGCTGACTGCGGTGTCGGCAACTCGATTGGAGCCAACAAGCCTTGGCAGCAGCAAGTCTCGGGGAGATGAAGAAAAGTCGATGGCGCAGACCAGCAAGGTCTGAGGGACTCACCCAGCGAGGGTAAGTCAGGGCAGGCCTGGAGCAACCAGGGGAGCCCTTTGGTTTCTTTAAGAAGTCTTCTGGGGACCCACAAGCCGGCGGGCAAGGGATCGTGAAGACACCTCAGGCGGAATCACTCAACAGGGGCCCACGGTCACTCGGGATGGTGTAGGCCTCTGATCTTCAGAGGGATTCCTGCTGGAGGTCGGGACCACACGTGGTCCAAAGCACAAGTTCGTGGAACGTTGTGAAGGGGTTGCACTCGACAATAGTGCATGGTACCCAGGGGTCGCGGTTCCTCATCACTCGTGGGGTCCACTTGCCTCAGCTTTGCTAGGGACTCACGATGGCCTTGGAGAAGTCAGGAAATCCACTTCTTGGGCTGCAGGGACTTCGGACTCCGGCGGGAGCGGCGTAGTTTGCGACCGTCGTTGTCGTTTTTGGTGCCTGCCAAGCAGGGGAGTCACTCCTTGACTCCAAGGGAGATTCTTCTGTCTTCCAAAGGTAGTGGAATGTCGAAGGGCCAGGATTCTTCTGTAGAGCGTCGTCCAGGGGTTATCTGCTTTGCAATGGCAAGGTTCCCCTCTTATACTAAAAAGAGGGGATGGACTAGCTCTATGACCCCACCTATGGGAGGGTCAAGGGAGGGGTGGCTACACCCACTTCCCTTTGTCCAGTTTCGCGCCAGAGCAGGGGCAGGTAGCCCCTGAGCTGGTTTGAACTGGCATATGCACAGAGGAGCCTTCTGCTCCCCAGTGCAGGACTTCAAAGCACTCTAAGAGTGCACCCACCCAGCCCCAATACACTAAACCCTGTCTGGGAGGTGGTTACACCTCCCTGTGACAGGATGCCTATTGTTGGGCTTCCTCCACTGCGAGTTTCGGTCATCAGCAGGAGGGCAGCCCAGTGTCTGTGACTGGTGGCATCCATTTTGTGATGCCAGGGCTCTTTAGGATTCTACCGCGTTTCCACAGCAGGTACATGTCTTATCCCTCTAGAAGGGTGGAATGCTACCCCCGCCGCCAAGATTGGCGGGGGGTAGTATTCCAAGATGTTTGACACCAAACACGACATGTTTTGATGCAGCCATTCCAAAGTTAGCATTTACCGCGAGGATATAATGCACTTAAATAGTATATGGTTTAACCGCATCCACAAACAGCACCAGAGAATAGACTCTGAGAGCTGCAGAGGGCCCTGCTCAGGCAGAGGCACCCCCTCACATAGAAGCCAAGCACCCTGCCCTCAGGATTGATAGGGCCTGCCTTAGGGGTGACTGATAGGTTTATATGTGTGTGCAGGAGAGATATAGGAAACCTATATCTCAGTGAGGGGTGCTAGCACCACCTCACCCAGGCTGCAGTAGCAGGCCTGTGGTGTCAGATTTAGACTGCTTCCCAGGGGTGGCATAACACATGCTGCAGCCCCTGGTAGGCCTGTGAAGTACCTATGCCCTTGGCACCTAAGGTACCATATACTAGGGACTCATAAGGCACCACAGTATCCAATCACTAGTGCACCTAGAGTGCACTCCATGTCGTTTAGAGAGAGCAGATAGACTGGGGCCCTGAATAGCAGGGTCCCAGTCCAACTAAGTCATAAACCAGCAAAACACCAGGAAAAAAGTGGGGGCAACCATATAGTCAGATTCCACCTTCCTACATAACCCCCCAAACGAAAGGAGATAAGGCTAACCTTGACCAGTTGAGCCTTTATTGATTAAGTGGCCATATAAGGAAGCACCTGCACTAGCATGGTTGCCCCCTGTCTTATGGTCCCCTAAGAAATCCCCTACCCTAAGGGTATGAGAGGGTCTCCACCATGGGGAATCACTACCTCTGGTGTGCTTTGGTAAAGTACAAGGCTGGTGGGGTGTCTGAGTAGGGAAGTGAGGCCCTAGGAAGGTTGGCCTCAGCTTCCTCAGATCACTGGTCACCATGTATGCCTGTCTTTCCATGACTGAGTTGCACTTTGCTCTAAGGGTCAACCTTTGACTGCCTACAGCTGGGGGTTGGGTCCCTTTGGGTGGAACACTGGAGGGACATGGCATGTTTGGAACCTTTTGGTTCCAGGTTTGCCCTTGCCTAACAGAGTCCTTCTGGGGGTGGTCCCTACATAAAGGTATGGGGGATCCCTCAGTGGGTTGAGGAATTTTCACCTGGCTAGGGCTACTAGACTGGGTGCCCCTAATCTGCTGATGGGGGGTTCCTCTGGACAGGGGGCCCTGGGGGTCCACTGACCTCCCTGACCTCTGCAGCCCTGGGCTGCCTGAGGCAGGGTAGAGAGGGGCAGTTTACCTGCTCCAGACTGGGTACCACCTTGGAAGGGTCCTCTGCCATCAGGGGTGGGGCCAGGCCAGGCCTGACTACCTCTGTGGCAGTTCCTTCACTAGGGGAGGGTCAGTTCCCTGAGGAGGCTGACCCTTACCTACTGTCTGGAGGGAAGAAGACTTTTCTTCAACCCTTGTGCTCTCTTCTGGGGGAGAGTGGGCCATTCTTCCAGGCTCCATCTCTCCAAAATCTTGGGCTGGGGCTGTGGCCATCACAGCCCCACTAACCTTTACAGGGACACCCAACATCCTCAGATGGGTTTGGCGTTCAATTTCAGCCCAGGCTGAAATTTCCAGATCATTGCCCATCAGGCAATCTACAGGTAAGGTTGGGGACACTGCCACTCTTTTGGGCCTGTGACCCCCTCCCAGCTGAGATTGACTATGGCCATGGGGTGCTCTGTTCTGACACCATCAATGTTGGTCACCTGGTATTTAAACTCAGGTAAAAGCTGGTGAGGGGGACTAGTTTCCCTGCCACCATGGTGACACTAGCCCCTGTGTCCCTAAATGCCACAGCTTTCTGACCATTAATTATTGGCTCCAGTCTGTACCTGCCCAATGCTGTGGGACCCACGGTAAAGGTGGCAAATCCTATACCACCATCAGAATCTGAGGAGTCTGTTGAGGGGGTCCTGTCTGAACTAGGGCCCACCTCTGTTCCTCTTGCAAAAGCACCTAACTTTTTGGGTGCACTACTCCCAACTGGAGGATTACTACTGGTAGTACCAGGAGGGGTGGTAGTAGTTGTTGGAGGAACATTTTCTTTATTGCCAATCCTGGGACAACTGGGATCAGATTTCCAGTGCCCAGGCTTTTTACAGACATGGCAATAGGGTTTCTTTTCAGGAGAGGAAGGAGTTTGGGACCCACCCCCAGAAGAGGACTTTTGGGGCCCTGTAGTGGACTTATCCTTAGATTTATCCCCACCTTTCTCTTGGGACTTGGTAGAATCTTTCTTGTGGTCACCACCCTGATTCTTAGGCCTTACTCTGGTTCTGACCCATTTGTCTGCCTTCTTTCCCAATTCTTGGGGAGAGGTCAGATCAGAGTCCACCAGGTACTGGTGTAAAAGCTGGTTTTGACAATTATTAAGGATCTGTTCTCTCATCATTAGATTATAAAATCCTTTGAAATCAGTAACCCTACTGCCAACCAGCCAACCCTCCAGAGCCTTGGATGCACAATCTACAAAGTCTGTCCAGTCCTGAGTCTGTGCCTTCTGGGTATCTCTGAACTTCAACCTGTACTGCTCAGTGGTTAAGCCAAACCCATCTATCAGTGCACTCTTCAGGACCTCATAATCATCAGCATCCTCCTCTCTAACAGTGAGGAGCTTGTCTCTTCCTTTGTCTGAAAAGGAGAGCCACAAGATTGCTGCCCACTGCTTTTGGGGGACCTGCTGTACTCTACAGGCCCTCTCCATAGCAGTTATCCACTTGTGGATATCATCCCCACTCTGGTAGGGAGGAACAACCTTGCTCAGGTTCCTATGGTCAGGAATATATTCTCTGCCTCTAGGGACACTGTTGCTGCCACCAGGGGGTTCTAACCCCTCTTTTCTAGAAGCTCTCTGGATCTCCAGGGCTTCCTATCCAGTGCCAACTGCTTGGTTCTGAGGGCCACTTTGGCTTCCTCATACTGGAGCAGTTTGCACCTTCTCTCAGAGGAGGTCTCTCTTAAGGAAAAGTGTGAGCTCCTCTGCTGGACAAATTCTCTGCCAGAGTGATAAGAGTGGTCAGATTCCCTGGAAGGGGATCTGTGCCTCTCCTCCTCTCTGTCAGTTCTCTTAGGGAGAATTCCTCTGTCCTTTTCAGGCCCCTTGAAGCCTGGCCCTTCAATCACAGGGTCTTGGTCATTCTGATTTTCATCATCTGACCCAGATACTATGACTGACCCACCCACTGATTCAGACCCTTTAGCTCCTAGAGCCAATCTAAGGTCATCTGCTGTTAGCAGATCTATCAGGTGCAGGGTTGAGGGACTCTGTCCTAGCCTCAGGTGTCTGTCAACACACATGGCTCTCAAGTCAGAGAAAGCCATGTCCTTATACTGAGGCTGAGTGGATCCACTGGGTCCACCCTTTAAGGACATTCTAGTGTTGTGCAGTGTTGTACTACCTACACTAGTTTGTGGCCTACTGATCCTAGCTTGAGCTGTGGAAAGGGTGTGCTATCCCTTGGCACACAGCTCTAAGTTCAGTAGAACTTATTGATACTAAGCTTGACTTTATATGTACCTTGAGTACCTATAATGGTTTTCAGTTAGTAATTCAAATAGAGATTTTCTGGTAAAACAATGGCAAGCTGGAATCCCACACGCTGCCCACCAATGTGAGAAGTTGGCCTGGTATATGCTGTTCACTAATTAAAGTGGACACCTTGCACCAGGGCAAATCGACTCTTATGGTAGATAGGTTTAAGACAACCTTTTAAAGAAAGCTATCCTAGTGGTAGCTGTGGAGAGCAGCCTTCAGGCTAAGTCTCGGAGGAATGTAAAGCAGCTTGTTTTACCATATAATCTCTTGAATCACCAAATGAAAAGACACCACACAGGTATATATATCAAATATATATGTATTTATTTCTAAATAACTCTCTACTAATCTCTTTATGAGATTAGAAGACAAACATATGCACAAATCAACGTTTCACAATAAGTTAAGCACAAAATATGGCTGGGGCCCTAGGGGCGTACCAGACCATATACTAAGTAAGAGACTTAGGGACAACGACTTGCAGGGAGACAAGGCCTAGGGCCTTCAGAAGTGCTGGGGCCTCACGAAACCACCCAAGGCAGGTAAGTAATGGACCCACGGGGACGCGTGCAGTGTGGATACACAGGCGCGGATCGCCGTTAACTTCAATGGGGCAAGTTGCGGTTGGAAATAAAGAGTTTTAGGATACTTCGGGAGAACCTACAAGCAAGTCACTTACAGGGTAAGTAGTTCTAGGGCCCACACCCACAGGAGCACCATAGTGCTGGAGTTACCTCACCCAGGGAAGCCGGGTGCATAGGTGTCCTTTGGTGTCGGGTCGCGGCGTCGTTTTCAATGGCGAACAAAGAAGACTTGCTGCTTGCGGGAGCTGAAGAAGTGTCCGGTGGAATCCAAGCCTGGATTCTGAAGAAGGATGACCTGAAAGCAGAGGGGACAGTGTTCAAAGTCACTTGGCAGTGACCCGGGGCAAGGAAGATGGATGCCCACCGTCGTCGGTTGATTCAGGTCGGTTGCGGGTGCCTTGACTCTTCAGCCACGTGGTCCAGGAGGTGTCGACGATGACCAGGAGCTGGATTCGGTGGGTCCCTCGACGTCTGCAGCTGACTGCGGTGTCGGCAACTCGATTGGAGCCAACAAGCCTTGGCAGCAGCAAGTCTCGGGGAGATGAAGAAAAGTCGATGGCGCAGACCAGCAAGGTCTGAGGGACTCACCCAGCGAGGGTAAGTCAGGGCAGGCCTGGAGCAACCAGGGGAGCCCTTTGGTTTCTTTAATAAGTCTTCTGGGGACCCACAAGCCGGCGGGCAAGGGATCGCGAAGACACCTCAGGCGGAATCACTCAACAGGAGCCCACGGTCACTCAGGACGGTGTAGGCCTCTGATCTTCGGAGGAATTCCTGCTGGAGGTCGGGAACACACGTGGTCCAAAGCACAAGTTCGTGGAACGTTGTGAAGGGGTTGCACTTGACAATAGTGCACGGTACCCAGGGGTCGCGGTTCCTCGTCACTCGTGGGGTCCACTTGCCTCAGCTTCGCTGGGGACTCACGATGGCCTTGGAGAAGTCAGGAAATCCACTTCTTGGGCTGCAGGGACTTCGGACTCCGGCGGGAGCGGCGTAGTTTGCGACCGTCGTTGTCGTTTTTGGTGCCTGCCAAGCAGGGGAGTCACTCCTTGACTCCAAGGGAGATTCTTCTGTCTTCCAAAGGTAGTGGAACGTCGAAGGGCCAGGATTCTTCTGTAGAGCGTCGTCCAGGGGTTATCTGCTTTGCAATGGCAAGGTTCCCCCTCTTATACTAAAAAGAGGGGATGGACTAGCTCTATGACCCCACCTATGGGAGGGTCAAGGGAGGGGTGGCTACACCCACTTCCCTTTGTCCAGTTTCGCGCCAGAGCAGGGGCAGGTAGCCCCTGAGCTGGTTTGAACTGGCATATGCACAGAGGAGCCTTCTGCTCCCCCAGTGCAGGACTTCAAAGCACTCTAAGAGTGCACCCACCCAGCCCCAATACACTAAACCCTGTCTGGGAGGTGGTTACACCTCCCTGTGACAGGATGCCTATTGTTGGGCTTCCTCCACTGCGAGTTTCGGTCATCAGCAGGAGGGCAGCCCAGTGTCTGTGACTGGTGGCATCCATTTTGTGATGCCAGGGCTCTTTAGGATTCTACCGCGTTTCCACAGCAGGTACATGTCTTATCCCTCTAGAAGGGTGGAATGCTACCCCCGCCGCCAAGATTGGCGGGGGGTAGTATTCCAAGATGTTTGACACCAAACACGACATGTTTTGATGCAGCCATTCCAAAGTTAGCATTTACCGCGAGGATATAATGCACTTAAATAGTATATGGTTTAACCGCATCCACAAACAGCACCAGAGAATAGACTCTGAGAGCTGCAGAGGGGCCCTGCTCAGGCAGAGGCACCCCCTCACATAGAAGCCAAGCACCCTGCCCTCAGGATTGATAGGGCCTGCCTTAGGGGTGACTGATAGGTTTATATGTGTGTGCAGGAGAGATATAGGAAACCTATATCTCAGTGAGGGGTGCTAGCACCACCTCACCCAGGCTGCAGTAGCAGGCCTGTGGTGTCAGATTTAGACTGCTTCCCAGGGGTGCCATAACACATGCTGCAGCCCCTGGTAGGCCTGTGAAGTACCTATGCCCTTGGCACCCAAGGTACCATATACTAGGGACTCATAAGGCACCACAGTATCCAATCACTAGTGCACCTAGAGTGCACTCCATGTCGTTTAGAGAGAGCGGATAGACTGGGGCCCTGAATAGCAGGGTCCCAGTCCAACTAAGTCATAAATCAGCAAAACACCAGGAAAAAAGTGGGGGCAACCATATAGTCAGATTCCACCTTCCTACATTGATGCACTCTCGGGGGTGAGTTCAAAAAAGGTTTATTAGAACTCTGCAGCAAACACACAGACGTGTTTCGGCAGTCGCCTTCGTCAGTATCAGGCATGCCGGAAACGGTCACACTTTTAACATGTTTTCCGGAATGCAAAAAGAAGCTTATGTTAATGTATTGGTCAGCGCCATCTTGGCGTGGTGAGAATCACCGTAATGCTGGTAAACTAGCACTGATAAATGCACTTAATGATACATATCATAGTGACATTTCGTTATAAATACAAACAATCGCATTGGAGATACAACAATTGTGCCCTGAATGGGCTTGTTAAACGCACAAACAGAGACGAAAAAGAGAAACTTTCGTCGGGAAATAGTGACACCATGTAAGCATGATATTATTACTGCCCTCATCTACATTACATCACTTAATAACCGAACATAATTTGGCCATGAATGGGCTAAACGGTCACTTTTCCACATCCGCCTGCATATCTCCACTTCTGGTGCTCCCAGCATGAAAGACAATCATTTTATGGAATAAACCATATATAGCACTCCTTCTGTCAATTGCTACTTAGTATGTCCAGCCAGCAGTATAATTAGATCGAAAACAAGAAAAAGGAAATAATATGGATAAATTATTTCCATGTTTATTTAAGGTTTGCGCTTGTGAAACACAAAGTGGCGCAAAGCAGCACAAACAGCAGTGCTAATTGACCTTCACAAACAAAAGCTAATTTACATTCAAAGTTGACCCCTCTCTAGCAGAAACATGGGGCTGAGTAGTGCAAAATGATAGGTTTTGCTTCAATTTGAGTCTCTTGTATTGCAACACAGAGCACTTCATTAGTATTCCTATATGTTTTGTTACAACAGCTTCATCAGGAATAAACATATTCTATTAAACTGCTGGGTGGTTTGCCCATAATAAGTATGATGCTTCCATTAGCCACTGTGCCGTTACACAACATATACTTCATATGTGTAGGACAAATGTTTGAAGCAAAGGTCGCAGATATGGAGAAAAAGCAAAAACGCCAGAAAAAACTTCTGGGGCAAATATAGAACTTAGAAGAAGACAAAGAAAGGTTCAGGAGACAATTCAGGCAGTACAAAGAAACGGACAAGAAAGAGGGCTGATTGAACCTGTGTCCACTGGACCAAGCATCTGAAGGAGACGATTGAAAAATGGGACGAAAGTGAAAGGGACACAAGAAAGTGACTGATTGCACTGAATAGGTTTTACTCGCTACTGTTTCAGCTGCGCACTTTTACTTTTGATCACCTGCCTAATTGAGCACAAGGTGCCATACTTCCTTTTCATTTCATCTTTGCAGATCTGACTGAGGGGTGCGCCTGTCAATTTATGGCTATGGGTTGCCACTCCACTCTTTTCTGCAAATACCACTTGTTAGAAACTGGGTTCCTCGTTAACTGGCATGTGAGCCCAGGTCAAGCAGTAACACCAATCCTAGTCAGGGTAAGGCATCAGCAATCCCCAAATTAATCTGTGCTCACTCTCTGGTAGCTTGGCACAGAGCAGCCAGGCTTAACATGAAGGCAATGTATAAAGTATTTGTGCAACACTTCAAACAGTAAAAATAGTGGAAAGAAACATGCAAAAAGATCCCACACCAGTTTAGACAAAAAGAGAATATTCTAATAACTAAAATATTAGCACAACAACAAAAATCCAATACGTAGAACTTGAGTTGTGAATTTTTAAAGAATAAACAGTAACATAGTGCTTAGGAGCAATAAATGCTTACTTCAGGTATCTTGCCGCGCTGGACCGGGACAAAGTCAAAAGTTCAGGCCGACCACGATGGAACGCGAGATGGACACAGGATCCCAGTGAGGCCCACTGAACAAAAATACATTGACCCTGGTTGTGTCGACGTCAAGGATGTTGGTGCAGGCGAGGTGATGCACCAGTGGTGATCCAAGCAGCAGTGGTGATACGCTGGTCCTGATCTGCGCAGCAGCAGTGATGGTAATCTCTGATGACGGGGTGCTGCATTGCAGACATTCATCGTCTTTGTTGAGGCTGCCATTGATGGAGATGTGAAGGCCCTGTGCTGGGAAGAGTGTTGGACAGTGGTGGTTGTAGAAGTGATGGGTCGGGTCCTATTCACACAGCAGCGGTGATGCATCGGTGTCGAACCATGCAGCAGAGGCAATGCGCCGGTACTGAGCCACACAAAAGCGGTGATGATCTGCTCGACAGAGGATGCTTCAGTTCTGCTGAAGCAACCACCTTATGCCCACTTCCAAGGGTCCAGGACAGGGATGGAACCACTTGGCAGGGCAGACTGACATATGGCAGAATCCAGGTGCAGAAGCATGGCGGTTGGAAGATTTTTTATGTCCCTGGGAATTCAGATCATGAGGCCTGTCAACTAGCACTTGGAGTCACTCTGGGTTCAAGTGATGCAGGTCCAGTCCTTCTCACCCAAGCAAGAGAGCAGAACTCTGTCCTTGGACTGTGCAAGGCCTACCTTAGGGGGTGACTTATATGTATTAGAAAGGAAGGTTTGGGTCTGACAAGAGGTTTAACTTGCCAGGTCGACAGCAATTTAAAACCGCCCAAACAGGCTCTTCAATGGCAGGCCTGATACAGGTTTAAATGGCTACTTTAGTGGGTGGTGTAGGAAGGTGGAATCTGACTGCATGGTTGCCCCCACTTTTTTCCTGGTGTTTTGCTGGTTTTTGACTTAGTTTGGCTGGGATCCTGCTATTCAGGACCCCAGCCTATCTGCTTACTCCCTAAATTGGTTGTTCATGTACTTTAGGTACACTCCAGATTGGATTCTGGGGTACCCTTATAAGTCCCTAGTATATGGTATACTATGTACCCAGGGCATAGGTACCCCAGAGGCCTCCCAGGGGCTGCAGCATGTATTATGCCACCCCTGAGATACCATTTAAAATGACACCACAGGTCTACTACTGCAGCCTGTGTAAGGTGGTGCATGCACCCCTTCCTTAGATATAGGTGCACTATATCTATCCTAATCACTGCACATATAAGCCTATCAGTCACCCCTATGGCAGGCCTTATCAATCCTGAAGGCAGGGTGCTGGGCTTTATGTGAGAGGGTGCCCATGCATGAGCAGAGCCCCTCTGCAGCCTTTGGAACCACTATTCCGGGGTTGTCTGTGATGCAGCCAACCATATACTCTTAAGTGCATTATAACCTCGCGGTAAATGCTAACTTTAAAATGGCTGCAAGGAATTATGTTGTGTTTGGTGTCAAACACCTTGGAATCATACCTCCACACCAGTAACTGGTGTGGGAGGTATGATTCCTCCCTCCTAGAGGGAGAAATATGACAGCACCGGTACACCCAGTACCAGCTTCACAGAGCCCTGGCATCACAAAATGGATGCTGCCAGCCACAGACACAAGTCTGCCCTCCTGCTGCTGGACGAAACTCCGGCAGGGGAAGTCTTGACAATAGGTTTCCTGTCACAGGGAGGTGTGACCACCTCCCAGACAGGCTTTAGTGTATTGGGGCTGGGTGGGTGCACTCTCAGAGTGCTTTGATGTCTGCACTGGGGGCACATTTGGTCTCCCTGTGCATAGTCCAGCTCAAACCGGTTGCGGGGGCTACCAGCCTCTGCTCTGGCGCGAAACTGGACAAAGGACATGGGTGTAGCCACCCCTCTGTCCTGATCCTCCCATAGGTGGGTCCCCAGAGTTTGTCCCACCCCTTCCTTGGGTATAAAGTAGGAACCCTGACTACAGGACTTTAGATATTACCTGGACTAAACTCTGCTACAGAAACCAAGTAACCTTCAATGATCTACACTTTGCTGGACGACTGAAGAATCTCCCTTGGAGTAAAGGAGTTACTCCCCTGCAACACAGGCACCTCAACGCATCTGACCGGTTTGCATCTACGCAGCTCCCAATGGACTCCAAAGATTTTGCAACACAGAAAGTGGGTGCCCAAGCTTCCCCGAGGCTGACTAGTGCTCTCAGCAAACCTGAGACCCGCAGCCCTCGTGGGGACCGTGCAACCCGAACCCCTGGACACCGTGCACATTTGCAGCAGCATATGCTTTTAGGTGATCCCTGAGGCTGTGCTGTGAGCTACTTTTGTCCAAGCCCCGAGCAGTGTTTTCACCGAAGATTACTGGCCTACACTCCACGAGTGTTCTGTGGGCTGGTATTGAGTGATTCCTCTCGAGGTCCCTTCGTAATCCCTGGTCCGTTGACCTGTGGGTCCCTGAGAAGGCAACTTTAACTTTCAGTGGGCTTCCCTGGTTGCTCCAGACGTGCCCTGACTCTCCATTGCTTGGGGAGTCCCCAGGACCTTGCTGGTCCTCACAGAAGCATCTTTTCCCTGACCGCGTGGGTTGCAGTTGCCAAGGCTTGTTGGTCTCCAATCCGGAAACTGACCCCCCAGTACTCGACATCATTCATGGGACAGCTCGCCTGCGGAATCTGGTCATCGTCGACGTCTCCTGGTCCCCAGGGCTGCAGAGTCAAGCTTCACCTCTTCGCACCTGAAGCACCCAACATCGGTGGGCATTCGATTGCTCCGCTCCTAAAACGTGAAGTGACCCAGACTTTGTCCCCTCTGCTTTCAGGTTCTTCACATCTCCGATCCAGGCTTGGATCACACCGGACACTTTTCTTCTCCACGGCAGCAGTACTTTCTCGCATCACGCCATTGAAAACGACAAGGGTTTCCGACACCCCTTGACCCCTATGCACCCGGCTCCTCTGGGATAGGTAACATGGGTACCTTGGTACTCTCAAGGGTGCTGGCCTTAGAACCTTCTATGTTTAGCTGGGTTTGCTTGAAGTCCTCTCCTAAGTGTCCTTAAACTTTAAAATTCCAACCGCGTCTTTCCCATAGAGTTGTACGGAGCTCGCGTCTCTGTTCCCACACTGCACCTGTCCTCCGTGGGTCCCCTGTGCCACTACCTTGGGTGGTTCCTTAGGGTCCCAGTGATTCTACGTGCTATAGACACTGTGTCTAGTCAAGTCGTGGTTCTTATACCACTTTCTTAGTATATGGTTCGGTCTCCCCTGGAGCCCGCTGTGTATTGTGCTATTTACTGTCGTTCTAGTGATTTAATATTGTGTGTATTGTTCTCTAATCTCATAAAGAGGTTAGTAGAGAGTGTTTAGTAATAAATACATATATTTTATATACACCTGGTGTGGTTCTCCTTTCATTTGGTCATTCAGGAGGTTATATACTGGTAAAACATGCTGCTTTACATTCCTTCAAGACTTAGCCTGAAGGCTGCTCTCCACAGCTACCACTAGGATAGCTTTCTATAAAGGTTGTCTTTAACCTAATCATCAATAAGGGTCGTTTGGACTGGTGCAAGGTGCCCACTTTAATTAGTAGACGACATATACCAGGCCAACTTCTCACAGGTGGCACAACCTGTGCTGCAGGCCACTAGCAGCAAATTAATTTACAGGTCCTCAGCACATGTAGAGCACATTACTAGGGACTTATCAGTAAATTAAATATGCAAATTGCGGATGAGCCAGTGTTACCACATTTCAGGGAAAGAGCACAAGCACTTTAGCACTGGTCAGCAGTGGTAAAGTGTGCAGAAACCTAAGGCCCGCAAAAACAAGGTCAGCAAAAACTGAAGCTCTGGAGGCAAAAAGTCAGGGAAAACCATGCAAAGGAGGCCATGTCTAGCACCACTGAACATGCAGGGGCCACTTTTTAATCAAGGCAGATGCTCGGTCGCACAGCAAGTCTGCCAAGATGGCTCCAATGGTCTACTAAAGGCAAGCCCATCTGTGCCCGTCAGTGAGAAGGCTGCACATCTGGTGGGGGACCTGATTTTTATCAGCCCATCCCTGCTTAGTAAGCACATTGAAATCACTGCACTCATATCCTGCTACTCAATCCCACAAGATGCTGGCTGTACTTCGCAATCAGGGCCTTTGAACCTCCAACCAACATACTCTCTACCCCGCCTGCCATACCGCCATGCCTGAAAGGGGCTGACAATACATAGATTTGTTCCAAAACCAGCGAGCTACCTAGTGGCCTACTGAGCACAATATTTCTCTCAACAAGTGAGTTTTTTGGATGTTCTCTCTTTCAAGTGCTGGGATTTGTTATGTTTAACTCATACTTGGTTAGTAAATGTGTCAGGGACAGTGATTAACACCATCCTTCCTAACAACTATGCATTAGTTTATAAAAACAGAAAGGCTGACTTTGGGTTGGGGAAACTGTAATGTTTAAATAAAATAGTTATGGCCTCATTAAGCGCACCTGGGCAACACACTCTTTTGAATCTTTCAAATCCCCCTGTCAGTTTGCAGCCCAATTCTCATTAGTGATTATCTTCTGATTTGCCTCCTGAATCTACACTGCATACCCTTGTTGACATCCTTGAGATTAGTAGTCCTTATGGTTTTTTGTCTTATGCCTATCCTAGTGCCGTCATATCCCTTTGGATGAGTGTTATGCTTTATAAATCCAAATACAAGTTGACATCTTTTTTTAAAAGCTAAATTCATACTTTTAGGTGATGTGAATTTGCACTTAGACAATCCATCAGATATCAAAGCAACAAGTCCCTTCTTTCTCTATCATTACTTGGCTTGATGGAATCAGTCAAGGGCCCAACTCATTTGCAGTGTCCAACTGTTGACCTCATTTTCGAATCCAAGGGAGTACTACATTGTCATCACCCCTATTCTGTCAGCTGGTCAGATCATTTTATATTACCCTCTAGCTAGCTCCACAAGAAGCTATATCACTTTGTCTCAAATGTTAGGGCCCAAGCATATGTGCTGCTCTGGACCCTTCATTAGAAGACCCAAGACCTCATGCTATTGTATATGACACCCTCAATACCTTCCTTTAAAACACCTTAGTAGCAGCTTTCGACCACATAGCTCCCTGTCAGTCACCAAAAAAACTAAAACCATGGTTTACAACAATTTAAAGAAGAGCAATGTGCTGTCTACTGCCAAGAGTGTAAACGGTGGCGAAACTACTATGAAACTGAGTGACATCTGTAGGCCATTTCTAAAAAACTGCTAAAAAGCACTCATCATAGCCAAATTAAATTTTCTTAGTAATTTATTAGCACTGCTCAAAATTCATCTAGACAGTTATTCTCAATGGTGAGCAACTTCCTGCAGCTGCTTGGAGTAGCCAGTATACTTAATCCCATGCAAGAGTTTTGTAGAACTCTTGAAATTCAATAAATTGACCATTACAAAAATTCAAAAACTTGACCATTACGTCGGATCCTTACAGGATTTACTGTTGAGAATCATACTCCGCTCTTGTCTGCTCCTACTCATAATTAATTGCACTTTCTGACTACTACAGTAGCGGAATTCTTGACTTACTTCATAAAGTTAAATCTGGCTCACCCATTGACATTTGCCCAAAATAGGTATTTTAGTTGCTAGGAACTTCTATAATCACTTTCATCTTTAGCGTAATCGTTGTGTAGTAGGATGCGGTTAGTATGAAGACAGCATGGAAAACTGTAGTGATGCCTTTAACGAAAAATCAATCTTTGAAAACTCAGTAATGGAAAACAATCAACATAACACACATAATTTCTTGCCAAAGTAATCAAAATAATAGTAGGTAAGCAACTCCACAGCTACATTGAAAAACATGACTTATTAAACAGATGGGAAATGGGTTTCAACCAGGAAGAGGCACAGAAACAGTATTACTATAGTAGTGGTTGGCATGACAAAACATTTGCGCTGGGAAATGCAGCAGGACTGATGCTATTGGACTTGCCCACCTCACATGATATGAATGATAATGCCATCTAGCTGTCTTGCGTGGAAAAACCTGCAAGGAGACTCCCATTGACCTCTGTTTAATCCGTTCCTGTCAAGAGCACTAGGCCCAGCTACACAAGTGCCAACGTTTTTTTTATATTGTTGTAACACTGGGTGGTAGGAATTGTGTGTATTCTCGAGATTTCCATCATAGAAATGCAAGGAAAATGTGTGATCACAGGCACATTTTTGGAGGTTTGCATGGCATTGTGGGTAAGAAAACCTTATGGGATTCACACAATGCACACCACTCTGGAATCCCTTGGTTGTCTAGTTTTTTAAAATGTCTGTGGTTTGTAGGTTTGCATGAGTGGCACAACAGCACAGACCCTAAGACTGCAGCTACCCAGATTGCTTCTCTATCAACGTAGTGCTTTAGGGCCTTTTGTGTCATGGTCTCTTGCCCTACCCACACAAGTGGGGTACTGTTCTTATTGGGGGACATGTGGGAACTCAGGGTGGTAGAACATTTGTGGCTCCCTGCAGATTCCAGAACTTTCCGTCACAGAACTGTGAAGAAAATGTGTGTTTTTTACAAAGGTATGACATTTCTAAGGGCTTCTGGGTGCAATTTCCTAGAGAGAGCCATGCAAGCCACACACCTCTGGACTCCTCTAGTCGTCTAGTGTTTTAAAATGTGCAGGTTTGTTAGGTTTCCCTTGGGGTGGCTGAGCTGGGCCACAGCTACTCACTTTGCAGAAAAAGGGTGAGTTTTGAGTAGAAAAACGCTATGTATCCGTGTTACGTTTTGGGCCGTTTCCTGTCGCGGGCTCTAAGTTACCCACCCAACTGAGGTACCATTTTTATTGGGAGACTTGGGGGAATACTGGGTAGAAAGAAGTTCGTGACTCCCCACAGAGTCCAGGACTTTCTATAACAGAAATGTATTGCAAATGTGTTTTTTTTGTCAAAATTTGAGGTTTGCAGGGGATTCTTGGTTAAAAAACTGAGGGGCATATTTACAAGGGCATTGCACCACCAGAGCATCACTTTATCCGACACTCCATATTTAAAAGGCGGCGCTAAGCCACTTTGCATGCCTTAACACCACCTTGTAAATATGGGCCTCCTCGCTGCAGTTTTCTGTGGCAAAAGGGTGTGCAATGAGTGTTGCTGTGGGCGTACCCAGGCACCACACATTGCTGTTTGCACTTCTCCAGATTTACAAGGATCTGTAAATCTGAGGCAGCACCAAAAGCTAACGCCTTTGACAAGGAGGCATTAGAGAGGTGCAACGACGAGAAATAATTTTGTTTTGCCTTGTTTTTTGCTCTTTCTATGTGAGCTGTATTCTGCAGCACACATTGAAGGAGCCAAACAACATTAAAGATTGTTTTTGTGCAGAAATGTGTCCCTTCCTAAAAAGCAACAGTCACCCTACAACGCAGGCACCCTTGCACCATGGTGCAAGGGTACCTGCATTGGCGCAAGGCAGCTTTTTTAGTGCTGGTGCACGGGAAAACACAGGGATGTGCCATATTCTTGTCAATACGGTGCATCCCTCCATTTTTTAAATGACACTGTGCAGCACTGCTAAATTGCTTGCAGTGCTGCGACATTTAGTTGTAAATATGTACCCTGATGAGAGCCACGCAAGTTACCCCACCTTGGATTGCTCCCGGTGTCTAGTTTTAAAAAATGTGCAAGTTTAGTAGGTTCCCCAAGATGCCTGCTGAGCTAGGGCCCAAAATCCACAGCTACTCACTTTGCGAAAACAGGGTCAGTTTTGAGTAGAAAAAATATGATGTATCCATGTTGCGTTTTGAGCAGTTTCCTGTCGTAGGTGCTAGGCCTAACTACACAAGTGAGGTACCATTTTCATCGGAATACTTGGGGGAATACTGAGTGGAAGGAAGTGGGTGGCTCCCTGCAGATTCCAGAACTTTCTGTCACAGAAATGTGAGGAAAATGTGTTTTGTTAGTCAAAGTTTGAGGGTTGCAAGGAATTCTGGGTAAAAAGACCTTGTGAGAGCCACACAGGTCACCCCACCCAGGTTTCTCCAATGTGTCTAGTTTTAAAAAATGTGCAAATTTGCTATGTTTCCCTAGGTAGCGGCTGAGTCAGGGCCCAAAATCCACAGCTACTGGCCTTGCAAAAAAAGGGTTCGTTTTCAGTGGAAAAAGCGATGTGTCCCTGTTGTGTTTTGAGCCCTTTCCTCCATCACGCACTAGGCCTACCTACACAAGGGAGGTACAATTTGCATCGGCAGCCATTTGGGAGCATAGAATATTAGAACATTGGACTGTTGGGAGCTCCATTGAAGATGATGGAGCCTAGATTTCACCTAGATAAGGCATTGCTCTGTTTTAAGTTTCACACAAACTGCATTGTAAAATGGCACGCAGAATTTTGGTGCAAGTGAAAACACATGACACATGAATGAGGCCTGGTCAAGATGCTTTCAGTCTAAAGTGCTTTCATGTAAAAACATGCTCAATTAATTAAACAGCCATGTTTAATTGTGTTTATTTTTGATTTAACCTCACTATAGAATGTACCTTTAATTTAAAAAAAATGTGTTTTGAACTTTCAAAGAGCATATAATTGTGCTGAATTAACACGCATTTTACGGTGTAGAAAAGGCTGAAAATTCATGGGCAGACTCAGCTCACTGTGCGGCCTTTAGCCTTGGAGATAACAAAGGAATGCTTTCCTCCCTGCTCTGTTTCCTCCCGTCTCCCATGAGAAGACACGTCTTCAATGAAAGACCTTTGTTAAAATTTACGCCTCTGTTTCCGTCCATGAAGGTATGTTGCAAACTTTTATCTCTATGTAATTTGTTTAAACAAAGCTTACTTCACTTTAAAACATGAAGTGAAAAGTGCAAAGCACACATCTTTCTTATAATATGTATTAATTAATCAACCATGCACCAACACTACACGTGGGGCAAACGCATTTTGCATGAAAAGCTATCTAAAACATTAGAGCATGTTGCCATGAGCATGTATTAACTGTTTGCGCTTTGAAAATTTGCACTAGTGCATGTTTATGCTATGTTGTACAGTGCACATTTTACATGTTGTGCATGAATAATAGAAAAGCTGCTTTAAATTAATAGCTTTCGCTAGGTAATAATTAATACAGGGTATTAGAATGGTGGGAGGTGAACATAATGGGCTTTACTTCATAAATTAATATTCTTTTGTGTTTGTTTTGCTTTAGTATACATTTGGGCCCACAATAATATGGCTGCCTAGGAATCTATCATGGCTGAGAATTGTCAGCAGTGTGCTGAATGGGAGACGCATGAGCAAAGGAATATGCCAGCTGCATGAACTGCAAAAGTGTCTCAAGTGAAGACACATAGCTCAAGACCACAATGATCTGCACACTCCTGTCACTGTGCCAACGTACCAGTGTTTGTGGGAGAGTGTCATTCCTGTGTGCGATGTGAAAGCGAAAAAGAATTAGATTGATACATTTTGTCGCTTAAGATGTTGCAAGAGATGTTCTCATTGATACATGTTATGTATATTGTTCTTAGCATTAAGCCCCTATTGTTAGAACCGGTATGGGGTGGACTTGCGATGAGAACAGGATGATGAGACCCCTGTGCCAACCAATCACAGTGCAAGTTTCTATTGAAACTGCAAAATTGTTAGTGTAGTCAGCCAAGAATTAGGGTATAATTAATGACCCCTTGGGGGCGTGTCAGATCAGATCTTACCAGACATCATTCGGGTTAGGTACGTGAACGTCGCCGGTGCAGACTAGGTGGAGATTGCGTCCGAGGAGACACAGAGGGGGGGGGGGCTATGCCCTGCTTCTATGTCAGACACAGAGAGAGCAGCTGAGAGGATCAGAACAGGTTTAGATTTAGATGCTAAAATTTTAAATTTCATGCATTGACTAACTGGCTTTGAAAAGATTTATTTGTCTTATGCATTTATTTCTCTTTATGGGAGATTTTTGCCAAATATTAATTATTGATTAGCCTTGCAAAACTCACTCTTGAATTATATTTTCCTGAAACTCTTTAAAGAGTTCTGACTGACATTTTATGCCTCATTCCCTTTCCTTTATGAAGTGCTTTATATGCAACCTATAATATGTTCTGTATTAATTCTATTTTTCCTATTTTTCAATTCTGTAACTTGATTGATATTTGACTAATGAATAAAAAGTCAGCGAAACTTAACTTTTGACTAGAAAATAAAACCCTTTAAAACTACTCACAACTCTCATTATTGCCTTAAATATTATTTGCAACTGATTTTTCATGTTTATGTAAAGTCTCCTGATGATGATACACGGTGGCCAAGGTCCATCCCCTTTAAGCGGTAAATTAGAGGTAATGAGGTTTTGCATTGAGAAATTACTGTGAAATTACCGCTGGATCAGTTTCTGGTAGCAGAGGTAAGGTTATCACCAAAAGGAACATAGTTTAGTCTAATGCCTAAATAGCGCTAGAAAATAATTGCCCAAGTTAGATAAATGTCCAGATTCTCAAAAAGTCCTGATTCCAATACTCAAAACTTGAAGACTGGCAAAGCAGTACTCGAAGGTGATGCAAGAAGGCGATTGCTGGAGTGGTGTGAGTATCAATAGGGTTGTGAAATGTTGTTAATGTGCTAGGAGGTATTTTTGTAGTGTTGAAAAATAGTAAGCGGGTTGACTGTTGATGAAATTTTGCTCATTTTGACTTGATGGTTTTATTGATTAAATTGGTAATTTCATAGGACAGAATTATTGATTATTGATTTCATGTTTTTAACTCTTCATGTAAAGTGAGTCAGTGTCACGTTTTTATGTAGTCTTGGAATTGCAGGTACAGTGGTTACCTGGGAATCCCAGAAAATTTAGCCTGAAATAGGGCAGAAGAAGAGTGTGGTAAGTGAAATCACACTGCAGAAGTACTTTGTCTGTTGGAAGTAATACCGAAGGCTATGGGAGGCTGTAGTTGTTACATTAGGGACTATTTTGTATGTGAGTAGAGTGATTGAAATAGTGAAGGGTCCACCTGTGAAAATTTGGCCTTATCCGCAGAGGAGTACCGAGACTCCCTTTAACGCCAAAAGCCTCTTGCGAAACTCTGGCCTTATCCCTGGAGGAGTATCAGGTCCTCCCGGGGCTTGTTTGAAGAGTGAGATAGCGCTGGTCGTTATTCTTGCTTGCAGGGAAAGAAAAATCATTTGAAGGGTGAAAACTATCTCTTTATTTAGTGGAGCAGACAAGGTAGCATTGTTTTATGTTGTAACTAACAAGTTATTGTAAAGAAAAAGGACTTAGAAATTTGCCGTGAATTTTATAGGTAAAACGGACCCTCCCTTGGAGATCCCTTGGTCAGGAGCGGGAGGAGCTCCCTAGGTCAGTAGTAGGAGTTAAACTGACTGAAATTGTCAATTGTGACAGGATTGGAGAAAATAAATTGCATTAAAATATTGCAGAAATGAAATTGTTTGAAGGTTTTAAGAAATTGTTGGGAGGTAAAGTGGAAAATTCGTTTTTAATTGGTGATGCTCCTGAGGGAACAACTGTGCATTTTATGTCTATCAATTTGGGACAAAATTCATGTATGTGGGTTCACCAATGGTGCAACATTACTGAAAAAGAGGGTCCTTTGAGGTTTCCAAAAGATGGTACTTTTGAATTGCAAATTATTGACAAATTAACGGAAGTGTTATGTGAAATAAAGACACCATCTAGAGCTGCACAATTTGAAGCTTTAAGCATGTGGGAAAAGGCAGCAAGAGACAAAGAAAGAGAGGATAAAAAGGTAAAGCACCAGACACAGGAGAAGGGAATTAATGATGACAAAAAACTTCAAATAAATAGTGATGTAGGGGATGAAGTATTGGATGGATTGTTAACTGAGTGTCCGCCACTTTAAGTGGTCCCCACTAAAAATACTGATAATAGTGTACCAGCAAGTACTACAGTGGCTACTGCTTCTGTTGAACTGAGAGAAATACAGATTGAGAGAAATGTGCAGATATTTCAGATTGACCCACTACCTGTTGATTCAGCACTGACAGTGATATCTCCAGGTGTTACTGCTTCAAATGTGACTGATTCTGTATAGATATCACAAACTGCAGATGCACAGGCAGTGCCTAGACAAATTGTGACTGTCCCAATTAATATGGTCCCTACTCAAAAAGTTCAAAGGGCTGCAGAAGGAGTAATTATGTCAGGGTTTATTTCAGGATCTCAGAATTCACAGATTATTGAACAGAAACTACCCCAGACAGTCCAAGCATTGACAGGTGAGGGGAAAATGTTCTTTACAACAGCCACAGTCCAGGATAAAATGAATATATTTGAAGATGGGATTTTTCAAACCTGCTTTGAGGAAGCAGCAGTGATTAAAAAGATAGAGAGCATTGGGGAACAAATTAACCCAGACCCTGAAAAAGAGAGACAGCTTAATGTTTTAAATTCAACATTTGAACATGAAGAAATTAACAGTCCCTGCTGTTTAAGTCATGAAAATGTGAACCAGTGTCAGGAAAAAGAATTAATTTCCCTGAGTAAGGAAACAATTACATGTGCAGTAACTACACATGATAGACTGACTGATTTGGCTCAAAAATATGAAATTGATGTATCAGGAAGTTTTCCATTTCAGAAAAGTTTCAGGGTACATATGAATGATGAAGCAAATGAGACAATGTGTTCTTCAGGAATGCAATTGCACATTGCAGAAATAATGAAATATATTTTCAAATGCAATGGGTTTGAGACATTAGGAGACAAATGGGCAAGAAAACATGAGAAGAAATAGAAACCACCAGACCTAGCAAGGAAACTGGATAAGAAAAAGAAACAACCAGATCTAGTTGGGGAAAATAATAAACAGGATGCGGGAGAAGCTTTCGCTTACTCATTGAGAGAAAAGATGGGAGAGGTGCATGTTCATGTGCCACGGAACAAAAGTGAACTTGCAGCATTTCTGAACACATTCCCAGAATTGAGAGACAAACATATGCTATGTTACCCACAAATTGATGGATTTGTTGAAATTTTTAAGGAGTTATGTATTAATTTGAAAATGATTTTTGACACTGCCATGCAGAATGAATTATGGTTTGAATCTAAAGTTGCTGTGCAAAGGCCAGGTGAGGAGACAATGAAAAAGGTTTACATGAATGCACCATCATTTTCTGTTGTTATGGAGAAAAACGTAGCAGTGATTACTTTCCTGAAAGGCAGAGTGGCAGCAAAGGATGTTAATTGGGTACAGATTTAAAGAACACAGGATGAAAGTAAAGGTGTTTTGGTTTGTGCAAATTCAAGTATGGATGTTGCACTGCTGGAAAAAGTATCCTTTTGCCATCTTTGTAACAGATTTGAGCATTGGAAGAAGAAATGTAAATTTAAACCTGATGCAGCAAATGGAAATGCGCAAACACAAAGAGAAATGCAGGTGCAAAATGTGCCAGTTCAGCAAATACAAATGTCAGTTCAGAAACAGGTACCAATGGCAGGAGTTTTTCAAGCTCAGATGCTTTCACAAAATATGGAAAATGCTAAAATTAATTTAAATAAGTTGTCCAGAGCAAATGTGAATTCTTTCCAGAAACAAAATCAGAACCCATTTCAACAGGTTGCTGTATTTGGAAATGAGAGTTTTAACCCTAACAATTCTGAATTTACCAAGTCCATTATGAAAACAGTGGAAGGTCCATACTTAGGGGTCGATTCCGATTCGGGCCGGAAAAAGCACAGACCGACTCGGATCCGGAAATAATACCGACCGACACGTACCTGTGGCGCCCGACACGCCAAGTACGAGGCAAGGCGTGAAAAATCCGACCGACACGTACCGAACCCAAGTCGACCGACCGAGCCGCACGGAAAGCAGCAATCCGGTCGGAAAAACACGCGAATCCAACTGACCGACACGCACCCGGAACAAATCCGACCGAAACGTACACGCGAACTCCAAACCGCAAAGTACGATGCAAGGCGCGAAAACCACGAGCGAGTCGGACGGAGGCCAAGCCGTACGACCGACACGCATACAAAACCGAGCCGAAGCAACACAAAACACCGCGACCGACGCGTACGCAGCATAGAAAACTGCACAAACACAGCGTGAACGAAACGGAGAAGACCGTACGAGACAAATGCAGGGTCCGACTCGGTCACAAGAATGTTTCCAACATACACAGACAGTACAAAGGAAAATTCACCCAAAAAAAGGCCAAACAAGCAATTACCAAGCCAATAAATACTGGGGGGGTGGGGACAGAGAACAAAGACACACCCACAACTCCACCCATATAAAGGACACAAATCACAACCATGAGCCTTTGCAAATGCCATTCCACTGCCAGCACCCAAGAGAAAGCAACCACACACCCACAGCTCATCCCTCACACAAGCCACACACCATCAGCACACCAACAAATACCTACCTCACATACACCCAGCAAAACACACACTCACACACCCTCACCTGCACACCAACACACACATCACTCACCATCACCACCCATCACCATGCCCCCCAAGAAGAATCCCAAGTTCCTAGATTGTGAATTGGAAGTCATGGTAGACGAGATCCTCAGGGTAGAGCCACAGCTGTTTGGCACACTGGTCCAACAGACCCCCATCTCCCAGAAAACCAAGATGTGGGAGAGGATCATCAACAGGGTGAACGCACAATCACCATGTCGGAGCACAAAGAGCGACATCCAGAACAGGTGGTATGACGTGCGCAGGAGGGTACGGGACCTGCTCAAGAAAGACTACATCAACAGCCAATACACCGGCAGTGGCCCTCCTGCCAAGCCAATATACCTCAGGCCCTGGGAGGAGAAGGTGCGGGCCATCCTTCCGCCAGTGAGCGTATATG